>VMOF01000111.1:44855150-44874655 GCA_011764245.1 Trialeurodes vaporariorum | reverse complement strand
ATGCCTCATCTTAATTTTTAATCTGTAGGGAAATGCTACATTGACTGGTGGCCCTGAGAAGGGCCGTTTTACGTGTTGACAGCCGGCCGGCTGGTTTCTCCGTGGTCGTCCGTGTGCTGGAGCGGAGTGATCAGCTGATTCAGATCACGGTGTATATATATGATTTCGGGCTAATAAGTGCGCCCAATCAGGTGTGAGACAATATGTGCGACCTTGATAGGCCGCCACATAAGCCCCCTTCGCAGAGACGGAGTCGCGCATGGCTGAAAAAAATGAAGAAATGACGGAAAACGAGTGAAATGTGGAGTATGAAAGTGAGATGAGTGATGAGTTGGTGCGTGCGTGTTGCCTAAGTCAGGCGATACGTCGTTGAGCAGTGCAAGGTATGATACGAATGTTGCGTGATGCTGTGAATGAGGCAAGTTGCCGAATATGAGATGAAATGAGTGTTTGAATAGTGTTCGCCAATCATCCGGGCAAGTGTCAAGCGTATGACGATAGGGCTCGGACAGCGAACTAGGTACACGTGCCGGTGAAAAGCCCAAAAACCGGGGTACTGCTGTAGTTGCTGGAGCGAGTGTGCGCAGCGAATGATTGACAGATCAGTGATCGTTAGTGAGGAGAGTTGACGATGTTACCATGACTGTTGAGCCGTGAGAAAACAAACATCAGACGTTGCGAGTAATTGCGAGTTTCGAGTTCCGTCTTTTAGTCCACGCTGAGATTTGGAAGGTTGCGTTGAATGTTCAGTCGAGGTCACCAAATGTAGGGAAATGCTACATTGACTGGTGGCCCTGAGAAGGGCCGTTTTACGTGTTGACAGCCGGCCGGCTGGTTTCTCCGTGGTCGTCCGTGTGCTGGAGCGGAGTGATCAGCTGATTCAGATCACGGTGTATATATATGATTTCGGGCTAATAAGTGCGCCCAATCAGGTGTGAGACAATATGTGCGACCTTGATAGGCCGCCACAAATCGATTTATCGAAGTTTTTTTGATTTTTTTGAAATCGGGTTTTCAGTTTTTTTAATCATGGAAGTTTGGCAACGCACGAATCATCACAAATTGTTTCCATGGTAAAAGTAGACGCAATTTGCTTCAAAATGGTTCAAACCGCATGCTGGGGAAATGCTCTGAAGCGGAGTTATGAGGGCTCAAAGTGGGCGCTTTAGCGAAAAAGGCCGCCCCGAGGGGCGTACTACAGGTGATAGAAGTTGGCATAAATTGTTTTACTCGTCAAAATGACTTGAAATTTGGTACTCCAGGGTATTTTTTACCGCAGAATTCAAATTTTGCATCAGTTTTTCAAAATTCGAAAATCCAAGATGGCTGCAGACCAAATTGCAGAAAAAATTCAAAAAAATTTCAACAGACAAGCCAAGATAATTTTTTATAAAACCAAGATTTTCCATTTCAAACTCGTGTTGTAATTCGATTTTTTACTTAGTAATTTCTTCTGGATGGTCTCCTGTTATTAAAATGTCATCGACATAAACAATTAAGAAAATCTCAAAGTTACTTGAAATTTTCAAATATAAGCAAAAATCATTGTTGGACCGCTTAAATCCTAAACTAAGGACGTATGAATTAAACCGCTCATTCCAGGCCCTTGGTGCCTGTTTAAGGCCATATAATGACCGACTAAGCTTACACACCAATTCGGCATTGTTTTCATCAATAAAACCCTCCGGTTGATTCATGTAAATATCTTCCTTAAGAAACCCATTAAGGAAGGCTGTTTTTACGTTCATTTGATGAATTTCGTAGTTCTTTTACACAGCAACCGCCAAAACTGTCCGAACTGTCGTCATTTTAACCACTGGTGCGAATGTTTCGTCGTAATCCGAGTCTTTTACCTGACTGAACCCTCGAGCAACCAGGCGAGCTTTGTGTCGAATTTTGTCATCCGGCAGGAGTTTAGTCTTAAAAATCCATTTGCAGGATACAATGTTTTTATCTGTAGGAGGTTTAACTAACTTCCAAGTCTCATTCTTCATTAATGAATCCATTTCTTCTTGCATAGCTGCTCTCCACTGTGGTAGATCCGGATATTGGAGAACATCTTTGTAGCTTTTTGGATCTTTGTTCAAAATGGACATGGCATTGAGCGCTATCCCACCAAAATCGTAGTCCTCATGCCACGCTGGTTTCTTTCTCAACCTTTCCGAACTTCTTGGATGAGTTTCCTGCAATCGCTCGCGAGCATTCCTTTTGAGCGTTTCAGTGTTGGTCCCTTGTTGTAAATTCAAATTTTGGCCTCTGTAACTCCCATTTAAACTCCTTGAAACGTTTCTTCGACTCAAAAATTGAATTTTGCACCAAAATATACGTCATGAGCCCAATTTTCCTTCAATTTCATCCATAACATTGGCCGTAGTGTTAAAAAAACCAAAATTTTTTCCAACTTTGAAAAATCATAGCTCAGAGGGAAAGCATTTTATGGCCTATGTTTATAGGAAAAAAAAGTCTTAGCTTTCCTTGAAAAATCACCTCCATCATTTATGCGTGTTAATCCAGGAACACCCTGTATATTGGTCCTCAGAGGTGAAAATATTTGCGAATTCTAAAGGGGGTCTGGCGTTCTCCCCCAGAATTCTTGAAGAGGGTCTGGGGGTCCCTCCCAGAATACTAAAGAGGGGTCTGGGGGTCTCCCCTAGAATACTAAAGGGGGGTCTCCCCCAGAATTCTTAAGTAGGGTCTTCCCCAGAATTCTTTAGGAGGGTCTGGGCCCCCCCCCCGATAAAAATGGAGGGAGAAAGTGTTCGTAGGGTGTTCCCTACAGTTTAATAAGCTGTCACATTGCGTCGTTGATAGTACTTTGCTCAGGGCCGCTTTTAAGATATTCGTGAAATATGGATGTTAAACTGACTGACAGTTATACATTACAGACAGTTTAAAAAGTAGTTCTCTTTTACGACCGCTAGTTAACTGTCAGTCAGCACTGTACTAGCCGTTATACATAATTTCAGTGATTCAACAGGATTCAGCCAATCAGAGCCGACCATCGAATGATCTTCGGAGCGCGCTCTGCCGACCGGAGATGGTAACGCCTTGGACATAACCTAAAAGTAGCAATGGCACCTCGGCACTTCGGGAGCTCTCGGCTCATCTCGGCTTTCATCGGCACTCGGCGCCCGCTCTGATTGGTCCGATTGCCTGAACATCCACTTGCTAAATTTTAACAGGCACAACATCTACCCTCTATTTTAACTAGCAGTTAAACGATGAACTGGCAGTCTTAATTTCGCAATTCGCCCGCTAAACGAGAACATCCACCTTCTAAACGTTTAACAGATGGTCTTAAAAGCGGCCCTCAATAAATGTTGCAAATTATCACTGCGGAACACCGCAAATGCACAGAGCTTCAGACTTCAGCGCAGCGTGCCGACATGATTCTTGCCTTTTAATTTCATTATAAATGTACCGTCTCGCTGTGAAAACGTACATCAATCGATTACAAATATCAATTATTATACATGTTGGCGCGTAGGCCAAAATTTTAATTTGCGCTAGGTACTTGGTATTGTCCCCTACAGCCGATTTCCCAGGGCTTACCCAGCGGTCGGTCCGGCCCAAGGTTATACAGGGTGTCCGAGAAATGAGTTCACACTTTTGCTGTGAGCGCCTGGTTGATTGTAAAAATCTGAAAAATTCAGGAATGATCTATTATCCCTAAGCAACTTCAGAGAAAATATTGTGGGGCTCCCACCGCCCTTTAAGGGGGGCGTAGGCCCCAAAATGTACCCCGTGTTGCCAATATATCGCATATTTCAAATGGCAGGGGGTATTTTTTATTTCATCATTCAAAAGGGCTCAAAAAACTAGTTAATTTCGTTTTTTCAGATTTCAGTATCCCCTCTCAAAACAAAATGGCGGCAAAATAGCTACCCCATACTTTAGAGGCCCATAACTTCGGTTTGAATTAATATTTTTTCAAAAACTAAAAACATTCTGAATTCCTCAGAACGTCTCCTTTCCAGTGATGTGCCACACTTTATCATTTGGTGGAAAAAAAGTAGGGCGCGGAGCCCCCCCCCCCAAAATTTTTGAGTTCGGGGGGCTGTAGCTCAAAAAATTCAAATGTAAAGGGGAGTCGTGTTGTGCATCAATCGAAAGGTCTTAAAAAAAGGAAGAATTTGGCGCAAATCCGAAGTCGCTACGATGCGTCTATTCAAAATGGCGGCCATTTAACCATTTGATGGTGGGGCACCGCCCCCCCCCCCCAAATAAAATCCCTCCATCGAGTGATATACCAAACGAAAGGTCTTGGAAAGAGAAAGAGAATGGCGCAAACCGGACGTCAATACGATGCTTGTATCCAAAATGGCAGCCGGTCAAAGTTTTTTGGCTTATGACCTTGCAGGCCTATAGCCAAAAAACTTTGACCGGCTGCCGTTTTGGATACAAGCATCGTATTGACGTCCGGTTTGCGCCATTCTCTTTATCTTTCCAAGACCTTTTGTTTGGTTTATCACTCGATGGAGGAATTTTATTAGGGGGGGGGGGGGCGGTCCCCCACCCCCAAATAGTTAAATGGCCGCCATTTTGAATAGACGCATCGTAGCGACTTCGGATTTGCGCCAAATTCTTCCTTCTTTTTAAGACCTTTCGATTGATGTACAACACGATCCCCCTTTACATTTAACTTTTTTGAGCTACAGCCCTCCCAAACTCAAAAAGTTTTGGGGAGGGGGGCTCCGCGCCCCACTTTTTTTCCACCAAATGATAAAGTGTGGCACATCACTGGAATGGAGACGTTCTGAGGAATTCAGAAAGTTTTTAGTTTTTGAAAAAATATTAATTCAAACCGAAGTTATGGGCCTCTAAAGTATGGGGTAGCTATTTTGCCGCCATTTTGTTTTGAGAGGGGCTACCGAAATCTGAAAAAACGAAATTACTTAGTTTTTTTAGCCCTTTTGAATGATGAAATAAAAAATACCCCCTGCCATTTGAAATATGCGATATATTGGCAACACGGGGTACATTTTGGGGCCTACGCCCCCCTTTAAGGGCGGTGGGAGCCCCACGATATTTTCTCTGAAGTTGCTTAGGGATAATAGATTATTCCTGAATTTTTCAGATTTTTACAATCAACCAGGCGCTCACAGCAAAAGTGAGAACTCATTTCTCGGACACCCTGTAGATTAAAGAGGTATGCTCTTCTAACTTCGCGCCACAAATTCAGTGGCGCGCAGTTCAAAATCACTGCAGGCAAGATGGCCGACAAAAGCAGTAAACGTATACTCTTTGCAGAAAGCATTGGGCTGCACTCTGCAGGAAAGTAGAAAACAATCCAATGTTTTCTGCAAAGAGTATACGTTTTCTGCTTTTGTCGGCAATCTTGCCTGCAGTTTTGAACTGCGCGCCACTGAATTTGTGGCGCGAAGACAGATGAGCATATTCTTTAATCTATAACCTTGGGTTCAGCAAGGCGTATTCGATTCCTCAATCTAGCAAGTGGAAAACAGAGATGATCAAAATCCAGCGGTTGATCGAGCCAGATGATGATTGATGGATCAAGCCCAGCTGTCGATCCAGCCAGGTGATAAATAAATTATGGCGGGATACAGGTGTTCCGTAGTTTGCTCGCATCCTCTAGCGGTGAGCGTGTGGAACTAGGCGGCCACAGGCACTTCAAAGTTGCCGCGTGGCGAGTGGAGTTGCGGCGTAACACAGCGTCGCTTGTGTCGCGGGAGCGGGCAAGCGCGTTGAAGTAGCCCGATTGTCTCGGCGCACCGCATGTAGTCGCTGTGACCAATAGGTACAGCACCTTAGTTCCAGTAGCGGACTTGAACTTGAACTTTGTGATAAATTATCATTTTTGTTGATTATTTTGTTCGTGGTGTGGCGAGAACATTACATAATGTTAAAATGGAGGAAAACTCAATGTTGCCAAACCTACTTTGAACAGGTTGACTTTAAATGAGCCTACGCCGAAAAATTATGCTTTGAAGGGAAGAGGGATACAAATTGGTCAATTCTTTCAATCGGTCAAATCATGTTGGCAAGCTAAAGGTTGAAGCTCTGTGCTTGTGCATTTGCGGTGTTCCGCAGTGATAATTTGCAACATTTATTGAGCAAAGTAATATCAACGACACGATGTGACAGTTTAAAATTTACAATGTTGTAAATCAGGATCGAACTCTTCAACGAGCGCTGACCGCTCCCAGCAGTGAGTGCTAGTCAGACGGCCACCGATCAAATCTGAGGAGTTAGCCGAAATCTACCATACATACCCTTGTAGCAGGAAACGTTCACTGATAGTCAGCTCCGCGCTCAAAATAGCGCACCGAATTATTTTTTTAAAACTGATGCTTTACCGCTTTTCCGTGATTAAAATTGATTAAAAAACAGCTCAAATGAAAGCTAAGAGTTTGCTCAATCTTTTTCTAGTGTTTTCCTCAATTGGTTCAGACTGCAACACACTTTCTTTTCGACGTTTCTGCCGCGTGCGGTCTTACGGTAATTGTTTGAATCGGCCGTAGGCCCTTTGGAACGCATTTATGGGAAATAAGTAAACTCACTTTTTTTGTGGGCAGCTCTCGTTCAGTAGAACAAAACCTGTACCCTGATTGCCCCGCTCCTACTCAGAATATTTTTTTCCCTCTTCCGCGTATAATGCTTTCCGCGCAACTTTGTGCTTTAAAAACTCGAAAACGAAGAGTTTCCAGACTATAGTTCTTACAAACTGTTTTGTTCGTATGGACCCCCCCCCCCCATGACTCCTGATATTTCAACCGGAAAGAACTGGACCACCCAATACAGATTAGGATCTAGCTCATAATGCCTGCATTGATCATTCACCTAAGACTGAGAAGCCTTCAATATTACGAATGCTCATGTATGGTCCTAATCTGAATACATGCGCAAAATGCCAGCATATTTTTTCCTTCTCTTTTAGATTGGTAATTGTTGTTATTGAAAAAACAGGTCGTCTACGAGGACGATACAACTGTGTGCTTTGGAAATACGCTTAAAGCAGCTGCTGCTCAAGATGTACCTGAGAAAATTTCATGGCATTGCGAATATCCACAAGTTAAATTTCATACCATTGTCTTCGTTGGTAAGCTTCTTTTTTTGGATAAGTTAGGTAAATCTGACCTTCATTGTTCGGAGCTGTTTTAAAGTCCCCCACCGGGGATAACACTTTTGAAAGGTTTCACCTATAAAAACGAAAATTTCAGAATCCCCTAAGTAGATGTGCTCTACATTTCGGGCTCCCGGGGAGCATCTCTACCCGGGGGGCGGGGGGTTGGGGGGGTTGCATATAAACTTGAAGTTCTCAAATAACAACCCCTTTATCTTGTGATACATTTTTTGGAAGGGTTCAAATCAATACTTTCGTGGATAATTACCGTGGCAGAAAGGGACGAGGGATGATCGAAGGCGCAAGTTCGATTTCGACCCATTTTAAAAAATGAAGAATTCCCATTTAAAAAGTTCAAATTTAAAACAAGGGGAAGCCAAAAATTTTTATCAAGCAACCCCCTTTAAAAAAATGCAATAGGGCTGTTGAGTCGAATTTTTTTAATTCAAATTATGAAAGAAGAGGAAAAATTATATTTTTTCTTTTTTTTCATTTGGACGCGGGGACACCGAAAAAAATGAGTTCAAAGTGCCGAAAAATTGATAAGAACGGCCCGTGGCGAGGAACATCGGTTAGCGAGTCACAGCTACGTCATTTCTTCGGTTTGCTCAGCGGAGGTACCCATTCCTGTTCTATCGGCCGGACGGCAGCGTGGCAGGCCTATTGAATCCTACGGCAGCCGCCGGTGGCTCCGATCAAGCCGCCTTCTCTCGCCATTTTCTCGAAAACCGTAAGTCTCAGCAGTGGCGGCTCGTCAGGTGTAGTTAGTGTAGTGGCACTACACCTACTTTTTCAAGTTTTTTTTTTTTTTTTCTCTTCAAATTTTCAAAGATAATGGTCGCTCTTGATTAAAAATTACTGATGGATTTCGGAGAAATTAAAGGGGGAAAAGAGAAAAAGAAGTTGTAAAAAGCACCGAATTATAAGAACATTTGTATGAGAGCAGCGCAACAAGAAAGATGAAAGACGCGATCGGAGAGCACGATTATACGCACTACGCAGAAGCAGTCGGGCTCGCTCGGGTAGTGTAGGGTAGTGGAGTTCGAGTCAACCATACGGTTTTCATGACAACCGCGACTCGCCCATGTATACGCTACTCGCTCCAGTGCTGTGACTCTCTGTCAACATGCTAGCAAGTGTAGTGGCGGAATGGAACTCCACACCATCAATATGTTAGGAGTGGGGGAAGCTGTCTATGCTCTCGGTAGTCTCGGCGCACCCGGCGCCCGCGCCACCTCAGTCCCTCACCTCACGGCTCAGTCTATTAATTTGCACTAATTTGGCGCTTGCATTTATAATTAGCTTGAGTTGTTCCTTATTATCGAGTTATTGTTGTCGTTTTCAGTCCCCCCCCCTAAATTATGAATCCCGTAAATGATGTAGTTTTACTATTGATGATAAAAAAAGATGTTTTTATTGCAGGTTTTGCTCAAAAATTTACTTATATTTTTAATGTTTTTACTTTTTTAAGTTATTAGCGGGGGGGAGGGGATTTGTTATTACTATATTGTCGCAGGAGAACTTTCGTGTCTCGAAATAGTTAAAACAAGCGAAAAATTAAATCTGAGGCAGGTCAAATTTTCGAAAAATTCCGCGGGAGGACCCCTCCCCCCTCCTACTGGGAGCGTCCTCCCAGACCCCCACAACTACACCTAATTTTTCAGTCACGAGCCACCACTGAGTCTCAGTAACAAACCAATCTAATTAATCGAAAGAGCACAAAATCATCATTAGACATAGAATGGTGGTTTTTTTCTCAGACTTACCTAAGAGACGGATGAACCGAAAATCAGATAACAATTTGTGCGTATTTCGATTAAAAGGATAAAAAAAAAAAATAATTTCCGAGGGACCAGTCACAGAGTGACAGAATAAAAAATGATAGATGAGATTGGAAAAAATTGAATGAATTCTAAAAGTTAAATAATCGATATATCGAAGAAGGGTTTTAGGAAAGAGAGTGAAGGTTCAAGGATTCAGAATGATTCTGTAACTCTAATTCCCCCCTGATTACTCGTAAAATCAAACTGAGGAAAAGGAAGGAGAGAAGTTGAATAAAAATAAAAAAAAAAACCGTTTAAATCGTGACGTGAGTTTACAGCGAATATTCTACTTCATTTATTTTTAGATTTTAGGGATCCTGGATCAGAGATGACCCGGCTTACGCGTAAAGCGTGCGATCAGAAGGGTCAATAAAAAAAATGTAAAAAAATATAAATAATCTCAATGCCAAGGTGCATCGGCTGCCGCGGATATTGCGGGAAACCAGTAAGTGGTCGAAATGAATGAAATATAAATAATAATAAAAAAAGGTGGGAATTTAGGTTTTTACTAAGAAAAAGATCCAACTTCAAAGAAGCGGCAAACGCTCCGTACGTGGAGCCATGAAAACGGCTATTTTAGTTATACCGATGATCTTGATTTAAGAGAGACTCCGTTCGCTTCTTTTCTTGATACCGGGTTGGTACAGCAGAGATCTCGAATGGATCGAGTTTTAAGAGGCTCCGTTCGCTTGGTTGTTGATAGAGAGCGCCACTGCAAGGACTGCGAATAAATGGAGTAAGAAGAAGCTCCGTTCGCTTGTAAGTTGTTCAGGCGTTTGCTAACAGAGAGCGCCACAGCAAGAGAGAGTTGAATGGCGGGAGACTCCTACGTCGTCCACGACCTTGAATGGATTATGATCGGAAGCTGGAATTAATTACACAGACTAGGAGTTCTAAAAAGAACTTGCAAGTAATTCCAGGTAGAGATGAATCCTTGTCCAGATGTCCAGAGAGAAGAGTTGAGCTGCTTGCGACTTGATGCTTCGGCGTGTGCGCCAGGAATGACAAATAGTGTGGAAAGACCCGCGGTATTTATACGGATTCGGGCATTGAAAAAATTGCAGATGTGCAAACGGAGCGCTGTGATTGGCTGTTGGCGACTGGGTGTCGTAAGTCAATGAATGCGTTTGTTTTTTGTTTAATCTCTAATCGAAATTAATTTATATGTCAAAACTATTTTTTTGGACAAATTTATAAAATTACGGAGAATCTGAATATAACATTATTATATTTTTAAATCATTTCTAGAATTAAATATAACCAAATAAAGCAAATTTTGCTGATAGTGGTTTTGGCGCCAACTCAGTGGCGCGCGGTACGAATGGATGTAACCTTGAGTGATAGTACTTGAATTGTCTAGATTGACATAAAAAATGAGTTTTAATTATTAAATAAAGATGAATGTCCCAAAAATCATACGAAATTTTGTGAATACGTGGATATAATTGAAATAATTTTAGCTTTATTAGAAATGAATAAAATTGAGAATTAAATTTGATGTTGAATTGCGTTCAGTGTGATCTGAAAATGGAGAGCGCTAATTGGCGCGAATGCACGGGTGTCTTCGCCAGTCGAGATTTTCGCTCGCACAGCAGCGTGTTTGGCAGGCACGGCCTATGATTGGCGCGAATTGATAGTTGGTAGTTTGCTCATGATTGTAGCCTTGAAAAAGGCTGTTTTAAAATGAAGAGTTTTTAAACTGAAAATAAAACTTTGAATAATAATAACGAAAATATATCTTTGTAAAAATTCAACTGAAAGTATATCTATTCTTAAACACAATTTAAGGTTAGAGAACGAAACTTCCGACAGTCCTTTTCTGTAAATCACTGTCTACCCAATTGACAAAGCGACGCTCAAAAAATCGAATGAAACATATATAGCTGAAATTTTAGGCTCTATAAGTTTTTTCTTTAGTGTTTTTCTCTCAAAATGGACGGTAAAGAAGGGAAATTGAAAAGTTCTGCGAAAATGTCGGACCAAACGAATGGAAATTTTCTAATCCTCCTCTTTGATAACTAGAATTTTTCGTGTAAGACGCATCGGTACCAAAATATTAATGAAAAACTGCGTCGAGTTCTGGGTTGAAATGACACTCTCACCATCAAGATCGTCCAAGTTGCTGCTGTTTTTTGCATTTTCCGTGGTTTCGGTGCGTCTTACATGAAAAATGATAGAGACCAAAGAGAAAGATTAGAAAATTTCCATTCGATCGTTTACATTTATATTATTTTTGGTTCTTCAATGATTCAGGTAACGAGCTGATCTCAAAAATTTCGATTTCCGGAATATCGCTGAAAATCCGACATTTTCGAAGAATTTTTCAATTTTCCTTGTTTACCGTCCATTTTGAGAGAAAAACACAAAAGGACAAATTTATAGAGCGTAAAATTTCCAATGCTTATGTTTCATTCGATTTTTTGAGCTCTGCTATGTCAACTGGGGGACAGAGATTTACAGAAGAGGATTATCGGAAGTTTCGTTCTATAATCTTATTTTTCATGTGATTTTCTCTTTACCCGTCTCGTAGGTAAGTCTGATAAAAAAAACCACCCAACCATCCCAATTGATAATTTCATGTTCTTTCGATCAAATAAGTCGGTTCTTTGCTGAGACTTACGGTTTTCGAGAAAATGGCGTGAGAAGACGGCTTGATCTGGGCCACTGGCGGCCTCCCCTCAACTGTCGCATGATCAGTGGGTCGCATACGGTCTCGCTGTGCTGAAAGCAAGACGCGCTGAGCCCCTCAACTGAGAACCGGAGCATTGACGTCAAAAGGCACCCACAATCCACCGCGCAGCCAGTTTCCCGCTAAAAAGCCGTTTTTTGAGGATCCAATTTTCAACTTCAATTTTCTCAGGAACGGCGCAACGTAGAAAAAAACTGAAGCCATCTTCGTTCTTCCCGCGTTTAGGACTATAAGATCACACAGAAAAATCACGAATCCCCGACTCACTCAACAGCCCTATACTAACAACAAATTGTTCAAAACTTGGTTGTAGAGCCTTCCTACAGTTTTTAGCCCTTGTGAGCCTAAGGGGAGGTTTGTTTGCACCCCAGGCCAGTTTTTTGACGCCATTTTATCAAAACTGCTCAAAAATTTTTGGGACTACATGAAATTTTAAGTTAAGATACTTAGAACACATCCACCAAAAGACCTTATTCAAAATGGGCAAAATTGGCCCATGACGGATTTTCACCGGCTTTTAGTATGTGATAGAGGTACATCTCAGGAGCACGGAGATGGCCAGTTTTTTGCTGGACGCCGCATCGGTAACGATAGGAAATGCAACGCCTGCTTGTTTTTTTTTTTGTTTTTTTGTTTTTTGTTTTTGTTTTTGTTTTTTTAAATTACTACCAATTTTGAACTGTGTTTTAGAAATGAAGGTTTTCAGGCCCGAACAGTTTTTTTTAGAGGGTAAAGTCCCAACCTAAGAGGGTCATAGGAAAGTTTTGGTGTCTCGCAAACAGTGAGATAGTTCGGTAAGTATTGAGAAAATGATATATTTGGAGGAAGCTACGGATTAACATTTTTTGACACAACATACGTACAGTACATTAATGAATTGACTTTGCAAAAAATAACTTTGGTCGGTAGTTTTCATTCAATTTTATAAAATCATCTATCAACCTATTATAAAAACGTTACCACTTTAATAATGTTAGAAGATATCAATGGTAATATTCTTCTGCTGAAGTCTACCACTGACTGCGTTCTGATGTCTAACTCATGATAGATCTCGACGTTCTTTCGCGGGATAATCCAGTTGAAAGAGAATGGCAACATTGGATCATTGGGAATATTCCTGATGACAGAATAAAGGCTGGACAGACATTGACGGAATACATTGGTCCCACTCCTGTGCATGGCAATGGTGAGAATTCACAAAGATACCTTTACCTTTCTCATTAAAACTTTGCATGGCAATGGTGAAGGATCTCAAAGATGCATTTACATTTTTACATTTACATTTACCTTTCTCATTAAAACACGAGAAAAACCTTTCTAAGTAGCTCCTCTGAAAAGCTGAGTTGGAGTAGAGTTTGTACATTTCCAAATGTCCACCAAAAACTGAGTCAACAATCCTATTGAGTTGATAAACGAGTTACCAATGTAGAAAAATTGAAGGAATAAACAATGAAACAAATCGCGAATCAAGCTGATCGAGTGTAATCTTTAAGAATAATAATCTAAAGAGCTAATAGAAGTATGAAGCATCCTGAGCTGTTGTTGCGTGCTAAGAATGAATTGCGACGGTAAAAAGTTTGTTGAAAAATCGAAAAGGTGCATACAAATACAAATAAAAATCAATAAAAATAAATGAAATGAAGAAAGAGGGCAGGGTTTTGTTTTTGTTTTTTTCCAACATGGATTTTATGTGTGCAGTTCATGATTTAATCCAATCACCCCATACTTCTGATAAGGCTGATAAGTTCGCTAAGTCCAATTCAGCTTTCATTTTTTTATTAGAGGCGTTCTATAGTCATTGAGTTCAATCCAGTTGTGAAATCTTATAAAATAGGTCAAAAATATGCCGATAGTACCAAAAATTTAATTCGTACCATAGTACCATAAAATAATTTATAGCGCCCCCTGGGGGGCCTCAGGGGAGCATCACCCCCTAAATCCAAAAATTCAAATGGGTACCCCCATTTTTTATTGGATCTTTGAAAAGAGGACGAAATTCTAAGACTTTTAGCTCAAACTGGAAGTTGTTATTGTTTTTAATTTTTGATATATCGAAGTTCAAAGTTCGATATGGACCCATTTTCAAAAATTCACTACTTCTTTTTAAATGTTCCAAATGTGAAAAACGTTGGTCCAAAATGTTCTACAGAGCAAGGAATTTTCAGAAAAAAATACAAACTTTCCGGAAAAGGAAAGGGGGGTTTTTGAGCCTCTAAATTTGTTTGAAAATGTTGACATTTTCAGTGGCTGTAAACAAAAAACGACTTCGAATTTCAAAAAACGCTAGAACACAGGTTCGCTTATTTCAAGAGGTCCGTCTTTCAGAGGGTCAAAAATTATCAGGCTCTCCAGGGGGGGGGAGGTCACGGCCCAACATATTTGACAGTTTCAAATGATGATGTCATAAAACCCTACTGTGTGATACATTGTTAGAAAGCACGTTTTAAGCCGAACATTTTGGTGAAAACCGGAAGTCGATAATGGTTTTCGTTCTAGAGATATCTGTGGCGGCCTCGCCCGCACGACCTCGCTAGCAGCGCCACTGCCGGCGCAACTTTGAACTTTCACACATCAGCTCGCGCACTCCAGCGACTTCACTTTCTCTCGTCGCTGATTGGCGCGCGAGCTAGCAGCGGTTCCATACAAATAGCAGCGCCCGCTGCCCACTGATTCAGTATGCTGCTCGGAATCAAGACCCGTCGGACAATTAGCCACGCTGCCCAGATTACGGAATCAACACGAACTACTTCCTCAGCTCACGTCCGGCGTGACGTCTCACCTTTAGAAAACGGCCCTTTTCAGGGCCACCACGATCTTTCCGAGCACCTACAATTGGTGACCTCGACGTGATCTGATTTCCCCAGGATATGATCCATTCGCCAGTCAAGCAGAACAGAAGAATTACAAGAGCAACAACCATGCCAGCAGATGATACCGCAAAAACCGTCGCCACACTGGAAGAGATGAAAAATGCTTTCAGTCACGTGAAGCAGCGCAACAAAGTTCTCGAGCAGCAACTGATGGCTATGCAAGCCCAAGTGCAAAAGCTCGAGGATCAAAGCGCTAGCACAACTCAACTCACTGACCGTCAGCCAACCATTTCTAACTTCGACCATTCGAATAATATACAATTACCCTCTTTCATTCCTGACAGACCTGACTTGTGGTTTTCACAAATTGAGGCTCTTTTTTCCATTCATCGTATCGATTCCGAAATTGCCAAATATGGCCATGTTGTCGGTAAAATCGAAGGACGCTGGGCGCGAGAGATTGCAGACTTAATCTCTTCACCACCACCCACAGACCCTTATACTACTATTAAAAACGCACTTATCGAACGTTTGTCGGAAAGTGACGTTTCCAAAGTCCGACAACTTTTGTCAGACGTTGACTTGGGCGATCAAACACCGTCCCAATTTTTGCGCCATTTACAAAGCCTTTCTGGTAAAGCTGCTGTACACGACAACCTAGTGAAAACACTATGGCTTCAACGGTTACCTAACCTAGTGCAGACTATACTGCAAGGTCAACCAGACACAGTTCCTATTATCCAACTTGCTAAAATAGCTGACCGGATCTTAGAAACCATGCTAGTACCATCTCATGCCAACCGCAATCCTCCCGCAGTTTATTCAACGGCATCTAACGGTCCACCCGAAGATCAGAACAATATGGCAAAAACTCTTGACATGATCTTAACTCGCTTAGAAAATTTAGAGAAACAGAATAATTACCTTCGTTCTAGATCTCGTAGCAAAACGCCTAACTCTCGTTTCAGAAACAGGTCAAATTCGCGATCATTCAACAATAATAATAACGGACTTTGTTACTACCATGACAAATTTGGCAACGAGGCGAGACGTTGTAGTCAGCCATGCAATTTTGCAAAAAATGCACAAGGCAGCCAGTAAAGGCGGCGACTAGCTGCCACAACCAAAAGTCAGACCGTCTATTCATCGTAGACAAAATCTTAGGTCAAAAATTTTTAATCGACACTGGCTCCGATATTTGTTGTTTTCCGCGCAAACTATTGCACGAAAAATTCAAGGCCACTAACTACCAGCTTAATGCGGCAAACGGCACAAGCATTCACACCTATGGGTTCCTACCTTTAACTCTAAATTTAGGAGTCAGACGCGCTTTCACATGGCGATTCGTCATTGCTGATGTTGCCACGCCCACTATCGGCTCAGACTTTCTCGCAAAATTTCATTTATTGCCCGATTGTCGGAACAATTTGCTCATAGATGGCGTGACAAATCTCAAATCTGCCGGCCTAACAGCAAATACTGTGCAACCTAGTGTCACAGCGATTACTTTGTCGGATTGTAGCTTGCTAAACGAGTTCCCTGAGCTTACTTGACCTTGCGGTACGCCTAGGAAATTGCTTCATTCGACACAACATTTTATTAGAACAACAGACGGTCCACCAGTCACCAGCCGACCTCGTCGTCTTCGGCCCGACAGATACCGCATAGCAAAAGCGGAATTTGAAGCCATGTTACAAGAAGGAACTATAAGAAGGTCAGAGAGTTCATGGTCTTCTCCTTTACACCTTGTTCCCAAAAAAGAAAACAACTGGCGCCCATGCGGAGACTACAGAGCTCTAAACGCGAGAACTGCACATGACGAATATCCCATACGTCACATTCATGATTTTACGCAAAATCTAAAAGGATGCACCGTATTTTCTAAAATCGACCTGGTAAAAGCGTACACTCAGATACCCGTCAACCCTGACGACATACCCAAAACCGCTATTACCACCCCTTTTGGTCTTTTTGAATTTTTATACATGAGTTTCGGATTACGGAATGCGGGTCAAACATTCCAGCGCTTCATTGATGAAGTCCTACACGGACTGGACTTTTGTTTTCCCTATATAGACGACATTATTATCGCGTCTAAAAACAAAGAAGAGCATGAAGCACATCTTAGGACAATATTCCAACGCCTAGTTGAACATGGAATTCTAATCAACATCAATAAAAGCTCTTTCTTCCAAAAATCAGTAATTTTCTTAGGGTACGAAGTTTCTGCCAAAGGCACTTGTGCACCAAAAGATCGAGTGACATCCCTCACTTCTTTTACTCAACCTAGTACTGCTCGAGGTCTCAAGAGATTTCTAGGTATGATAAATTACTTTAGAAAATTTCTACCTAACGCCGCTGAATACCAGGCTGACCTCAACACAGCAGTGGCCGGTCTCAAGGGCAATCAACCGATTCATTGGACTCCAGAACTATCCGAATCGTTCAAAAAATGCAAAGAAAGTCTATCTCAGGCAACACTATTAGCCCACCCTGACCCGGAAGCTACCTTAGGTCTTTTCACCGATGCCTCTGGCACTTCCATTGGTGCAAGTTTACAACAATGTGTAAAAGACGATTGGGAACCACTTGCTTTCTTTTCTCGAAAACTGACACCCAGACAGCGTGATTGGCCACCGTATTACAGAGAACTCTACGCTGTATACGCCGCCATTCAGCATTTTAGACACTCATTTGAAGGTCTAAATTTTGCGATCTACACAGATCACAAACCGTTAGTGTTCGCTTTCAAACAGAAAAAAGACAAACTTCCACCGGTTCAAATTAACCATTTGTCATACATTGCGCAATTCTCAACGGACATCAGATACATATCCGGTCCTTCTAATGTCGTCGCCGATGCTCTCTCGAGAATTGAGACCATCTCCACTCCAGAGGCCATCGATTTCAAATCACTCGCCGAAGCGCAGACAAATGACAAAGAACTTGAAGAACTTCTAACCTCTGAAAATTCGCTTCAACTTGAGCAAGTAAAAGTTCCAGGAACGTCAATTAAAATATTTTGCGACAAATCCGAAAACAAAAGGCCATACATTCCATTGCTATTCCGCCGCCAAATTTTCAATCAAGTACACGACCTCAGTCACCCTGGAATCAAAGCCACAGCAAAACTGTTAACATCTCGTTTCGTTTGGCCTAGCATTCAAAGAGACTGCAGGGATTGGGCTCGATCATGCCAAGCTTGTCAGAAAGCAAAAGTTACCCGCCATGTCCACTCTCCTCTAGGAACCATTCCTACACCAACAGAGAGATTCAAACATATCCATATAGACCTCATAGGCCCCCTTCCTTCAGCCGATTCTTACCGCTATTGCCTTACAGCAATCGACAGGTTCACACGCTGGCCTGAAACTCAACCTTTATATGGCATCACGGCCAAGGAAGTTGCGGAAGCTCTGTTGTTATGTTGGATTTCCAGGTTCGGATGCCCTGCCACCATCTCGACCGATCAAGGACGACAATTCGAGTCAAATCTATTCCTGGAACTCGGCAAAATTATGGGCACTAAGCGAAACCGCACCACTAGCTATCATCCATGTTCTAATGGCATGATAGAAAGGTTCCATAGACAACTGAAAGGCGCCCTCATGTGCCACCCTGGTCTATCATGGGTTCAGGCCCTACCTTTAGTCATGCTCGGAATTCGCACATATTTCAAGGAAGACCTCAAAACTTCGTCGGCAGAGCTTGTTTATGGAGAGCCACTCCGCATACCTGGTGAATTCTTAACGGCTCCCCCAAAAAATATTGCAAATCCTTCAGATTTCGTCATCCAACTCCGTAACCAAATGAACGTTCTCCGACCAGTTGCTGGCACACGCCATGCCCAAACAAATCCATTTGTATTCAAGGACCTTGCCACCTGTACCCATGTGTTTTTGAGGGACGACACTGTAAGAGGCTCTCTCGTCCCACCATATACTGGCCCACATCACATTACGGCAAAAGACGACAAATGTTTCACTATCATAGTAAACGGAAAGGAGAGAAAAGTGAGCCTGGACAGGTTAAAACCGGCGTACATTTTAAATGTCCCGCCAGATATCACTCCTACCAACAACTTAAAAACGAAGGTTGCCAATTCTCCAACTTACACAACTCGGTATGGCAGACAAGTAAAATTTATTATCCCTCGAACCGTCAAGGTCAACTAATTTCCTATATATAACAAAAAAAACCAATTATTCTACTCATTCAATTCTTCCTGGTGCTACAATGTCAAACGCTTACAATTCACGTCCATCTGACAAAACCATATTAAAGCGAATTTTTGCCTCAAGCAAAATTCTCTCCCCCCCAAGAAGAATTGAACCTCCCAAAATGTTGGCATGGCCTGTTCCTTTTTCGTCTACCTATTGCAAATATAGACACTCTTTAGAGTCGACTTCCCCAACACTTCCCCCTTCTGTCGATTTATCCCCCCAGAAAACCTACCAACAGATTGCTAGCTCATCTTTACTTGCAACGCAGACCAGCAATTACGCAGCTCAATTCAATCTCAAATGCACACCTGCCCAACTCGCGTGTTGCAATTACTGGAGTTGGCACCTCAACAAAAACAAATTAACAACACCTGGACCAGCAAATTGTTCTGTTCGGATCAAATCAAGGCCGCACCATTTTTCTGTTTATTCAGACCAACTTCACCTCGTCCCACCTCAAATACTCGATCATGCACCTCCTATGATACAAGTCATCATCAAACCGGGACACCATCCGAAACTTTGTGATACATGCAGAAAATGCAAAAACCTGTGCATATGCTTCCACAACTTCGCCGATTCTTGTACCCACACGGCATGTCCTTGCCGAAATAAAATAGAATTAAAACTACCGGTTCTATTAACAAACCAAATTTTTCTTAAAACAGCGTGCGAAAACAATAGACATTATGCCGAACAAACAATAAAAAATATCGAAGCCATGTATCCTACCGAATTCTAGTCCTTGTTTTTCTAACATGTTTTTGTCCATAGTTCCTTTTATAGCCTGAGGCCTGACTCCGTCACTTCGCAGGGGGCTACTGTGGCGGCCTCGCCCGCACGACCTCGCTAGCAGCGCCACTGCCGGCGCAACTT
>VMOF01000111.1:44794439-44854650 GCA_011764245.1 Trialeurodes vaporariorum | reverse complement strand
TCTCCAAAGCTGTTTCACCTAGAAAAAATCATTTTATTGAAAAAACAAGTACAGATTCTGAAATCTTGAACTCTTAGCTTTTTTTCTACGTAGTCGCCATTACGATCAAAATATTTTTCATGTCTCTCAGAAAGCTTTTTCAAATTCGCGTCATACCCCTCTCCCGCCAACTCGCATAGTGGGGAATGGACTGCTTCTTCGAGCTCCTCTAGACCCGCACGTGTTAATTCAAGTTGGGGATTTAATAATAGTTGCTTGGGGCCGAATCTGGACTATATGGAAGGTGGTCGATGGGTTCCCTACCCGAATTTGGCGATGCGAACTGTCGTGACGAGGAGGACGTGAGTTGAAATCGGGCGTTGTCATGGTGTAAAGGGACTCCTTTGGTCAGTCAACCTCTCCTTGCGTTCTGTATGGCCTGGCGCAGTTTTGTTGGTGTCTTGCAGTACCTTTCCTCGTTGATTTTCGTACCTTTTTCAAGGCAGTCGACCAGCAAAACGCCTTTTTTGTCCAAGAATACAGACCACAGAGCCATGCAGAACAAAAGGAGAGGTTGACTGACCAAAGGAGTCCGTTTACACCATGACAACGCCCGATTTCAACTCACGGTCTCCTCGACACGACAGTTCGCATCGCCTAATTCGGTCTGGGAACCATCGACCACCTTCCATATAGTCCAGATTTGGCCCCAAGCAACTATTATTAGTTCCCCAACTTGAATTAACACTTGGGGGTCTTGAGGAGCTCGAAGAAGTAGTCCATTCCTCACTATGCGAGTTGGCGGGAGGGGGGTATGACGCGAATTTGAAAAAGCTTTCTGAGAGACATGAACAATATTTTGATCGTAATGGCGACTACGTAGAAAAAAAGCTAAGAGTTCAAGCTTTCAGAATCTGTACTTGTTTTTTCAATAAAATGATTTTTTCTACGTGAAACAGCTTTGGAGACCTTAATTTACGGACTACCCTCGTATTACGTATGTTGAGAATCTTTTCTTACTATATTATTTCTACGTCCCCCTCCCCCTCCCCCATTACACCCCCTCACACTCTACCACCTCACCCACCCCTTCCCGCGCTCCCCTTACAGCCCCCACCAAAACATATACCCATGAATCATTGCATCTATATCGAATTGTTGGACGAGTTGAGAAAGTAATAACATTCGTCTCAAATTTAAACTTCTGTTCATTGAAAGTCTTAGAACGAAGTAAACATTTTTGTTTGAACTTATAGGAAATGTAGGAAAATTAAAAAATATTACTTACAGCTACGTACTCGTATTTTTTCAAAATTGAGAGAAACTACCAAATGATTTCAAAATTACACGCAAACTTTACAAGTGTACACTGTATTTTGTGTACACTTTTTACACACAAACTTTCTGCATTTTACACATGTATACGCACTTTTTGCGCCCTTACCGCATTTTTGACGCACTAACTTGACACCTTTTTCGAACTTCACTAGGCACCGGCTCTTGAGGTGCACCGTCGTCGTTTTCGGGTAAACGTCCTCTATTGCGCATATTGTGTTCGGCAAGCTCCTCGGCGAGTTTGAGAAGGTAGTCTCATCTGCTGATCTTGATGTTTGTACACTCTTTGTACAAAATCCATCCATTTGTTCCAGTTAAATCCAAAATGTTGTAAAATGTATGTACGGGCCACCTCCTTGACGAGGCCCTAACAGAATACTTTCTGGTCATTTGGTCCATGACATCGACGCCGAATTTAGTTTCATTGTAACATTTGATTGTTTCCGGTTTTTTTTCTCGTCATCGCCATCTTGTACGTCAGGATGCAATGTGCTGAGAACCACAACATTTTTTTTTTGTTTCCCTTGATAGACAGTCAGAGTCATGTGGCCATTCTTGAAAGCGAATGTATCGTAGAGAATTTCATTTCCTGCCTTCACTTGGGGTGGAATTTCGCGGCGTTTCTTCTTTATGGTCCCAAGAATACTGGTCTTTTTTTCATAAGTTGTTCCGCTATAACTTTTGAAGTGAAAAAATTATCCATCGTGATATTTCGACCTTTCCCTACGTAAGGATCCATAAGCTTTCTGATTACGTAGTCTCCCAGTCTCTCATCGTTTTGCCTTTCCTCATCTTTGCCTAGATAGGAGAAAACGTTCAGCACGTACTTTGAATTATAATTGCAGTGTCCACCAACATCCAAAATTTCTGACCGTATACTTATCAGGTTTGGATGCCATGAATTGCATGAATCGGCATTTGCACTTTGACGGAAATAGCTGTTCGTCAGCTGTGACGTAGGCTCCCGGCTCATAGCATTTTTGAGAGTTAGCGATAAAGTCATTCCACACCTCTCAAGGGAAGGGCGGGGAAGGGGGCTGATAAGTCTCGGAAAATGGTTCTATCCCCCCTCTCTTCCCTGATGACGTTCAAATGTTCTAAAAATCGTCTAACAGGTGAATTGTTTTTTTTTTCTTTCGCACATGATCTTTTTTTGAGACTCCCAACTGGCCGAAAACGAGCATGTACCAAAAAAGGTACATCCGGCGTTTTAGGTAAATCTGCGTTTTTAAAAAGAAAAAAAGCTCGGAAGAAGCTAAAACTTGGTGAAGTTGAGGTCCCCCTAAAATCCGGAAAAGTCATAAGAAATCAATTTCATAGGCCAAAGGGGGGGGGGAGGCGACCCCATCGATTTGAATTTTCAAATGTACCAAAAAAGGTACGTCCGGCGTTCTACCGTTAAACTCAAGTAAAATATTGATTAGAAGAAGTGAACTCTGTACCGAAAATAGTTCGATCTTTTATACGGGCTTAAATGTACGAAATATGATGTTGCCGAATTGTACGCAACACCACTCATGTTTTCATTTAAATGAAAGCAGATCTTAGCGTTACCCAAAACTAACCTCGTGGCGGTGGATGCTTCGCGCTTTTCCTCCCATTCACTCCCTCCCCCATGTGAGGAAATGGTTATTTGCCAGATGATCGGATTTTTGTACAGATTTGATCAGATTCTTAACACTTCAATGAGAAAGCATAATTTGAAGTTGTTTTTCAACAGACTCAAATAGTGAGAAGTCACGGTGCAGTGTGTCATATGCGACGACGTCATCACTAATTGAGTCTACTGGAGGAGGGTGGTTCTGCTTCCAAAAAATCATTGAAATCTTTCGTAGGTGCAGATGTGTCCACTTTCGAGAAGTTACGCGCGAATAATCTGAACGGAATGAAATCATCACGCGCTTTC
Source organism: Trialeurodes vaporariorum (assembly GCA_011764245.1). NCBI lineage: Eukaryota > Metazoa > Arthropoda > Insecta > Hemiptera > Aleyrodidae > Trialeurodes > Trialeurodes vaporariorum. The sequence continues at coordinate 44,851,430 of VMOF01000111.1, read as the reverse complement.
GGGCCGCAAACTGTGGACGAGGCTTCGGTGACCAGCTTTACTGCTGGTTCCACAGCGTGGGTATGACACGGAGAGTTATCTATTCTTTTGTCTTCGGAAGAAATTAATTGTTTCAGATCTTCACTCGAGAGATGTTAAAATACAGGTGGCAAAGTTATTTTCTCAGTCTTCCAATTAATCAACTTGGTGTAGTGGGTAGCATGAAAATTCAATTTTGGCACAGCAAAATATCTGGAACGTTCATGGTGTTTTTATCAACGGCTGTGCTGTGGGGCTCTTGCAAATTTTTGCTATAGAGGATTGAAGTGTTGATTCTTGCATAAAAACCTGTAAAAATGACGATGAGTGCACTGAAAAATCACGAAATTAACTCTCAGAATGAAAATCTAGATTTCTCAGAAGGCAATTATAGGCCAGCCCTAACTCTCCTTAAAGAAAAATATGATAACAAGAAGTTAGTTTTCAAGCATGTACTATCGACGTCAAGAAGACTGTCGCCGAATATTTGAGCTCATTGTGCGTCGGGCCACGAAAAAACTCACACATACGCACCAATTACTCAAGGAAAAGAAGATACCGGGCTACCTGCGTCGATGGCTCACTGCTCGACCCTTCGGCAGAAGAATTCGTTTCGGCTGCCCGTGATGTTTGTATCGAGCCCAAACCATGGGAAGTAGTCTTCGACAATTTCTGAGAAATTGAGTGAAGTCGGTTCGATCTCAATCAATCCAATCTCAATCAATCTCAATCAATCTCAACCTCGATCAATTAATCGACCGATGGTCAATTAATTGACCGACCGTCAATTAATTGACCGACCGTCAATTAATTGACTGACGGTCAATTAATTGACCGACCGTCAATTAATTGACCGACCGTCAATTAATTGACTGATGGTCAATTAATTGACTGATGGTCAATTAATTGACTGATGGTCAATTAATTGACTGATGGTCAATTAATTGACGGATGGTCAATTAATTGACCGATGGTCAATTAATTGACCGATGGTCAATTAATTGACCGATGGTCAATTAATTGACCGACCGTCAATTAATTGACCGACCGTCAATTAATTGACCGACCGTCAATTAATTGACCGACCGTCAATTAATTGACTGATGGTCAATTAATTGACTGATGGTCAATTAATTGACCATCGCTCAATTAATTGAGATATCGTCAATTATTTGAGAAATCGGTAACGCACAACATTCCTCATCATTTGCCTGTTTGTCGCTCCAGCTCAAGTCTTGACCTGTCGCGTCGCACGCCGTGTCGCGTCTCCGTCCCCCTCTACTGCAACACTTATACAGGGTGTGTAATAAAAAAAGAACCGGGGGCGAATATTTCGGAAACAGCTTCGATTTTCGAAAAACGCTCAAACACATTTTCGCATATTTGCAGGGGGACATCTTTTAGGGGGGTTTCCACTTTCGGCGCCCCGAAGGGGGGCCGGGGCGGGGGGCACCCCCCCCCCCCAAATTGCATATTTCAAATTGGTAACCCACATTTTTATTACAGATTTGGAAAGAATATAAAATTCTAAGATTTTTAACGCAAACCGCATGTCAATATCGATTTTCATCTTCGATACATCGAACTTCAAAGTTCGATATCGACCGATATTCAAAAAATCAGAACTTCTCCAAAAAAGGTCGGATTTTTAAAAACTTAGTGCGTAAAGTACTTTCCAGAACGAGTACTTTTCAAATAAAAATACACCTTTTGCATAAAATTTACATTGTTGCCATTTTGGAGCCCTGGAATATTTATCGAAATTATCGAACATTTTTAATGCGGTATTTTCTTGAAAAACGATCCAAATTCACAATATTGGCTCCGAAATTGTCCGATGAGGGTTAATGTATGCGAAAATACGCTATTAAATCGTCAAAAGACTCAAAAAAGCCTAAAAAAATTATGTGATCAAATTCTGAAATTGAGCCAAAAATGCTGTTTTAATTAATGATACGAGACTTTTAAGAGCTTTTGAGCGTATTTCAGCACACATTACCCCTTATTGAATAATTTTGGAGCCAATATTGTAAACTTGGATCGTTTCTCAAGAAAAAAGCGAATTAAAAATGTTCGATAATTTTGACAAATATTTCGGGGCCCCAAAATGGCAACAGTGTAAATTTTATGCAAAAGGTGTATTTTTATTTGAAAAGTACTCGTTCTGGAAAGTACTTTAGCCACTTAGTTTTTAAAAATCCGACCTTTTTTGGAGAAGTTCTGATTTTTTGAATATTGGTCGATATCGAACTTTGAAGTTCGATGTATCGAAGATGAAAATCGATATTGACATGCGGTTTGCGTTAAAAATCTTAGCATTTTATATTCATCCCGAATCTGTAATAAAAAGGTGGGGTCCCATTTGAAATATGCAATTTAGGAGGGTGGTGCCCCCCGCCCCCGGCCCCCTTGGGGTGCAGAAAGTGGACCACCCCCCCCCCAAAAAAAAGATGTCCTCCTCCGAAGAAGCGAAAACGTGTTTGAGCGTTTTTCGAAAATCGAAGCGCGTTTCCGAGATATTTGCCCCTGATCCTTTTTTATTACACACCCTGTATTTTCGTCCATGCTGTTCTCTCCATCGGACTTACAGATAACAGGCCCCAAACGAATTTGCGCTATGGTGCGCGTCTTGTAAACACTCACCCTTCCTTCCCCCCCTCTTAGCTCTTCCGCTTGCCTCTCTCGTGCGCATTGCTTTCCCCGCTTGCTCGCTCGAGTTGAGGTTTTGATCTTGAAATATTTTCGGCAGGAGTTTCATCTTTCATTTCATGCCTTGAGCCGCTCTTCTACCAACCCGGCTTTCTGCTTTGCCACCCTCTGCCGTCTCCCCTGCAGCTCAGTGCTCCTTGTATATTGTTTATGATTATTTTTTTTACAGTGGGTCCACCCTTTGCTTTATTCATTCCCATATCACCGCTTTTGCCTCTGCTTGCTCTATTAACCAGTGATCAGTTTTTTCTTTGCCTCTCCATGTAGCTACTTGATCGCCTTATCCTCCTTTTTTAAAGCTGAATTTTGAGTCTGTTGAAGGGAAACTCAACATCAAAACTCGCGCACGCCCGCTTCGGGTTCTTACATAGTGGTATGGACCTGAGATAATGTAAATATTTAACCATTATGGCGATCAAGAAATTTTAAAAGGCGAAGTAAAGTGTCAAGTTGGTCACAATCATAACTGGTCTCGTCTCTGGTTTAGAAAAATGGGAGAAAAAGTTTCAAGAAGTTGGATTAGTGAATTTTTTCTACTGAAAAAAAAAAATAAAATCGAGGAGAATCTTGTTAGAAACTTTAGACACCCAGGGACGGATTTGGAGGGGTGCAAAAAGGGCATCTGCCCGCATCGGCAAAATTGTGGGATCGGCAATATTTAGTCTGTGATAGTAAAAAAGATGGGAAGGAAAAGAAGGGAAAGAAAAAGAAAAATAAAAGGGGAAAAAAACGCAGCCCCAAAATTTCTACGGTGAAAAAAAATGTCAAATGAAATAAAACTTACAAACATTCGCCCCCCCCCCCCCTCCAACGAGACACGACGAGCGAGGAAGCTGCTTCAGCCTCCAATTAAAAGCCATAAAGCAATGCGAAAGACAGAGACACAAGGGCGTGTCCAGAAAAAAATGCAGACGGTGGGGGGGGCATCATTTAGCGCGCAAATATCACATTTTTCACATTCAGGCAATCTATTACATTTTCCCTCTTACTTTGGCGTTTTTTGGGGACTGCGTCTCTACTCCTTCCCGGTATATGCCCTTGCAGACAGAGACATGTCCGCCATTTTGAGAAACTTCAAATTGAATCCGAAAAACTGTTTCCATTGACCCTTATTACGACAGTTTCCATTCTGATTGTTTTATTTTAAGCTTTAATTTATGAATAGTCCTTCGAGTTATGTGTATTACATCATGCGTTTTTAAATTTTTTATCGAAGTCAATTACCTGTCCATTTTCATCCTCAAAGTTTCTTACACGCGTATTTTTTTAGATTTTTATGCATCATAGTGCATCTGGGTCTCGATTGGTTTCGTTCGGGGGGGGCGGAGAAAAGAGATCATTTTGGTGTTGATTTTCCTATATACAAAGGCGAGAATTGCATCTAAGAACACTCAAATTTTCAACATTTCTGGGGAAGGGGTTAATCCCCCATTAGCACATTGATAAACGGTGAGGAGCGGCGATTTCAAGATAGCTCCCAGAGGCGGCAAAAGGGTAAATTCGGGTCACTACTGAGGACATTAGAATAACTACGAGGATTGAACAAATCTCGTTTGCTTATATTGACTATTTGAACCAAATGTTTTACTGAAAAAAAAAAAAAAAAAAAAAAAAAAAAAAAAAATTCCGCGAATGACTCGTTTGAACTCTCTTGTTTGTGTGTTCTCACGCCAAGAAAGGAATTAACCAGAAATAATTTGCTGTTGAAGGTTTCGTGTAAATTTTTTAAACATTGACTCTTTTTGAAGATTCGTTGAAAAACTCCATCGAATCTACTTTAGGGATAACCGAGCTCTTCTCTGCCTCCTTTTTTAACTACCCGTATCTCACATTTGGCAAGTAAATTTTCTCCAAAGTATCAACATTATTTATTTTAAAAGTTTGCCTCTTTTTTAATTCCTACATCACTGTTCATGGGCACCGGGATAAGGAGGGGGTAAACCTCTCACCCGCCCAGACTTTAAGAAACTCAAAACTTCACGACATTAACTGAAATGAGACATTTAAGGAATTAGGCATTGCCTTGATGTAAATTTCATTTTTACTTAAAACATGAAAGTTCTTGAAACTTCCAAGGACTCTTCTTCTCTAACCAGATTTTTTTTTAGGGAATCAAAAAATCGATATTAAATGGCAACTTCAGGGCCGTAACTATACCGTAGGGCAGTCGCGGCAATGCCCCCCCCCTCCCCCCGCAGGCTTGGGGCCCCCAACGATATTCTTTTTTCCATTCTTGTATGGGTTTTCCACCCTCATAGTTATACGAATATTTTATCAATAAGTTGGATTCATTCATTCATTACGATGTACGGTCACTTGTTTCTCGTTTTATCATGATTTTTTCAGTCCGGCCTTTGCGCCGATCGAACCGCTTTAAGTTTTCGGCACTATTTGACTACGTTTTAAGTACCGGTTCAGCGTGATGTTACCGTACACATTGTATTTTTTGTCTTTCCGCCGGATTTTTGCTTCTGGTTATTTAAAAACGGATTTCTCCAATCAGTGCAGTGACTGCAGTATCCAGTGTTGCCAAGTTAGATGGAGAACAGATACCTACGAACCAAGGTTATAGATTATACAGGTATGTTCAATGCTCATCTGACTTAGCGCCTCGAACTCAGTGGCGCGCAGTTCGAAATCACTGCAGTCAAGATGGCCGACAAAAGCAGAAAACACAACGACTCACTTGGGCGACTTCGAGAGTATCGCCCGAAGTTGCCTGGGCGAGTCGGCCTATTTTTTTGCTTTTGTCGGCCATCTTGGCTGCCGTGATTTTGCACTGCGCGCCACTGAATTTGTGGCGCGAAGTCGCAGATGAGCATACCTGATAATCTATAACCTTGGGCTCTTATTGGTTCGCCAAAAAAGCGCTTGCGCCGCCATTTTTCTTACCACGCAAATCAAAACTGAAATTTAGCACGGCAGTGGAAGTGGCGGTGAACGTAAACCTATTAACCTAACCTCCATCACAAAATTAAGATTAGTACACAGAGAAAAATAATTCGGTAAAATCTGATCACTGAAGTGTTTGGTTGCAGGAAACCGACATTTTCGGTCTCGAGTACCGAATTGTTCATTAGTACTACCGAAGTTCATTGGTAGTACCAAAGAATTTCAGTAGGGGCGGAATTTGAGTTTAATTACCAAAGTCTTCGGACCTTCGGTACTTCCAATAAAGTATTCGGTTCTCAGGACCGAAAATTTCGGTTTCCTGCAACGGAACACATCGGTGATCAAAATTTACCGAATTATTTTCCTCTTTGCGGAACGAATTTCCCATGTTAATTTCCATAAGGCCGAAAACAGTTTTGCACCACGATTACAGCCAACCAGAGGCCAGCCCGCGTTTCCAATCTCTTAGAGGTAATTTCAGAAGTGTAGGCGGACCAAAACCATAATCTTTGGCGAATTTTCAACTTTCATTCCTTCAAATCAATACCGAATTGGCTCCTGACTTTATTCTTTTGTTTTCAAAGTTTTCCTCATTGAAAAGTGAACTCTCAATTTCATTTTATTCATTTCCATCGAGTAATAACAGAAATAATGTTGACAAATTCCAAAGATTATCGGTCTAGGTCCGCCTACACTTCTGAAACTACCTCTATCTGCGTTGACCACGCACGCAGGCCGGCCTTCCATTCAATTGCGACTCTTGTTTACTCTTTGCTTGGTGACTTCGTCTTTCAATTTTTTCACCCTGAAACTGTCGCAACTCCACTCACACCTCACGCTTAGCGCTTATCCCTTTCTCGACTTCTTTCTGATCTCCTCAAGTACGCCTCAAACATCCATTAGTGAGTGGGGAAAATGTAATTTAGTAAACTGGGCCCAATAAATGTACGGTACAGACGGTCCTTGTTCTTTAACGTCAGGTGCAGTGCAGCCCTAACAAATCAGAAGCGAGGATTCGCTATACTTAGGGCCAAGAACAAGGGACCGTCCGCGTCCGTACTGTACATTTATTGGGCCCTGGACACTCAAGATTTTGCAAGAATACGGCCGAATCTAACCTACAAACAACAAAACCAATTTCCGACTGCTGGTTGCTTTAGGCGATTTATTATTACACTGAAGCCATACTCTACTAATTTATTTTTAGTAATTTCGAGGACGTAACAAGCACAAGCATAATCGTGCGAAAACTTGCTCTGATTTTTATAGGTTTATCAGCCGATATATCAGCGGCTAAGACGGAAAATTCAAAAATCCTAAAAAGAGAAAGAAGAATAGAAAAAAGAGCGGTCAAATTTAGCGAGTCTTGGTCCAGAAAGTTCTTAATTATTTGTAAGAAGTTGAATAAATGTGTTCAATTTGTGATGTTCCCCATTTGCTTGGATTGCAAGCGAAAAAGGGAATAAGGGTCATCAACTCATCAAAGATCTAGATGGTAAAATTTTTCTTTGGACCAAACGCATGAGAAGCAACAGAAAAAATTATCAGTTCTTTTTGCCTTACCCACTCCCCAGGCAAGATCTGAAGTGACACCTCCGGAAGAGGTAAAGGTAGTGTGAAAGACACAGGGCGAAAAGGAAATCGAGTACATACAATTCAACGAGAAGACAGCAATATTTCATTTACGAATATCTCGAGCTGTACTGAACCGATTTCAATAAAATTTTCGCTGGTTGGAACCAAATTCAGGCCTGAGTATAACTTGCGGTGAGTGCAAGTGTTTGGTTAGTACTTACATGCTATGCAACACCCCCCCCCCAAATCCACTTGCTTTATGAAGAGTGGTGAAGCGTGCGATGATAGGAAGGGAGCTTGTAGGCATAAACGACAAGCTTCGCCAGGGTGTCAAAAACATCATGGATGGGGGGGGGCTATTGGAAAATGATGGCATTTTATCTTTTCCTTTTTTACTTGGCCATATTTAAAACCATAAAACAAATATTGTGTTTTAGATATCTATGCAAGCCTACACAACACCCTAGGATTTTATCTCCATATCACAAATTTAAATTGACGAAATGCAACATTGCTACATCGAACGTTTCGCTAAATTAGTTCCGAACCAACCAATCGCCCAAACTTGAATATTAGGAGCAACAAATTGAACTTCTTTTTTAAATATGTATGTACTGTCTGTCCTTCCATGCAATTTTTCTCCTTTATTACTATATTGATTTTGTTTCATGAGTCCAATTTCATCTTAGGCGCCCGCCCCCGCGGCGAGGCTTTGCGTGTAATCCGGTAACGTTTCTATTTGACAAGTTTAAGAAAATTGTAGGCGAGTATACGATGGTAAATCGAATTATATGTTTTGAATGTGTTTAAATAGACCAAATGCAACGTTGCCACATTGATTACGCTCTTCGTGACAAGAGTGATAGGTCGAAGGCCGCATTTAAGTATTCTGATGTAGAGGAGTCCTCCTAGAGGTGATTGGGGGGGGGGGACTTTATGTAACACCGTTGTCATTTTTGAAGGTGGTGTTTCTTTAATTTACCTAAATTGTAAGAGTGGAATAGCGATTTTTATGGGTAACATGTTTAGGATGAACAGGACGAATAAAGGGAAAGGAAAATAGTAAAATAAAAATAGTAAATGCGACATTCCATAAAATGTTTGCGAAAAGCTCATCTAAAAACGTATTTTTTTTTTTAACTTCGGGGGGCATCCTTCCTTGAGATACAGCATTCGGAAGGGCGAGAAATTCTATGCCTTCTTGCGCAAATCGTCGGAGATCATTATTGTTTTCCGTTTCCGATGTAATAAACGGTCAATGTTCCATTTAAACCCATTTTCATCAAAATATCACTCCTATTTTAAAGAGTCAGCATTTTCAAAGCGACGAATTTAAAATACTATAATAAGCAAGTACTTTTCCGAAATAAATACGGGTTCGCCAAAAATTTAATCAACATTTCCCTCTCATCTATTATTTAATGGAAGTCGTCCATCGCAGTTTTTGAGGTTGCCTTCGCCTGAGAGGCAAACATTTTAAAAATAGGCGCTAAAACCAAACGTTTACTATTTCAAAACTTCTTTGTCTGCAAGTAACTTACTTTATAGTTTTTACAGAATTTTCAACTCCTAAGGGGGTTTTAGTGTTTTTTTTTTTTTTTTTTTTTTTCTCCTTCTGAATTTTTAAAAAAGTGTATTGATTTTTGAGAATGAACTAAGATAGAACGTTGACCTTGATCGGATCTCAACAGTAAAATAAAATAATAATAAAAAAAAATTAATCCGGAGTTTGCGCTGAAATGCTCAGTTTTGAGCACCTTTTCGTAACGATCGCAATAAGATATAAGTTACTTGAAAATCATAAGTTTGGGCTAATCCTCCCCCCCTCCCTGCAAAATACGCCAATAAACATTTTGGGAACACCTAAAACTAGCTCTCATACGGAAGAGTTGGGCAACCAACTAATGAGAGTTAATGAAATGACTCCGGCAACACTGAAAACTGGATCTGCTACCTGAGCTGAGGAAAAGAAAACACATGGAAGGTATACGTCAATTGTAGAATTATTCGTAGATTAATTCGATTGACTCGGCGTTGCCTGACTCACCGAATAATTTCCGAATAATTTTTGCCCTGCTCAGTCAGACAAACGGTATGAATATCGGGCCATAGGTGGACCAAGGCGGTAATAAAAGGACTGTAATAAACAAAATTTTGCGCAGTCTTCGAGAGAATTTTTGGAAAAGTGATGCGGGCTTTCATTGACAAATTCGACGTTAACCCCCCCCCCCCCCTCTTCTATGGGCCTTAGCCCTCTTTATATATTTCTAGATCCGCCACTGAACCCCTAGTCCGTTTTTTTTTTTTTTTTTTTTTTTTTTTTTTTTTTTTTTTTTTTTTTTTTAATCTGCAACCGTTCAAAAATATAACGGGGGGGGGGGGGAGGACTCTTTCTAAACATAGAGTATTGTGATTGTTTTTTTTTTTTTTTATTTTTTTTTTATTTTTATTATTTATCTGCAACCGTTCAAAAATATAAAGGGGGGGAGGACTCTTTCTAAACATAATGTATTGTGATGACAAATTACCCCTGTTTCGGGTTTTTTTTTATTTTTGTTTTGTTTATCTGCAACCGTTAAAAAATATAAAAGGGGGGGAGGACTCTTCCTAAACATAGTGTATTGTGATGACAAATTACATCAATATTACCTTCTACATAATAGTTTTACTTATGTGGTAATTCTGACGATTTCTGTTGTTCAAACTAACGAGTTTCGAAAATATTAAAAAAAAAAAATCATTGAAATCGGTTGAGTATACATATGTCTCGAGATATTTGCAAATAAAAATATTTGCGTTTAATCGTCGTAGCTCTTAGACTTGCCTTTTTAAGCGGCCGATGCGATGGTCAAGAAAGAAAAACAAAATAAAACCTCCTCGACGGAAGAACCGAGAAACAAGGGTAATTCATAGTAGGAAGATAGAAGAGAGTCAAAACGACTTTCATAATCAAAGGGGCGAGGCTCGTGTATGAGTGTGATTGTGAGAATAACCGTACGACAAACTGCAGTGAACTCAGTGAACACGGATGTGACACAAGCATGGGCACTGGGCAGTCTAATGGGGGTGAATACTAGAGTGGGAAATGGCCGGCTGCGGTGATGGTGCGTGAGTGATGGGTGAGATAAGAGAAAGAAAGAGGGAAAGAGACAGAGAGGAGTGTCGAAAAATGACGGAGCACGTTGTGGCGGGTGAGGTGAAGTAACGCACGGCCCGCCGTTCGTCAACTGAGGCATCGAGCGTCGAGAAGAAACTGAGACAACCACGACGCAAATACGAACTCGTTCAACAACAACACTATATGTAAGCATGATCACGCTGATGAGAAATTGTTCAGGCGTAGGGAAAAATACTCGATTATTTGACGATATCTCAATTAATTGACGATATCTCAATTAATTGACTATATCTCAATTAATTGACGAGATCTCAATTAATTGACAAATGGTCAATTAATTAACTGATGGTCAATTAATTGACGGTCGGTCAATTAATTGACCACCAGTCAATTAATTGACGGTTGGTCAATTAATTGACGGTTGGTCAATTAATTGACGGTCGGTCAATTAATTGACCACCAGTCAATTAATTGACCATCAGTCAATTAATTGACCATCAGTCAATTAATTGACCATCAGTCAATTAATTGACCACCAGTCAATTAATTGACCATCAGTCAATTAATTGACCATCAGTCAATTAATTGACCATCAGTCAATTAATTGACCACCAGTCAATTAATTGACCACCAGTCAATTAATTGACCATCAGTCAATTAATTGACGGTCGGTCAATTAATTGACCATCCGTCAATTAATTGACCACCAGTCAATTAATTGACGGTCGGTCAATTAATTGACCATCAGTCAATTAATTGACCATCAGTCAATTAATTGACCATCAGTCAATTAATTGACGGTCGGTCAATTAATTGACCATCAGTCAATTAATTGACTACCAGTCAATTAATTGACGGTCGATCAATTAATTGACCATCAGTCAATTAATTGACCATCAGTCAATTAATTGACGGTCGGTCAATTAATTGACGATCGGTCGATTAATTGACGGTCGGTCGATTTCTTAAATAATTGGGTGGTTGTCGATCAATCTCAATCAATCTCAATCAATCTCAATTCACGATAATTGTCAAAGTCTAATGGGAAGAGATAAGAGATGTGAACCGCGCCGGGAGTTTGAGTGATCTCGCAGTCCGTCGCTCAGTAGTTACTCGAAAAAAAAAGTCATCCGCGACAATCTTCTTGTCGTTGATAGTACAGTGTACATTCACTACTAACTCTCGGGGTAACCTGCGATTGCAAGAAGTCTCAACAACTGACCGCTCAGTCCATCGAAGCCATGATGTCTACCGTCAATCAGGCTCGACAAGCGTTAGCATCACTAAATGTCGCTATGCGGAGCATATAGTCGATATTTACGCTGGCGGGGACATAGCATACCGTAGCGATCACGTCAAGGTCACCAATGTTAAATTCAATAACTGTGTACGAAGTCGCTGATGTAGGAGATAATAGATCTTCTTTATTTATACAGTTAATGGTAGTTCACTATTTGATTATTACTAATAATTACTTATAATGATCTTAAAAGGTATAATTATTTCATGGATGATTAGTCGTATATGTGGAGGGAGAGCAACTGAATCACCACCATTCCATTGAGAGTCCTCGTGAGAAGAGAGCTTGGTTAAGTCACCACTCGGCGTCTCCTCTGCGTTTCCATGGAAAGCATAAAAAGACGCCGAGCGACTAAAAAGATACCGGAAACTTCATTCAACAAGGACCAACATTTTGTCTGTTTCATCGTATCTTAGACTGTTCGCAATGTGTACTTCACATGCGCAAAATTTGTAGTCAGTCATTTCCTCGAATCGTCCGTGCCCAGAGAACGGTGGGGAGAGCAGCAAGAAGGTCGAGCTCAGTATGGGAGCGTTCTAGAATTCTCCGATCCGATAAACCGGGAAAGTTCATCAGAATTTCCGGGGAGTGTTTACGGTAAAGCCGATAATGTTTTGATGAAGCTCATTGGTTTTCCGATGAATTTAAGAACGATCACAGGCGCAGCGTGTTATTGCTAAAAATGTCTGTTTACATTTCAATAACCTCCAAAACACGCATAAGAGCACACCAAAATATGTTGTTTACTACTTTGAGGTTTGTTTTCATCGGCTTTACCGGAGTTCTTACTCCGGTAAAGCCGATGTACCCCGGGAAAGAGTTCTGATGAACTTCATCGGAGTTCAAAAACGCTCCGATGAACTTCCCCGGGTTATCAGAAACGAAATCGGAGAATAAAAGAACGACTTAGTACACGGAGAAAAAAAAGTATGACATTGAGCGACATAGCGCATGTCTTTTCCGAGGTATGCTTTCCAACCACATAAATTATGAAACGCCATCACTATGTGTTTTAAGAACACTAAGTAAGTATGGCGTTAAAAGACATACGGTATGCAAAATCGCCAGTATGTTGTTCAATGATATAGAGTATGTGGTTCAATGATGTAGGGTATGTGATTCATCAACGTGCTAGTATGTTGATAAACGGCATACCCTATGTCATATCTCAGCATGTTAGGTTAGTTTATTGCCAAGATGGCGGCGCGGCGGTTGCACACATTTGAGTTGTCAGTTTAATTCACTCTAAATTTCGTGAAATTCACTTTAGATTACAGCGGTCGATAAAATAAATCAAACAGGATAGTTAAACGATGCTCTCCATCCTTCGTTTGTCCACCGGTGTAGTGTTTTTAGTTCGATAAAGTTAAAAGTTCGATCGTGACCAAACATGTAAACAAGTGCGGATACATTCATACACGCTCTTACCTATCTGTTGATTCGTGTTTTAATTTCGGATGATTATTGCTAAGTTTATTTTTCCCTTTTCTGTGCGTTTGTGTGTGAGTGTTTGTTCGATAGTTCGTTTGTTCGTTTGTTCGCTTTCATTAATTGTGTTTTGGTTTAGTATAAACTCATAGAGGGAAGAGTTGAATCATCACCAGGTGAATCTAATTTATCTTTTGAGACCGACACTCTACTTACACTTCAATTTGATATAGTTCTAAAGGCCAGAGGCGTCGAGTCTGAAATTGCTACTTTAAAATTATGTGCTCGCAGTTCAAGCTTTTATTCGTGCTAAAATGTGTCTGTGTTCATCCATTCAGTTCGCGATTGTCGCCAATTTATTGATCAGTGTTACAGTTGTGTGGATTATATAATACATTAGGTTTGTTTATTTTGATTAATTATTTTTAGTTTGATACTCTATTATGCAAGGATTTACATTTCTGCGACCGTTTCCCTGTCGGTGATTTGCATGGTTATTGTTTCTACTTTTTTCCTGAGCTGTGTTATTTTTGTTTTTGTCTTTCTGTAACTGTTCTCTGCCCCATAAGAATAAGTACGACATCGCGTATCGCGTAGACAAGTCAGGCAACTCCTCGTACAATCGCGCTCGTAATTTTAAATAGTCCCCACTTACCGACCTTCCTAAACAGTTGTCGGCGTAGCCTAGTGGACTTGTACACCGCCTGCTAAGAGTGTGGTACTGAGTTCGAATCCCACCGCGGGCGTTCTCTTTGTTGTGGGGTTTTTAGGAATATTTTTAATTTTTATTCAACTAATTTACTATTGCACAGTTTTTACAGCATCGTTAATGGTCCTGAAAATAGTAGATGTGCAAAAACCAAACATTTAAGCAAAATAAACCTTGTTTGTAATATCTTACGTCAGTAAGTATTTAATAATTGAAAGAGGAAAAATAAAGCAATAGAGAATATAATTTTCATGACTCACCAATAGTACGGAGCTTCAGGAATCTGTTCACAACATTCCGTGTTACATGAAGTTTTACAAACTGTCAAATAATCAATTTGTTCGAAAAAACCCATCTATAATTGAGTTTTCCTCAAAGTCATACTTTTCATGTATCTGATGTTTTTTGTACTTAATTCTATGTTTTTTGGGAGTTTATTTATCACCAACTTTCAGGTTTCTTGAAATACACGGTATGCGGACGGTCGATGTACGGTATGTGCATTGTCAACTTATGGTATGAGGATGGTTGACATACGGTACGTGGAATTTCGGCATACAGTGTGTGGATGGTTGACATACGGCATGTCCTTCGTCGACGTACGGCACGTCCTTCGACGACGTACGGTACGTCTTCTATCTACATACGGTATATCTTTAAAGTACATATTTTCTATCCTATCCAATTCGACATACTGGTATGTGTTTGAATGACATCGCCCAGCAGCTGCTGGAAAGGACATAGAGTATGTCGTTCAGACACATATTTTATGTCGTTCATCGACATACCTTTTTTTCCGTGTATAATTTAGCGGTTTAGCGGGGAAGCTCCCCGGAGAATTCTAGAACGCTCCCTATCGGAGAGTCGACGACGCGACGGTAATAACAGTACGCTGTTGCTACAAAGTGCATTTCTACCTAAGTGTTCACTCGCCTTCTAAATTCATATCGTGAACAGTATAAAGCCGTTTTCCTGACACCCCTCGAACGCTCTCCTCTCCACGGCCAGCATTCTGGGGGGAGGGATTAGTTGGTTTTAAGCAAGTTTGATTTGTATTCAGAGAATCATAATGTTTGTCCGAATGAATCAGAGTTCGGCGAAAAATTATTCGGAGATTATTTGGTGAGTCAGGCGACGCCGAGTCAATCGAATTATTCGACGAATAATTCTACAATTGACCTATACCTTCCGTGTTTCCCTTTCCTCAGCTCAGGTAGCAAACCCAGTTTTCAGTGTTGCCGGAGTCATTTCATTGTTTCTCATTAGTTGGATGCCTAACTCTGGAATGAATGAAGAAGTATAGTAAGAAACACTGACAAAAATGACAGGTAAAAAGTATCAGAGCGCTAAGGTTAAGCGATGAGCGTGAGGAGTGAGGGAGTTGCGACAGTTTTCGGTCGGGAGATTCGCGAGGAAACGAAATTCCACATCCACCACTCACACTGCATTGACCGACGAAACTCTGCGGAGCGTAGAGCGGGCGGAAGGCGGTGCAGATATAAAGAGAATCCAGCTCAGGTGACGCGACGGCTCGGAATATCTCGTTCACCAATTGCCTCGAGCGCATACAGGAGTGATGACAGGCGACAATATAAGTCCCCCTCAATATTGAAATTCAATTTGCTGCCCTTACAGACGACTTTTTCAAATACATTTTTTTCAGGAATCTCCCTGAAATACCCTAAGGAATCACCATGCCAAGGGCGGGATCCCAAAAAGAGCGGTTCTTGGCACCAAAAATAGTCAAAATTTAAATTGGTCCTTAAGTTTGCGTAAAATGGCTCTACTTACGCGTAAAGGCTTATATTTTTAGGTTTGACTGGTGTTCACGGGTTATTTAATTTTAAATGGCGTATTTTTTGTTAAATTATCGAATGTTTAGATGTGAGCCCGCCGAGCCGGACATAGTTCGAGTTTCTCCTTTAGATACGTTTTTAGGCTACTAAAAGTGGGTAACATAGTTATAAATAGTCATTGAACAGTGACCAGCTCGTGCTTAAATTTTAACTTTTCTAATTTCGTGAAAAGGGAAACCTGAAACGAATTTGATTAATATCCGTAAGGTATCCGTAATATTTTAACCTAGTTACCTGTAAAACTATGAAATACATGTTACCGGTCGCCAAGTTCCAATATTACTATCACTGCACGTGCATTCATAGAACTCATTCAAGTTTTCTATTTAACAAAATCAGAAAAGTTGAAATTTTAGTACGAGCCGGACATATTTCGTTGACCATTTTTATAGGGTGTCTCAGACCACCTGGCAAGCTTTTATTGTGGCCAAACTAAGGCAAATATGAAAATTCGGTAAAACACGTATAACGTATATCGACCCCAAAGAATTAGGAGAAAATATTTTTAGCCCCCCAAAACCACCCCTTGGGGGTTATTCAGTGGGATGGGTACCCCCGAAAAAATCAAATAGAAAAGGAATGTTTTGACATTGGAATCTAATACGGCATAAAAAAATAAAAAAATTTCATCATTAAGTTTTTTTTTTCTAAAAACTACCCTTTTTTGAGTTAGGGGTGGTTTTTGAAAAAATTTGGGGTAATCTTTGATTGACCGCTGTAACCCTCCAAATCATTGGATTTCAAAAAAATAAGAAGTTTCTGAAAATGCAGACCAAGGCCCAAGGGCTTTCTTTTAATGTGTCACATGCCTATTTTTTGTGAAAAAGGGTACGAGGCCCCCTCACCCCAAAATTTTGGGGTTTCGGGGGGCCCTACAGAAAAATAGTCAAATGTAAAGGTATGGCTTCTGATACATCATTTGAAAGGTCTTTAAGAGACAAAAAAATGATGCCCCCCAAAAGTCGTAAAAAATTTCCCCCTTCCGAAATGGGGGCCGTTTTAAGATTTGGGGGGTCAAGGGGGGACCTTCAGAAAAATGACCCAAAATTGAGCGATTCATAGCTAAAAAGGTCTTAAATAGAAAAAATAATGGTTCAAACCGCGAGTCAATCCGACTTTGCAAACCAAAGTTACGGCCGATTGAAATTTAGGGGCGCTTCTCTGGGGAACTCAACTACCCCTAAATTTCAATCGGCCGTAACTTTGGTTTGAAAAGTCGGATTGACTCGCGGTTTGAACCATTATTTTTTTCTATTTAAGACCTTTTTAGCTATGAATCGCTCAATTTTGGGTCATTTTTTTGAAGGTCCCCCTTGAGCCCCCAAATCTTAAAACGGCCCCCATTTTGGAAGGGGGTAATTTTTACGACTTTTGGGGGGCATCACTTTTTTTGTCTCATAAGACCTTTCAAATGATGTATCACAAGCCATACCTTTACATTTGACAATTTTTCTGTAGGGCCCCCCGAAGCCCCAAAATTTTGGGGTGAGGGGGCCTTGTACCCT
Source organism: Trialeurodes vaporariorum (assembly GCA_011764245.1). NCBI lineage: Eukaryota > Metazoa > Arthropoda > Insecta > Hemiptera > Aleyrodidae > Trialeurodes > Trialeurodes vaporariorum. The sequence continues at coordinate 44,834,320 of VMOF01000111.1, read as the reverse complement.
TTTTCACAAAAAAAAGGCAGGTGACACATCAAAAGAAAGCCCTTGGTCTGCCTTTTCAGAAACTTCTTAGTTTTTTGAAATCAAATGATTTGGAGGGTCACAGCGGTCAATCAAAGATTACCCCAAAATTTTTCAAAAACCACCCCTAACTCAAAAAAGGGTAGTTTTTAGAAAAAAAAAAACTTTGTGATGAAAAAGTTTTATTTTTTTATGCCGTATTCGATTCCAATGTCAAAACATACCCTTTCCATTTGATTTTTTCGAGATACGGGTACCCTGGTACCCATCCTCCTGAATAACCCCCAATCCAAGGCAGTGGCGTCGCGTGTTATTTGACAACACTGAATTCTACCCATTTAAACTCATGTAAAAGGTCGAATTCAGGAGGTGCACAGTGCACAAGGAAAAATCGATATATTTAAGGAGTTTAAATGGAGGAGTCGCATTGTTGCCAGATGGCACGCGACGCCGCTGCCCCAAGGGGTAGTTTTGGGGGGCTGAAATTATTTTCCCCGAATTCTTTGGGGTCGATATACGTTACACGTGTTTTACCGAATTTTGCATATTTGCCTTAGTTTGGCCACAATAAAAGCTTGCCAGGTGGTCTGAGACACCCATTTTCAGTCGCCTCATAACATATTTAAAGGAGAAACCGGTCCAGCTGACACGGAAATATTTAATAATATGACAAAAAATAGGGATTTTACCATGAAAAACTCAAAAACGACCCCGATTGAGGTGGTAAAATACACCATTGATCCTTGAATAACCAGTAAACAGCACCCAAACCTAAAAGTATAAGCCTTTAATAGTAAATTGAGCCATTTTACAGGAACAAATAGACCGTTTTAAATTTTGACCCTTTATGTTACCAAAAACCGGCCTTTTTGGCGCTCCTCCTTTGAGGGAAATCGCTACGGCAAATTTTCGGGAAAATAGGAATTTTATTTTGGAGGGGAGTCAGCTTTATATTTATAATGCTCCGGCTCGATCTGAGTGGAGTGGGCGGCCCCTTACGTCCAGTCGGTGTTTTGGCGGGATCGCAGTTATTTGTCGTTCAAATCGATTATACCTATAAGACACTTTTTATCAGAATTAAATTTCCCACTTTTTCATTGCTTACTTTTTTTTCAAAAAAATCACTGGTTCAAAAGTTATGAAAAAATAAAGTCTCGTCCCCCCCCCATTTCCCACCCGGGGAACCAACTTTGTCGGGTCTCTTTGTTTTCCATATCTCCTTTAGATCAACTACAATCCCTGAAAGTTTCACTGGTTTCCCAAAAAAGTTCATGATTCTGCCATTATTTTCGAGTGATCCCTTTCTTTATTGAGTCTCCATAACTTGATAATGATGCGATATTGAGCAATGTTGTCTTCTGACTTTTTTCGTTCTTTAGGATCTTCCCGCTCACCCCTCAAGATACTGAAAAAAAAAATCTGGGCACCCTGTAAAGTGATTTTAACTTTCTTTAAAGTTAAGATAAATTTTTGTAATAAGAGCCTTGAATCACTGCTGCTTTCGTTCGTATTTTTCAGAGCAAGGGACTTCAGAAGAGCTAAATTTTCCTCAAAAGAATTTGCAAAGAAGTATGCTTTAGGAAGGCCGTATGCAGTCAACTACTTCTTTTGTACTTGGCCTGAAGCAGAAGATGATGATGATGATGATCTTCCAGGTCCACCACCTCCCGCGATTCCCACTGAGGGAACTTACGACCTTAAACTCAACGAACATGAACACAATCACTAACTTATGGTGCGGAATAGGAAATGGGACTCAATATTTAAGATTCGCAAATAAAGTGTCTCTTGTAAAGGCTAGCGTGAAAATGAAAAGTGCATTCTTTTGAATAAACGTCAACAACTGGTTGAACTAAAACTTTTATGATTAGCACGATCTCAAATCATTTATGAGCTGAGTATTAGGTTGAATTGACAAGTAATGACACTGAATTTTACCCTGCCTATTGCTCCTTGGTTTACAAGACACGAAAATTACCACGTAAAATGTGTTGAAAAATGAAAGAAGAAGATTCCATCGTGACCAGATTAGTCGTTGAAATCGGTGCCTCAACGAACATTAAAGTAACATACAGACATGCCCTGCATAAGTTTTATGATTCATTGATCAACCCTAGACTTCCGCTCTCCTTAGGCTCCTTCTTCAAACAAATTTCATAGACAATTTTTGTCTGTGAAGGTAACAAAGTAAAGTTCAAATGATGTTTCTTGACATTAGTAAATTCCCACCTTGGTCAAAGAAATAAAGAAGCTAAGCCAAAAGTAAAATATTCATCAAATCTTGGATGCTCTCAGCAGATAAGTAGACATTCAAAAATAAGCACCCTTAATCGTATTCAAATCAGTTTTAATCTAAAAATGATCTCTGAAAATGCTATGCAATCTTAATCAAAAGCTTGGGAAAAAGAAGAACGAACATCTGAATTTTAAAGTTTATACACTATTCAAAATATTTGTCTCATCATCAGGAATAAAACTTGTATGTATAAGGACATATTAACAGAGTGTAACAGAAGTAACACCATCTAATTTTCTGATCTATGTAAAATAAAAAGTTGCGGTCGCAGCCGATCTTCAATACTTCGGATATTGGGGGGGGGGGGGGGGGGGGGTGGCACACCGTTTTTCAACAGAGAGTGGCTCCTTACAATGTCTATCTCGAAAATTTCAAAAATCAACTTCTCACTTGCGATTCATCGTTCAAAAGGACGTTATATTTTAAGACTGTTGGTGCAATTGAAGGTCTACACTGTTTCGGATCTGATGCATCGAACTCAATTTATTGGACTCAAAAAAAAAAAAAAAAAAAAAAAAAAAAATCATCCCTCCTATTTTTAATGTCTAAAATTTAAAATTCAAATAAGTAGAACTCTGTGACTTTCTTAAAAGCAAGTACTTTTCAAAAAGGAAAATAGAATTCTTTCGCACAGGTAGTCGCAATTTTGTTTTAAAGCCTCCAAATATGTTGCTGTATTGCTCCTCATGAGAGGCTATCACATAAATTCCGAAGGATGACCTCTATTGCAAGATACATTGCTTAGAAAGTCCTTAACTCTTGAAGTGGCCAAAACTGAAGGTCAAAGCGTTTGTCATATTCGAAGTCTTAAATGTCGAGGTGTCGAATGCAAAAAATGAACTCGACTCTCACTTTGCGTCAAAATTCTCAACTTTGATGGGGCTTTTGATCCATATTTTTTTCAACAGCGATCGTCTTACGAAATTTTTGGATAGCCGTTCCTCAGGGAGAAAATAAAAAAAAATTGGGGGCTTCCAAACTAAATTTTGATTAAAGTGCACTATGCAAAACGAAGTTGTACATAATCAACATAATCTACTGTACTGCAGTTATACCAAAAGAGGCACTCGCAGAGGACTTAGGGAGGGGAATTTGCTTAAGAAATTAAGGAGACCAAAATACGCAACGTATTTTGAAAATGATTGATTTTTCTCTCTTTCAGCTTCAAAAAGATGCAACGACAAAACGTCAATTAACGGTTGATTTGTCACATTTTTGTTTCGATTTTTCAAAAGATAAGAGAAGAAAAACTTAACCGAACTTTCTGTTAATTTTAGAAGATGCAACTTAGTCATAAACAATACGTTTGACTCATATTGGCCTCTTTCTTTTGTACAGCTAAGTTAGCATGAAAGACTGGTGTAAATTTTAAGAAACCTGTTTTGCAAAACCTTAAAAATAGTTATTTTGATAAAATAAAATATGTTTAACATATTTTTTCTGCGTAGCAAGCTATGTTTAAACTTTTATGTTCTTACCTCATTTATAAAATATGTTCTTTTTTTTTATAGGAGGATTCCAAGTTTTAGTAATTCACGACACTATAGATAACTTGTAACGAGATTCTTCGAGTTGAAAGTTTTTCGTAGGTGTACAGAGTTCATTCAGCGACTTTTCCTGGAAAAACTTCATGTGCGTTAAGTTAAAAGCTTACAACACGATCATAAATACCTTGGTGCAAATCGTGATCGTATTGTTATCGTAAACTTTATTCATTAACTCAAATCACCTACATCAACTACATTTTCTCTCATGGCACTCCCTAGCTTGTGGTATATCCCTTAAAAAGATATTAAATTTCAAAAAATTTGGCATAAACCGCGGCTCGATATTGATTTTCGTTTTCAATACATCGGAGGCCAAATTTTCGATATGGACATTGAACCCAGTTTCAAAAAATCATCACTCCGCTTTGAAAAATCGGAAGCTAAAAAAATAGGAAGCTAAAATACTCTTAAAAGCAATATTTTTTCAGAAAACAACACGGCTTTGACAGAAATTTAGTCAAAGTTAGGATTTACCGCTACAAAAATGTTTAACGTTTTTGCCCCACCCGGGGGGGCGGGCTATCAGAAAAACTCCGCAAGACAACCCCTGTCGAGTGAATCATCGATCGAACTGGCACACAAACTGAGCATTTCGGCTTAAACTGGAGGTTGATATCATTTTCCACCTTCAAGATATCGAATGCTATAGGTCGATACACAAAATTCGTTATCTCGAATTTTGAAAACGATATTTACCTCCGTTTGCGCCCAAATGCTTAGCTTGGTATGCCCTTCCAATCGATCACTCGATTGATGTTGTCTCACGGAATTTTTCTGATAGCCCCCCTGGGGGGCCAAAAACGTTAAACTTTTTCGGAGGCTCTAAAAGTTTTTAACTTCTAATTTTAGGCGCACCGTTGGCACAACGTGCGCCTATTGAAATCGCCCTGATACTCAATAGAGTATACTACGCCACCTTGTGATCAAATGGCGAAATGAGCTTTTTGATGTCGTGAAATTTAGGTTGTGTCCTGTGTTTTTTTTATGCTAATTTCATTTGAACAGTTAATGTTCTCCCAGCCACGACTGAATTCTGAGTTGGTTGGGAGTAATTTCATGTTCATTGATTGACGTTTTTTTAAAATTATTCTATGTCAAAAATTTCCAACCTCACTTTTTGATTATTTCAAATTTTCCCGGTATATATTCTAGGTGATCAAGAGAACCAATCATTTGCCGTTCTGAATGTTTTTTTTTTTGCATGTAAATGCAATTATTATAATTAATTATTGCGTGTGGTAAAACGAAAAACGGAAAGCCCCTACAGCAAGAACTCTGAACATTCCTTATCTAAATACTCAGAATTCTCTTTTTAATTCCAAAAATTACTGCGCATCGAAGAGGATCTCTTATTATTCAGCCCTGATGTCGTTTTTTTTCCATAGTGGTCCCTGCCCTAACCTCCTCCATTTTTCCTATCAAATTTCAGCTATTTGTTTACGCTCAACGTAAAAAAATTTACTCTGCTTGCGTTTATAGTAGCTATGACTCGTAAATTTGGGGAAGATTTAAAAGGGTTTTCAACTGGGACCTCTGAATAGTGTGATGTGCTGACTTGCTTTATTTTTCCCATCATGTTGTTATTGTATGTAAAATTTTCTTAGTCCTATTCAAACGAAAAAAGGGAAATGCTTCTTATTTCTCTACTTCTACATTTTTGGTTTTGAAGGTCCTAAAGGAAGTCAGCCCTCTTTAAATTTTTAAAGAAATGTGCTTTGCGGTCAAATTTTCTGACATTTTATTTAGTCTGGCAACTCCCGTCAAATGACTTAGCGCTTAAAGGGCATCATATATTCAATGCAGTTATTTCGCTTTTCTCTATTTACAAGAAAATTTTTCTAGTACTCCAGGAACTTCCTGATTTCTTATGCTACCTTATGCTACATCTGTTGTACTACCTATGTTGATTCAAGCTGTCACTCTCCTTATATGTCTCAAAGTATTTTGAGACCTCAAACTGGTTCCTTAATCATACAGTTTGGTAGTCCGCTAACCTTTGACAGTCACCTATTTTGTCGGAGATCATCATCAGTCATGCCTAAAAGTTTAGCGCTTAGACTTTTGTACAAAATTGGGATTGCGCCTCACAATTTGGTGACAGTTAAGTTACGTCATATGATGAAATATGAATCAGCGCTCCATTTCTTTCTAAAATTTGTGTTACCGAGTCAATTTTTTCTAAAAATTTATGTCAGCGTACGTGCTGTTTTTTACTGAAACTTGAGTGACGCACAGTTTTGAGAAAAAACATTTTAAAAACGCTATAAGAAAAAAAAAAAACAATACGGCATTGGAGAAAAGGGGGAAATTGATTAGTGCTTATACTTTTGCTGAAAATTAAAGTCGTGCACCACAATTTGGTTAAAATTAAGTTATGGCGTTTTTTTTTTTGCTGCAAAATGACTCAACGCGCCATGCTTTTTCTGAAAATTGTGTGATCTCATCAAATTCTTCTAAAAATTTGTCAGCGCATCGGTTTTTACTGATACTGGGGTGAGAGCGCTAATTTGAGCCAAATTTTTTTAAACGCTAATAATCAAATTAGGGACTGATTGGGTGTGTTGAGGTTGGATCAGTCATGCCTAAAAGTCTACATCCGACGGAGATGGTGTGATTGTATTTTTACTTTCTCACTAAAATAAAATTTAGAAAAATTGAGAAAGTATTGTATTGCGTTGGCGCAGAGATTTTCAAGGTATTTTGTTGCGATAGTTGGCCTCTCAGGACAAAGTCAATCATGATTTAGTCAAAGTAATTGCCTCTTATCATGTCTAATCCCATCCATAAAACATCCTTCCATAAATATTTTCTATTTTTTAAACCCCCTTTCTGACTTAGAGAGATTTATGAAAAAAAAATCTGTGGCGTCTGCCCGGTCAGTCCGGCTGTTCGTCACTCCGTACCTAGGCATTTTTGAACCATTGATCCTTATGCATCCAAATTTTGCACATTTTGTTGCTTTTTAGATTCCCCAGAGGTACTTTTTTGTTTTTTTAAAATTTTGATTTTTAGGGTAGTTAGGGGGAAAAAATTATTTTCTTTAAAATCAATGGTAAAATGGATAAAAATGAATAAAAATGGAATAATTCAATTTTGGGCTAAATCAATTTTGATAAAAGTTAGCAAAAAATATCTATTTTCAGCCTACTATAGAATGAACCCCTTATAGTTCCTTTATTCATTCCTTCAGACTTTTTAAAAAAATCAAAATAAGTGCGCTTGAGGGGAAAAAATAGAATTATCGTGAGAAATCAATTTTAAAAACTTGGAGTAAATCAATAATGGCTCCATGAATTTTGAAAAAATTTTGTACACAAAATCTACTATCAATAAACTTAAATATTTTCCTCTCTGTGTCACCAAAAACAACCGATAAAACCATTTCTAGAGGTAATATAGGTGCGATTGAGAAAAAAATTTGGGAATATGAGCAAAAAAAAATATAACCCATTATTTGGGATATTTTCGGGTTTGGTTCAATAAATTTTGATGAAAGTTAGCGAAAAAAATCTACATTCAGCCTACTATAAAATAAACCACTTATAGTTACAATATTCAACCCTAAAAAACCGTTTAAAAAATAAAAATATGTGCGCTCGATCCAAAAAAGGGAAATTATCGTGAAAAATTTAAGTAATCTTAAAATTTTGGAGTCAATCAATAATGGCTGGATAAATTTTTCATGAAACTTTTTACACAAAATCTACTATCAAAGTACAAACATATTATCCTCTCTTGATCACCATACACAACCGATTAGACCTTTTCAAGAGGTAATATAGGTGCGATTGAAAAAAATAGGGGTATAAAAGCAAAAAAAAACATAATTTTATTATTTCGGATAATTCAGGTTTGGTCCAATGGATTTTGACAAAATTTTGGCAAAAAAAATCTACAATTGGTTTACAAAAGAAATTAGCCCTTACAGTTAAAATATAAAACCCCTTAAGAGATTTAAAAAATCAAAATAGGGTGTTTGACGAAAAAAAAAAAAAGAATGAAAGTGAAGAATTAATTTTAAACTTGGAGTCAATCATTAAGGGGATTGATTTTGAAAAAAATGTTCACAAACATAATGTGTTAAAAAAAAACACTAAACACTGCACTGTGTGCACTAAAACATTTTTCTGGTACAGTCCTCATAAAAACCTTACGACCGTTTCGGGGGCAATATAGGTACGATCGAGCAAAAATCTTTTGAAACTAATTGTAAGCAAATTTAAACAAACATAAAATTTGCAAAAGTAATTCAAGTATGACTCAATTAAATTCGATGAAAAATTTCATCAAAACTTTGCAATCAGCCTAGGCAGAAAATTTTTTTTCAATGTATTCTACAATATCCAACTTTTAAGTCTAAAGCTGTTTAAAAGCAATATAGGTTTCATTACACCAAAAAATGAATATTCAAGGAAAATTCATTTTATAAAGAAAAGTCAATCAAAAAAGGCTGAATGAATTTTTGTTGAAATTTTGTTTTTCACAATCTACGACTTAATTTCATCTTTGGAGGGGGGTTTAAACTATTAAACAAAAAAAAATTTTTTTCGAATATCCACAGTTTAAAGAAGAAACCAAACATAGTACTCAATGGGGGAAAAGCAAGAATCAGTACATTTCGACCTCCTATAAAAAATAAGGGAAAAAAAAAATCCCAAAAAGAACAAAGAGCAAATATAATGAATGCAGCTCAAAGAATAAAACTTATTGGAATCTTGAATTACCTACTCTAAACCCTGTTATAAGCAACATCAGATTAAGGTTCCCAATTAGCCTTCAAAAAACAAAATAGGCAAATATTCCCACAGCTTCTCTACAAAATTGCAAAATCTTCGGATTGAAGGGAGAAATATTATGTCCGGAGGTGAAAATATTTTAAATTTGAGGGGGGTTTGGGGGTCTCCCCCAGAATTCTAAAGGGGGGGCTGGAGGTATCCCCCCGCATTTTAAAGGGGGGTTTGGGGGGCTCTCCTAGTATTTTTAAAGGGGGGCTGGGGGGCTCCCCCAGAATTCTTTAGGGGGTTAGGGGGGCTCCTCCAGAATTCTTTAGTGGGGGGGGGGTCTGGGGGGCTCCCTCAGATAAAAATTATGTGAGAAAATGTTCGTAGGGTATTCCCCACAGTTTATTTTTTTTCATTTCGAGATTTTATTAACGTATTTCGGCCATTGTGCGCGGATCAAATGCTTTGTCACCAGTCGTGGGACGTCATGGGGACATTTAGGAGAGATGTCTTTTGACTCACTGTAACCCTTTTTCATCTTTTCTTACGTTTTGCCATGGCGTCCTTTTTTTACTTGGCATCACACTTCACTTTCAAATTTTTTACCGGGCAACCAAAGAACGGTGCCCGCTAATGGAATATGGCAACATTGTTTTTTTCTACTCTAACACATCATGAAAAATAATCGATTCTTGGTGGTCCGATTTCTTTTTACTACCTATCACTTTTTCATGTCCCTATTTTGCGGGACATACTATATCGTTAACTACCTTTTTACTAAAGGGGGGTTTAAAAATTTTTTTATGAGTATTTGATTGTTTATTACGTGCGTTTAGTGATGTGCAGTGGGAAATTCGAAGGATTTGTTTTTTATGATTGTCCGTAGTGGTCCCACCGCCCCCCCCCACGACGCACACAGGTTCAGACCCGAACTTTTGCTAGATATGATGGAACATCTGAGGGGTTGGTTTAAGATTGTCCGTAGTGGTCCTAACCCCCCCCCCCCCCCCCAATCGCCACACACCGGTTCGGACCCACACTTTTGCCGGACAATTTTTTTTTAGATGTTTTTTTTGGGAAACCAAGGGATTGTTCTAAGATTGTCCGAAGTGGTTCTACCCCCCCCCCCCCCCCCCCCCCCCTCGCCGTGCACAGATTCGGACCTTAACTTTTGCTGAACAATTTTTTTTTAGATGTTGGAAAAATTTGAAGGGTTTGAGATTGTCCGTAGTGGTTTCCCCCCCCCCCCCCCCCCCCCCCCCCCCCCCCATTTTCCCCCTTTTTTTGGACTTTTGGTGGAAAATTTTTTTGAGTTTTGGGGGAAAACGGGGGTTGTTCAAGATTGTCCGTAGTGGTTCCCCCCCCCCCCCCCCCCACTCGCCGCACACAGGTTGGACCCAAACTTTTGCTGGTTTTTTTTTTTTGTTAGAAAATTTTGGGGGTTGTCCGTAAGGCCCCCCCCCTCCACTCGCCGCACCCGGGTTTGGACCCTAACTTTTGCTGGACAATTTTTTTTTGATGTTGGAAAATTCGAAGGGGATTGTTTAAGATTGTCTGTAGGGGTTCTACACCCCCCCCCCCCCACCGCCCCCCAGGTTCGGACCCCCCCCTTTTTGGACAATTTTTTCTGAGGTGGTGGAATATTCGAAGGGTTTGTCCCATATAAGATAGTATGTAGTGGTCCCCAAACCCCCACCCACTCGCCGCATCCAGGTTCGGGCCCGGTTTTTTGCTGGACACATTATTTTAAAAATGGTGGAAAGGTTTTTCCTTTTGAACCTTTTTCAAAGGGGCGGTTCTTGAAATGTGTGGTTAGAAAATCTGCTTTTTCAATGTGGGTAAGGGAAAATAGGTCCAACCCAACTTTAACCCCTTTTACCGAAAACGAAAATCGAAACGAGCTGCGGTTTTTTTTGAAGTTAATGGTTTTAAAGGTTTACGGTAGGGGGTTTCCATAAAAAATTTGAAGTTGACCCCAGCCCCCTCCCCCGGGGGTTGGGGGGGTCATCGAAAATAGCCTCTTTAGATAGCGCCTTCTGTAAAAAAAAGAATGGTCCAAACCGCATTCTTTTATCTCGATTAGAAAAAAAGTTAAGGGAGGGTGGGCGTTACTTTTAAATTACCCGAAAAAGATAATTTTAGGCGTTGCGAATAGCCTTTGAGGGCAACTTATAACGGAGATGATACCGTCGCGCTGCTAATTTTTTTTTGGGTACGCTCATTGCACTCTTGGAGCTTGGAAGAGTTGTGGTTGCTGCGTGAATGCCACGTCTTCGGACTACTTGCAAGTTGCAAAAAGGTTCTTTACTGAGACTCAAAGTCGAATATACAATTGTTCAGTGGAGTCTAAACAAACAAAAAAACTTGCGAAAGACCCACAATGCATGGACTGCTGAATAAAGTTTACGCCTGCATACTCCGGGAAACATTACCGTTGTAACTAGTATCCTTATTTCTCTGGTGCTCTTTCTACTAAGTTTAAGACTTTTCCTTTACTTAACATTTCAGAGGATCACCAGCCTGCTTCCATTATACCCAATATAGTTGAGGCTTAGTTACTTTTGGAGGCTGATGATATTTTATAACAATTTTTAGGGTGAAACACCAATTTACTCGATAACGAAGTATTTTTTAGGCATAGTGTTAATTCGGAGAGCTGTAAATATATTGTAATTACCTTTAATAAAAAGTAATGATAGTCTTATCTATGGAGCTTCTTGAACTTTTTCTCTCCTCTCAATTCACACCTATGAGACTATAAAAGTGTGATTTTCCTGGGAGTACTACGGGGCAAATAATTAGACAGTTCAAGTATCATATCTAGCTCTCGAAAAATATGAATGTACAGGTGAGCCAGACTTCAAGAAAACAATCTTTTTTATACACTTGAAAAGGTTGCTTCAGAGAAAATTTGACACTTGTGTTGGAATTTCCCACACACGTCCCATTGGGCTGTCAGGGGCTTTGAAAATATCAAAACTGAAAACTTTTGGGTCAATTCTCTATCGGACTTTATTGTTTCAAAACTTGTTCCCACAAAATTGTTCCAAAAATCGACAAGTTAATTATAGTTGTAATGGTTTTTTGAGAAAATTTCGGATCGGCTCTCATGACCACTCTCTTGAGCATTTCTCAAAAATCTTGACAGATTCAAAAAGAATAGATCAAAACCGCTTGCTTAAAGTGTCACATGTTAAAAAGAAAAATAAGGATCACCCATTCAAAATTGTGGGGCTTCAACGGCCAAATCGGCTCAGTTGGCTCTATGGTTTGATTCATGGAAGTCCCAAAATTTTGATTTGGTGATATTCACCTTATTTTTCACCTTATAGTAATTTGTGGAGCACCAATTGAAAAGTCTTAATTTGGCAGCAAAAAATGTCAACAGTGTGGTAACAAGGGCCGATTCAAAATTTTCCAAGAAGTTTCTATAACTGCAAAAATCGGGGGTTTTTGGAAAATATTCAAATGAGCATAAATGTCAGTAATTGGCTTTTATTTCAGGATGTGAACTTCTTTACACCTTCATTAGAGATTTTGATGAGAAAAATGTGTCCCCCTCCGCCAAATACGTCCCGTCACCCCAAAGCCGCCAAAGAGGCTGTCGGAGGCTTCAGAAAATATAATGAAACATTCGGGGTCCATTCCTTGCTTCACTTTTCTGTTTCAAAACATTTTGATAAGCCGTTTACGAGAAATATTCCGGATACGGATGGTCTGGCTCACCGTGGTGGAAGCGCCCGCGCCCCTCCCCCTTCCTTATCTAAAATGAGACTAAAAAAACTCAAGCCTCAATACTTGCAGAGTTATGCAAGGTAGATTCTCATGTAAAAATCACGTAAGCATCACATGAAAGTATAAAAAAGTCTCAAAATCCTCTCATAAACCCACAAAAGGCAATTTAAGGACAACCTGAGATGGCGGTGGAATGGGCGAATCAACCCTGCATACATGCACCGCAAGTTCACTAGTGCTTGTATTATTGGAGAACCTTTCCTTTTGGAAAAAAGAAACCATTTACATTCATCAACTGCGTCTGTAACGATAGCCTGAAATTTTCCTAGAACTTAACTGGACATATTTGAGATTTATCCTCCGTAAATTAGTGGATAATGTGAAAGGACGTTTTCTTAAATGAAAATATTTGTCTTTATTTTAAACGATTACAAATTTTACAGCACTGTTCATACATCGATTAACTCAGTAATACAATGACGATTATAATGGGTAATATTAGGATAAAAATGGGTCTTTAAGATTGAAGGCTACCAGAAAAATCATTGGTGAGAACTGTATTGCAAGTTCGCATTGCCGAACGTTTCTGATTAAATAACCTCAATCATATTTTTTTGTCTGCAAGAATGCTAATCCAATATTGGATCCGTTCTGAACCAAGGTTCAAAGGTTGGCACCGGCTTATCAAGATCTATCCAATAGTAGTTGGCTGCAATTGCCTCTAACCCATATTTTTTAGCGAAATTCTGAGTGGAAAATTTTCGACGCTTTTCGTTGAATGGACTGCAAACAGATAAAAATGACAGGTAGTGTACAAAAAAGAGTTGATCGAAACAATTACGTCGCTTTGTAAAACCCGAACGTTTGGCATTTAATATAACGCAGGAAGTTCTATGGCCTTAAAAAAGCACCACATAAAGTGGAGCAATAAGTTTACAGAATATCTTGATCGAGCGGGTCAGCCTGTTTCCACTGAAAACTGAAAGATGCACTTTTAGGAATAAAAGTGAATCTCAGATCCTCGCTATACATGTTGACGATGTATTATTGATTGGGTAAAATAAAGGGTCAAACATTTCAATGGTGGAACCATAAGTTGATTTTCATACATTATATTTCTCGGGCTATCGAAACCTTTGCTTGTATCCCGAAATATCAGGTCTGCTGTCTGAAAATGAAGGCAAAGTTTCGGCCAAACACGAATCAAGAAATTATGAACGTCGTTAAAACTTGCTCAACTTGTATCATGCATCGTCGCACGCAACCTCAAAGAACCAGTAATATCTCACTTAAAATTATGATTCATTGATTACCAATAGGAGCACTAGGTGCTGTTATTCTGAATTGCAAAGGGCAGACATTTTTATGCAATTGAGAAAAACAAATGATGCATTTATTTTGAAAAGTATTTGGCTCCTCTGCAGTATATGCGGATATGCTGCCATTGCTATTACATTTCCTAAAATAACTTTAGCACGCCCTAGAATTTCAATCAATATTGTAAGTAATTGAATGAAGCAGACGACCGTCTGCAAGTAGATTTAAATTGAGATAATCTCCAAAACTGGGGTATCAAACGAGACAAAGTCTCTCCGCATTATCTGTCGTCTGAAGGTCTTAAAGAATCCAGATTAAAAATACTCAAGCGTATTTAATCAAAATCAGACATGTCTGACAATAATCTCTTCCCAGTGGCCAGCAGTGTCGCAGTATGGAGCAACTTGTCTTCGGAATTAAGAGTCATTTACAGTTCTGCTCATGTCAAGTTCTCTCAGAACACAATTTCCTTTAAAATTAACTTACCACCCAGAACGGTTCTTTTTGGTCTCCAAAACCAAAACACATTGCACAACCGAGCCATCATGGAGCGTATTTCGACAAGAGAACTCAACCACAGTCTATCTTGGAACCAGGTGCCAGTGTTTTGTTTTTTTCGAAAAAGGCCTAAATCATTGTGGTCGAAAAGTCCAACTTGAATTAATGGGTCTGTTTCGCACTTTTGCTATAAAGCCAGAAATACCCGATTCTAAAGTAAAATGTTGCGAGAAAACCGATGTAAACAACAAAAACTCATAAAATTTCCTCTGTGATAGAGAAAAAGTGCTAGTTGAGGCCCGATGCAAAACGAATTTGAAAATGACACTAATGGCGCGAAATTCGATGAAGTCATAGTATAGGACTGCGCCGATGTTGCCGATGGTAGTGCTTTTGCATTGGGGCACGGAACAACAGTAATACGGCCTCGTTTTCTTTCCATCAGTCATAAAATCAAAGACAAGTGCGGATACGCATCTTCGCAAATCGGAAGTGGCACGCAAACGCACAACTTCCGGTTACAGGATATTCTGTGCTATGACGTCATCTAGTTTCGCCCCGAAACGAAACCTTTTCTAATCGCTCGGCGAATTTTCGCAACTTTGAAAAAGTTTTAGTTCACGATCCCGGGATAAAAAAATATAAAAATACAGAGAGTTCTTTTCATCCAGTACTTCAAGGAAATGAAATGAAAAGAAGGTGCACAACGGACCCATTGTCAGTAACCACGTTCTTTTCCGATCGAAACTCCTGAAAATGTCGTTTATCTTAAAAATCGTCAACACATTTGGTCAAAGCCAAACGAACCACTCAAACAGAAAATTTAATGTACAGCAAACAAATCCGTCTCCAGTCACATTAGTTTTTGCACTACTCATACGTTTCCAACGTCACAGTCAATTATTCGGTAACCATCATTTTGTCAAATACTCAACCACCACCGAATTCGCAATCAAAAAGTAAACCAACTACATCGTAGTGGAACGAAAGCTTCAATTGACGCATAAGGAGGATGATTCAGTTCATTTTGCCCCTAGCTGTGCCCCAAAAACGAGCAAATACGAGTAGCAAATTCTGACTAAAGCTGAATTAAATTCTGGTCTTACGTAAATGCAATGCATTTTTGCAAGTTCGAATGTTCAATTGCAAACTTTCTCCGCCCAACTTATCATGGTATTTTTTCAACTACTTACAAAGCATCAAATATTGGCGGCTCGTTGAATGACATTTTCTGAGGTTCTGGCTGCTTAAAGACAATGAACAAAAATCGATGAGCCCCTGAAATGTAAAGTAAATGTATATTTAGTAGGTAGTAATGTGGCCCCGTATGTAATCTGCTCTTTGAATACCCCATGTCTCTTGGAACCTGCTTTCATTTCTCACAGTGACGACCTTTAAAAAATGTAAAACCATCATTGCAGGGTAATTTGGAATAGAAATATCATTTAAAAATACTTTTGGAACCCAAAATTTGTTTTTTTAGGGGGGGAGTTGAGAGGATGATATCATTATGTTTTTTCACACGTTTCAATTGTAACTTTAATTTCCTTGTGATAAGTTATTTGGAAAGGAAGGCATTAGGTTTTTAACATTTTAAAGCAAACTTTGAGGCGATATCTTTCTTAATTTTTTGAGTTATCTAAGGTTGAAGTTATATGTTCAACCAATTATTAAAAATTACCAGCTGCCAAAAATAGCGTAGTTGACAAAAAATTACCAGCGAAAAGTGTTCTACTCGTTAAATATCAGCCATGAATGAGGTGTTTTCATCATTGACTGTTGTCCAGTTACGTGACAAAATCAGCAATGACCAATTTTAGGCCAAGTACATAATGCAGTGGAATTAAAGTTTCTTCTGATGCTTTGCACTTCGTGACAACCTTATCTAAGCTTAGATCTTCCCTCAGTAGGCATTTGCGAAGAGAAATTGAGGAGACACCAATGATTATTGAGATTTTTTTATTTTGGATTCTAAAGTACTAAAATTGCAAGGTTCAATGAGAGTTCTTAAGTCGGTGTAAAATCTTTAAAACGGTTCATTAAGTAATTGTTTGACAGACTGAAAAGGTTGGATAGCTATTGTCCCATTTCTTTTGGGAAGGCAATGATTTTCTATTGCGTCCAGGATCGATTCAATTGTTTCCAGATCACTGATAGGATTTGTTTCTGCGTATGCTTTGCGGGCATCAATGCCTAACAAATTTTAAAGGCGAGCTAAACTGATCTGAGTTTAGAATCTGCTTCTATTTCTGTTAGATAGTTTGTTGCTTCCTCCTTAAAAATTTTAAAATTAAACGTTATTTCACCTGAAAATAGATCGAGCTGATCCGGCTTGTTAAAATCCATTGGTTCTGAGTTGGTTGTTAACTTCAGCACTTAAAACGAATACAAAAGTATGCCTGTAATAACGACCGCTAGGTATTTATTTTTGAGGTATGATGAGGATAATTCTTCCAAGCCTCCCCCATAAACTATTTAGAATCTTAAATATCATACCTTTAACATATGAAGGTGCCGCACCAATGTACTCAGCCATAGTATCACCCTCCATAAATTCTAAACCTCTCACGTTTGTTACCATCCAATGCAGAAACTCACGATCGGTATGGTTTTTCCTTGATGGACAGTCGGGGCCTGAATCGATTAAAACAAGACAATTGAATTGCATTTCATAAAAATATTCATTAAATTATTTGATGTCTTACCTCATTATTCAGTTGCATTTTATCAATTCTTTTTGGGGTAGTGTTTTGGTCAATATTTAATTAGAAATAAAGAAGACAACAAAGAACGAAAGATCGGCAGACTTTTAAGAAGGAATTTTACTTCGAAACTTTTGTCCTACTGAAATAGGTTTTTGACAATTTTTTCGATTGTATTTGGATTATTAGTGTAAAAGTAGTACAAACATACCCCTTAAAGAGTGAAAAAAGTCTAGCCTATCAGCTCGGTAACACTTGGATGACTCGGGGTTGAAATAGTCTTATTATATACAAGCAAGTTTCTATTAAAATTTTCCTTCAAATGATGTCCTCCTTTTCTTCTATTGCCCATAAAATTTTACAACTTATTTATTTTTTGGAAGAGTACCTAACAGTTTTTAGGAATCATTTTACCACAAAATCAACGACGAGATAAAAGTAACATCCATTCCCTCAAAGCTGCTACCAAATCACTATTCCTTTCGAAACTGATCTAGATTTCATGAAAATTATGAATTGGGACTTATTTTGTTTTTATACATTTAAAATCAATCTCTCCAATACAAATAGCAAATCCACACATGGCATATTAGTTATTGTAACGCCTGTGTGCTGAGTTCCCCTTGACTCTTAATGAGGTTCACAGTACTAATAATATTTGTAATTTGCCAACGAGTTACCAGAAAAAGAACATTTAATTTAATTGTATCACCATTTTACTTGTTTCTTTTACATAATCAGCAAATTTACGCCGTTTCCGAAAAAAAACTTTAATTCCAACAAACTTCCCAAAAATGTCGATGGACTAAAGAAATTTTTTGCTTTATTTTTTTTTAATCTTCTACAACTTTTGTTCATAAAATTATTCGTGCCCTGCCTGTTAGTATGATGGTATAGTATGCATTTTTCTCAGTTTTCCAGTCCAGAACAGTTGGTTTATTTGCTGAGGCAGAGCATGACACCAGGTTGCCGAAATTCACCCAAGCCGAGTGAAAACTCACCTAAAGAATAATGGTAAGAATTAAATAGATCAGAAAGATGTTCATGGATAATTTTTGTATTGTTTATTATTGTCGCAGGCGATTGAATGCTTAAACAATTTACTGTCGAATTGTAAAATGCCTAACCAGATAACAAGCTGTTGTAGATCGGTTGTGAATTTCCTAGCCAGATGCCGAAATCCTTGGCATTTTGCCATGTAACTATGTTGCCTGAGCCTGATTTTATTTCAGGCAAGTAACGAGTGCAAGCCAAGAAAAAATAGAGTAATTGATGGTGAATTGCATGACGCATAAGCCTGGCAATTTTCAAGCTTCTGATAGATGGAGCAATATTACCTGCACTGAAAAAAAAGTTCAAGCTCTACCGAATATATTTCTCGGGAAGCTGTAGGAGGCATATCCGTAACAAAGCTCACTGAAAAAAAAAATGCTGAAATAACTACGAATGTAGTTAATTTAGCATTTTTATAATGTTAAAAAAATGTACGACAAACTGAAATGCTGAATCAACATTCCAATTAAATGTTAAATCTACAAAACTCATTGATGTTGAAGCAGCATTAAACTTTTGTTAGATCAACAAGTTTATCCGTCGAAATTACATTATAAAATTGCTAAACCACCAAGAGTAATTGCTGACTCAGCAAATGAAGCTGTACATTTTACATTATAAAATTGCTAAAACAGCATCGTCGCTAGTTTGTTGAAATTACATTAAAAAAATGCTAATTGGAGGGGGCTGCTTCCCGATGAGTGCTGCGACCTACGCGCCATGGTCTGAACTCCTAACCGACGATGAATTTCGTCATGGATGAATTTCTGCTGAATGAGACTGCCGTCTCAGTGCCGGGTGGATTCGATCCGGATTCCGCCAGACCGAATTGGTTTTCCAAGCGAGCGCTCTACCGCTTGAGCTACGGTGATCGCGTACCCTGATGAGCGAATATTCCCGCAAATAAGTCATAAAAGGATATTGTAGATTTAGCAATTCGCGCAATGTAAAGCCAACATTTAGGCAGCCTTGTTCCTCTAACGTCAGAATGCATTGTTATCTGAACCAATTTGGTTGCAGATTTAGCAATTTCTTTAATGTAAAACTAACGTTATTGTTTTAATGTTGTTTCAACATGACTTTATTGCTGCATTAATAACATAAAGTTGCAGACTTACCAATTTTGATAATGTAAAAACAACGTTTGATCCTTGCTATGACAGCACGAGAGCGTTCTTGCTTAAATAGCCTTTCATTTTTTGTTGAAATAACATTAAAAATGTCAATTTAACAGTTAATCCTGCTAGTTTAGCATAAATTACAAATTGTTCCAATAACAAAATTTACATTTGTTGCTTTAACGAAAAAAGAATGGTGATTTAGCCACAGATGTGTCTAATTGAGCAAAAAAAGAAGTTTGCTATTTAAGCAAAATGGCTTTTGCTGTTTCAGCATTTGGATGTTTTCAGTGCTCTGTGACTAGCGGGCTTTCCGTCGGTAGCAGCGAGCCACATGCTCTAGCGGTACCGAACCTCTTGCTTTCCCATTGCGATATAGGCGGAAAACACGTGCAATGGCATAAAATCAGTAGGATTTTCCGCAATCTTTTCTCTGCTAGGTATCAGATTAGAACGAGTTCACTCTTGAGATCAATTCCTCAGTGAATTTCTCATCGGCGATTCTCTGAAAAAAATGCTACGGAACAATTTAGGAGCAAACCCTGCTCACTTAACTCAGCGCGTTGTGAAATAGGAGCGCCAAGGAGAACTTCCCTATATACAGAACAATCAGACCCTTTCTGGCCTAATCTTATAGCTGCGCAGTGTCAAATCACTGGATATTGAATTGGTGCATCTCTGGTTCAATCCCGGGTCGTAACACTCTATTTTTTCACTCTTCTTCAAATATGTCTACTTTACCGAAGCAAGGGATCAGGCTGCGCCGAACTTTGCTCTGCAAAGCTATTTGAATCCGCTCATTTTTCTCATCTACCGAAGCTTTGGGTGTACTACCGGAGCACAGTTTTTTCAGAGTCAACTTTAAAGTTTAGGTATTTAACCGCACTTGTAGATGGTGACTTGTAGGGACTTCAAGTTCAGGTATTTCTAAGCGGAACACGTTATTTTGTAAAAGGTAAAATAAATGAACAGTATCCATCCGCATACTTTATCATTCAATTAAACAACGAATATTGGAAAAATGGAAAATTGCTCGAACCTAATTTGATCATATAAACTCTTTTGACCAGGTTAGGCTATTTTACATCGATGAATACTTTAAAAAACAAGGAAAAGTCAGAATAAAAATGTCTAAAATTCTACTTTGATCTATTCTACTGGTTTTGTTTATTTTACGATACAATGAATCGATAAACATACAAATTCCGGGAGCTTCTTACATGCCTGAACTCAAAGTCGAGGCAATTTACCATCTTCCAGAGGTTTGCAAACTGCCTGGCTTTTACGTCAGGTAATTTACGATCAATTACTGTTTTTTCTGGATGCCTGAATGCCAGAATCGCCTGAAATCGAATCAGGCAAGTCTTGGCAGATTGCGACGATTTGAAAATCACCTTTAAGCATTTTACGAGCCGATTGTAAACTGTCTAAGCATGTTAATTGCCTGTGA
The DNA here is from genome assembly GCA_011764245.1 of Trialeurodes vaporariorum. Classification (NCBI taxonomy): domain Eukaryota; kingdom Metazoa; phylum Arthropoda; class Insecta; order Hemiptera; family Aleyrodidae; genus Trialeurodes; species Trialeurodes vaporariorum. Next base: position 44,813,865 of record VMOF01000111.1, on the reverse strand, counting down.
CATGTACACGACTTCAATAGCGATAGTATGAGTATTACTTTTTCGTCCAAAAATATGAGATGAAGACACAATGTTTTTTGGGTGAATAGGAAACTGGAAACAATATTTTTCTCCATATTTTCTCTCCGTTTAAATAAAAAAGTAACATTGGCTTACTTTTAACTTGATAATGGATGAAAATTGGTTTGGAACAGTTCCGTTTTTGTCTGGTTATAAAAAAGGGTATCAGTCGAATCTTATAACCTTGCTACTTTGGAAGGTCAGCAGAGAGTTGAACCTCTTTCATTCGATGCCTAAGTTTGGGTTTTTTTTCGCCAACGGGTATTGAAAAATCTTCGAAACAAATAGTCTAATGGTAAATTGACCCCAAATTGTTCATTTGTGATGATTGAAAAAGCCCGCGACAGCCCGCCTAGGCTTTTTTCGGGGTGTGGATAGGGGGTTTCAAACACTTTCTTTCAGTCTTCTCGAAAAAGTATCCACAAAGGTAGAAAAAGAAAATCATAACCATGAAAGAGAGGTTGACAATTTGTTTTTGTTTTTGTTTTTGTTTTCAAAAAACCCCAGAAAGGACGGGGCACATTCCTTATGTGAAATGGCCCCTTGCCAAAAGTTGATTTTTTTACATGAATCGACGCCGCTCGTCGAGCTGATCAAAAGTTCTCACGGCACCAAAAAAAGTTAGCGTGCCGTTTTCGCTACATTTAAGCTCAAAGTTGAAAAATAACAATAGGAATCGGCATCAGTACGGAGTGCATTTCTCGAAAAAGGACGGGTGATAGGCGATTCTGTTTCTCGTAAAACAATACCATTGTTCATATACTCTGTCCGGGATAAGAAGTCCGATGGGAAGTCAGGTAAAAACGCACTATACTGCAACGCAACGGTTCCTGTGCCGTCGATTCTCAGCCACTACGTTCGTTCGCAGGAGATCGACCTTTCAGGCCCTTTTATTTGAAGAGACAATACCGTGAACTGACCAACTATCTGCAGTCCTTTGAACGCCCACTCGAAAATTAAACTTTTGCGGCATTCGCGAATTTTGAATAACCGATTTTAAATTTAAATTCTGCTCAACGCGCACAGAAAAATGATACCTAACAGCGGTTCAATATGTAATTTTCCAAAGATTTTGGCACTCCTTATTGAGTGATTTCTGAAAGCCGAAATTGAACCGCCATTAGGTATCATTTTTCTGTGCGTGTTGAGCAGAATTTAAATTTAAAATCGGTTGTTCAAAATTCGCGAATGCCGCAAAAGTTTAATTTTCGAGAGGGAGTTCAAAGGACTGTATAATTGGTCAGTTCACGGTATTGTCTCTTCAAATAAAAGAGGGAGCATCCGAGTTGGCCCAAAAAGTCCGAGTTGGCCCAAATTGCCAAATCCGAGTTGGCCCACGGCTTGAAAAACACCCGTCCGAGTTGGCCCAAGCCGAAAACAATAGAAGAAATAAAAATACATTTAAATGTTGTACTGGGGCAACGTCGCTTACCTCTATGATAGGGTAGATTAATGGAGCGTATAGTTAATGAGACTGATGGCAATGATCTTAGGTTGACAGAAAGTTCTTAAATTCTGCTTCGTAAAGGGCAAAAGCAATGTATAAGAACTTTCTCCCTCCCTTTGCCCTTAACAAGTACATTTCACCCTCCCCGTTGTAAATTCATAAGAAAAACATTTTTAATAAATAAATTGTCCGTGAGAAAATGTCGTCAAGAAATTGAAAAAAAAAATTTGGGGTGTTTAAATCCTGCCGCGTCAAAAAATTGATATCACACCGAAAAATATATACTAAAAAATAGCTAATGCACTTTTTTCTTAGAAATTGGTAAAAATATACCGGAAACTTTTCTAATGAAAGCAAGACGATCGTGATTTGACGCGTACTCCTCCACACCTTCAAGTAGGAACTCTTCCTTCTCCGTCTGTCGTTTAGTTGCAGGACGAGATATTTTGGTGGCAAGTTTAGTAGAGGTGTCAGCCTGTATTTTTATAAGAGTTTTGATGAAACAAAAAATATTTGGATGAGCACAACTGAACTCGGCATTTAATTTGGCATGGAAAGATTCACAACCGTTCGTTGTCCGATCTTCATAGGTTGAATGAAAAGCCCACATTCCTGGGGGGGGGGGTCGCAATCAGGCTGAATGTACGGGTTCAACACATAATAAAAAAAAATATTTAGAGGTACAGTGGGAGAAGCGGTAAACCAAAGAAATAAATCAGAACTGAGCTAATTTCTGAATCTTATCATTTAAATTCGGTTGACAAACTCTGATTTTCCTCGTTGGTAAAATGCCACGTTGCCAAGTGCTCTCTTTTTTATTTATTTTTGTTGTCTCTTGGGCCAACTCGGAAACGCTGTTTTTCCAGACAGGGGCCAACTCGGTATATGCGGCGAAAAAACGGCTTGGGCTAACTCGGACTTTTTGGGCCAACTCGGAATCACCCATAAAAGAGTCTGAAAGGTCGGTGTCCTGCGAACGAACGAAGTGGCTGAGAATCGACGGCACAGGAACCGCTGCGTTGCAATATAGTGCGATTTTACCTGACTTCCCATCGGACTTCTTATCCCGAACAGAGTATAGTCGGACCGACCTCACGCTCGTATAGTGTCCGTTCCTCTCCCTTATACCCTTTCACACATTTTCCTATGATGAGGCTCTTGGGTGGAGGGGAATGCGGTCAGTGAGAGGAACAAGGAGATAATAAGGGAGAGGAACGGGCACTATACGTGCGTGAGGTCGGTCCGACTGTGAACGATGGTATTGTTTTACGAGAGACAGAAGCGCCTATCACCCGTCTTTTTCCGAGAAATGCACTCTGTACTGATGCCGATTCCTATTGTTATTTTTCAACTTTGAGCTTAAATTGCGCGAAAACGGCACGCTAACTTTTTTTGGTGCCGTGAGAACTTTTGATCAGCTCGACAAGCGGCGTCGATTCATGTAAAAAAATCAACTTTTGGCAAGGGGCCAAGTCCCATAAGGAATGTGCCCCGTCCTTTGTTTGGTGGAGGCTTTTCGGAATATTTCTGTATCGGATCTTGAAACCATCTTGAAGAGAATTTCTCAAATACTTAACAACTTCTGAAAAGAAAACAGATCAACGCCGTTCGATGGGTGTGCCACAAGTTACCTTACAGTAAAAAAGTAGGTGTTTTTTGCCGACTCAGAACGTTTGGGCTTGATCAGCTCTGGGTCATTCTATATCAAATCAACCAAAATTAATTTAAGATGTTGCTGCATAGTCATGGATTTTGGAAATATTTTGTGTGGTGATTGTGATTACTTTCAGTAGTTCAAAACGTATTTTTTCAAAAATAGGTAACCGGAAATTCATAAAGTGCGATTTTAGGCTCATCTTTGAATGCTTGCCACAACCTTAATTTTGAACATAAAGATACGGTTGAGGTCTTATTTTGATGCATTTTGCGTCTTCGTTTCATTGCTCTAGCTAGTTTATCAATAATTAAAGGTTTAGCAGGCTGCATACCTATCTGAACTTTGGTGACCTTATCGCAATTTTTTTCGATTTTTGATAATTTTTTTGAATAGGGAAGCGTTGGTGAAAAAAATTCAAACTTTTCAAGCTTCAAGTACATCACTAAATGTACCTGCTCAAAAAACATTGAATCTCCTGAGCAATTTTTTTAGTTGAAAAAATTGCTTAAAGTCGGCCGAAATTGAGAAAGACTCAACTTTGAGGTTAAAAAAGTTGATGTGGACCTTCACCAAAAAAGCTGGAAAAATTCGTAAAATTGCCAGTTTTAAGTTTACTTTCAATAGCTGGAGTCGAACGTTTTGACCGCTACAGTCGAAAAAAAATCAAAATCGGTAAAAATAGAATTTGCTTGAACACACGCGATCGAAGCGAATAGAAGAGCCAACTTTGAGGTTAAAAAAGTCGATGTGGAACTGTACCAATAAATCTCCCAAAATGTCTAAAATGACCGCTTTTAAGCTTATTTTCAATGCCCGAAGTCAAACACTTGATTATTGAAACGCTTCAGTTGAAAAACAAGTTCGTCAAATCGGTAAAAACACCATCAGCAAGGCCACAATCAACCCAAGTTAAAACACTAGTCAACTTTGAGGTTAGAAAAGTCAATGCGGAACTGAACTTTGTCCCTAAAAATATATTAAAGTTAGCTAGTGGTCGGATCAAAATTCTTATTTGCTTGTTTTACTGACCGCTTATCAAGTCTGATACAAGCAGTAATCAAATCAAATACGCGTGTAATGATGGTAATGTTGCATCGATTTTATTGAAGGCGTTTCACCCTATGCCGAAATGTGAGGTCGGGAGTTAATAATAACACGCTTCTGAACTGACTTGATCGCTGTCGATATCATTCTCACTTTTGATAAAATTCTAAGACTTCATACACAAATCGGAAGTCAATATCGTGTTTCGTTCTCGATATGTCGAAGATCGAAGTTCCATATGGATCCATTTTCAAAAATTGTAACTTTCCTTTAAATGGTCCAAATTTAAAATAAAACCTTGGTCAAATGCTCCCTGGAGCAAGTTCTTCTCAGAAAAAGATGCGCAATTTCCAAAAAACCCACTTTACGGGCACTTTTGAGCCCCTAATTTTTTGTTTAATTTCAAAATTTTTAGAGGCTAAAAAAAGGAAAGACTCCGAAATTTAAAAACACGCTGAAACATGGGTTCCATTATTTTCAAAGATAATCATTTTTCGGGGGTCACCGATTTCTTAGGGCGAGAGGCAGGGGGAATTTTTCGACTAGTGGGTTGAGTCCACCAACCCTAACTCCCCAGAGGAGCCTGAAAATCGGCGACCCCCGGAAAATGATTTTATTTGAAAACAATGGAACCCGTGTTTCAGCTTTTTTTAAACAAAGTCTTTCATTTTTTTCAGCCTCTAAAAATTTTGAAATTTAAAAAAAAAAACAATTAGGGGGCTCGAAAGTGTCGATCATCAAAGATCTTGATTCTTAACGCATCTGACAGGCTTACCCTAAGTTATTTTAAAGGGCATTTTATCGACCCCAACTTTATTACGTGTACATCAACCGGAGAAAATACTTTCAATTTTGGATATATCTTTGGATATCTTCTGGGACGAGACATGCTTTCTTTCAGACAAAGAAATGAGAAAGGCAGGAAATGCCTAGAAAAGCCTTGGTGCGTTTGTTTTGTTGCCCCAAAAGTGTGCTACACCTGATCTTTCCGTGCCCTCTAAATGAGTGGTGGATTGCATTTGCGTGCAAAATGTCTTGGTACTATTATTATATATTATTATTGTTATATATTAGTATTCGCTTTCATTCATCATTTTTTCCGAATCGTTCGGATTTATGTAGCTTACTTTTTCCTCTGAAATACATATTTTAGTGAGATTAAATATTTATTTGGACTTATTTAAATGCTAAAGAAGCTGCCAACGCCAACAAATTTGATGTACACATTAATCTTTGAAAAAGTTGCCATCATAAGAGGTGTAAAATGTGATAAATGAATTCATGATCAGCTTACAAACAGTTCCTCCTCTGGTATTTTTGGTAAGACATCCGGTACAAGTTCGTCTCTTTGAAGCATTACTCTCCTATCAAATAGAAATGTTGTTGATTCTACGGTCGAATTATGCCCTGAGCCATTATGATTCCCATTTGAGACTGTGGTGGAGTTGTGTTTGGAAGTAATGCTGGCTGTCACAATTAGAGAAACAACTTGCAAACAAAGAGTTGCGACCAAAGTCAAGTGCTCAATATAAGAGGTAAATTTATTGCAAAAGCTGGCCATCGTTGCGGAGTATTTCAATTGCTTCTTCACGGTCACGAGTTCATTTGTATACTTTTGGCCTTTCCTGTGCGTTTGATTGGACCATCACTCTGAAATAAAGGATACCAATAATACTTGACACATTTCATATAAGAATGGGAACTTCAAAGCATTTCCGTAAGCCCCTCAAAGAAGTTTAGGTAAGTGGCATACCTATGGGCAGCAGCGATTTTAAATTCTGAATCAATGCGGATACAATTGAATGTGGCATCGAGTGGAGTAGTTTTCCTCCCTTTTATTCGATGTTTTCTCGGTCGTTGAATCCGTGGCTAAAGTTTGTGTCACCAATAGTTTGGAAGACCGGATTTTCACGAAAATGTCCTAAATGAGCTGTTTCGTGTACAGTAAAGTAAGCGTTTACGGTTGCCCTCTGTGCTGCATTTTCTGACTTGACTTGGGCAACAACCACCACTAATGATACTCAACAGATTGAAGATTGTAAGAGTGTGATGAACATAGATGTCTCTTGCTATGCGTGCAATTCAACTGATTCAAGGCTCAATGAATGCCATTTGAACGGTTCTGCCAATACCGCTGGTACGTGCATTTGCATGCGTGTCATTCATCAAAAACGCAGAAATATATAATTTTAAAACGTTAAGCAAAAATTGTAACCTATTCTGGTGACGTCTAATTGCAATCTGTCCACTGCCCAAAGATAAAATAAGGAACTGAAGTTGTATATTTTTCACAGTTGTACATAAAATTACGAGCTCTTTGCCGAAAAATTGAAAGTAAACGAGGTATAACAATATTTGATACAAAATCGTAAATTGTAGGTAATAATTCATTTCAGATTATGGCTCCAGAATTTAGAATTTTTCCGCAAACTTTAGGTTTGGAATTAGTATCTCAAAATACATTTACGAAAAAAAATAACAAATTATCCTACATTTAAGATATTAACGGCACCCGTTCTCAGCTGACATGTCTTAGAATCCTCTCAGTTATGCCAAAAACATCGCATCTGTACTTATACAGGGTGTGAGGAAAGTCTACCTCCCCTGTCTAACTTTGAACGGTTGAAGATAAAAAAACGAAAGTCAGGGGATGTTTATAACTTTTTGGGAACTACTTTCTGGCGTATCCAAAATTGGAGCCCCTAAGGGGGGTTCCGCCCCCTAACTCAAAATTTTCAAATACCAACCCCTATCTTGTGATACCTCGTTTTAAAGGGCGTCAAATTCAAAGACTTTTGGAGCAAACCGGACCTCGATATCGTTTTTGTCCTCGATATATCGATGGTCAAAGTTCGATTTCGACCCATTTTCAAAAAATCAGAACTCCTATTTCAAAAGTGGTAATTTAGAAAACTAGGAGTCAAAAATACTCTAAAAAGCAGGTCCTTTTCAGAAAAAAATACGGTTTTGATATTAGTCTAGTCTTAGAGCCCCCAAATTTTTTAAAAAAAAATGACCCCTTAGGGGGGCTATCTCAATACTTCCGAGCCGCGACCCCTATCGAGTGATACATCGCTTGAAAGGACACACAAAGCTGAGCATTTTGCCGCAAACCGCAGGTCGATATCGTTTTTGGTTTTCGATAAATCGAAAATTTGAAGGTTTTAGCTCGTCCGTTTCAGTACCTTCCTTCGAGGGTTTGGACCCTTATTTAGTTATTAATTCAATCATTCGTTTTAAAGCACGGACGCGCCAAAGTTGCTTGGGGTCCTTTTCGACCCCGCGCGACAACTCACGTTCATAAAATGTGACCGAGTGAACATAACGTAAACGTGGATTCTCTGCGGTGTTTGCACTCGCGTGATGTGATTGCCGTTGGTTTTTACTTATCTTTACTAACTAAAATACTTTTAGCAAATCTAATGTTTGATCTCACTGTTTTTTTGTAAATTACTCGTTCATCCCAATTTCTTATGCATCAAATTTTACATAAATCAGTGCGGCGCCGCTTGCGATCTGGCAGCTCCGCGATTTGTCCATTTAAACCCGCAAAAAGTGTCGATTTGACGGAGTGCACTGCGCTCCATTAGTTTGACCCCTTTCATGCATTTGAATCAACGAAATGCGGCGTTGCCAGATTACTCGCAACGCCACTGATCATGTATGTTTTTGTTTTTTTTTCTTTTCGTGAAAAATTGACTATTTCACATGGGGCGAGGAGTGGGGAGGGGAAAAAGGGAATGAGAGGCGAAATTATGGGGGAAGGTGGGGGAAAAGCGGAAGGGATGTGTAAAAGGGTGTCTGGAATCATGGACGAAAACCAAAAAGATCACAGCAAAAAAAATCTAAGTATCTCCACTTTGCTACCCCCCTACCCCCTTTTCCCCTCCAGCCCTCCCCTAAATCCTCAATTTCGATTCTGTTTTTTGGTTGATGGAATCTTGCTAACCTTAATAATTGGCGTTTTTTCCATCTCATTCGGTAAAAAATAAAGTTTTTCCGATGGTTACTTGTTTCATCTCCAAAATTTTAGGACTAAATATAGGAGGGGTGTTGAGGGGGAGTATCTCAAAAACTTGCCCTCATAACCCCATACTTTTTTTTCCATGAAATTATCTTCTATAGTGCCTAGAAGTAAAAAACCTGGATTTAGAAGTTTCAAAACTAGTTAAAGGCAGCTGACCGATAAAAATCTGGGAAAAGTCACATTTTTTGGGTTTTTCCTACACAAATTACAATATACCAATTACTGAACGTAAAATTATTTTTTCAAATCGAGTTTTCACATGAAAAGCTTTAAAAATACATGCTAATCACTATTCTGCATGATTGTAATCAACATTTTGAATGACGGTGTTAAAATGGGACGAAAGAACTTTGGGGTTGAAAACGACCCCGCGCTACTACTCGCGGAAGTTTTTAGGGCGCGAGTGACGGCGGGTTAACCATGACCTCCTTCTGAAAAGAAAAGCCGACTTAGTGTGTGTTTTGGTAAGGTTGTTCCGGCGAAAGTGGGGGAGGGGGTGTAATTACCTTTAATTATTGCTGTTGAAGTGATAAAGAAGTTTAGATTTAATTGGGTAAGGGGTAGGTGGGAGGGGAAGGGGAAGGGGGAGGGTTCGACTTTTAAATGAGTAATGACCGTGGAAGAAATGTTGAATGTAGCGGAAGATCCGGTCGCGATCGTGCTTGAGCGCGTAGCGGTGCATCCTAATGCAGCACCCATGGCTTGTCAGATATTTTGTCTGATAGGTTCACTTCACCCTGCGGTTGTTTGACCTTGGTTTGAGATTATGATGGCACGGGCTCACGTTGACTCAGCCGCTTACAGTAGATTGTGAGTTTTCTTTCTTACGAATGTTTCGAGCTTTATAAGGCATTTGCGGTGGTACGCTTGTAGTGAACGACAAATGTCTACGATGTTTACACTTTCACGAAATCGTGGCTATGATCAATACCGTCTGCTTTTTCCATACCTCCAACAGCTAGGTTTGAGGTTATGGTCACACGGATTCTACGTACCTTCAGTTGATCATGGAATACGGAGAGTCGGAGAACCCGTGTGAACATAACCTCAATATAGCGGTTGGGGGCATTCTGTGTTTCGTTGTACACGATACACGTAGTAAAACCGAAAAAAGTCCTCCCTCCTATACGTCATGTACAAAACGTGGTACAATCGGGAAATTTACAGCTCTGTAAAAATGATAAGAATTTTCAAATCCAGCCCTATTGAACCAAAAAATAAACAGGAATTAAAAGTAGATTTATTGAAATGGGTAGGCGCAAATTTGTGAAAAACATCAAAAACCGACTCTAATACGCGCTTAACCCTTGTGAGCCTAAGGTATTTCGGTAACACAAAGGACTAAGGGGGGGATGTTTGTACCCCAAGGATATTTTCATGCAGCACAGTCAGTATCAATAATTTTGAAACTTTAATGGATGGATTATGTATTTAGTCCCCTAAGAGAGTAATTTATGTGAAATTTGAGTAAATGTTTGCTATGTTGCCAAATTTACACCTACTTTTAAAAAAAATGTCAAAAATAAAAAAAATGGAAAAAATGAAATGAGGTAACATCTTATTCTTCCATTTTTGATCAATTTCCAATTTTTGTTTCAATGATCTGACTAAATATTCTTAATCTACATAAAATTTCCGTAAAATTCACTGTAATAGATGGTTCCAAACTTAAAACTGGCAGGGTCAAAATTTAATGTCAAAATCATGCAAAAAAGGGGTCTGCAATTCTCGATATATTCCAATTTGAGAATCGATGAAAGTTGAGCAATTGGTCAGCAGACCTGAAACCCATCCTAATGGGTCAGGGTGAATCTGAATGACAGTGATAGAGTTTTGAATGGGGTAAGCAGGTTTTAACCCCCGCCCCTCCCCCCCTCCCTATCACCCCTCTCCCCCCATGTTTAGGACAAATTTAGCCAAAATAACTAATTTTACCCCCAATTTTTTAAGATTTTTCTCTCTACAAAATGAAATAAACTTTATAAGCATCAGGAGAAAATTATTTCCATTATTGTCCTGTAAAAAGAACTCATTAGGGCATATTTGATATTTTTATCCTGCATTTTACAGTATATGACGCTCACTGCGTTTGGCGTTAATCGTCCCGATAATGCAACATTATAACGACTAATATTTTATTCTCTAAATGTTTTGCTGTGTTATTCGTAATTCTTAGAAAGAAACAACATGATCTTAGCCTAATAGTATTTTCAGGCTTCAGTAATACTCAATAACAGGATAAACTCAGCGAAACGCCACAAAATTCTATGATGTACTTAGCGTTTCAAAACATCAACGCAACTTTACTCCACCAAATTCTCTAATGAAATAGAGAAGAAAAGAAGCTTATAGTCTGAGTAAAATTTAAAAAATTTAATTCAAACTCAATGAATAAAATACAAAACAGAATGTATTAAAATTTAAGTCCAGGAATTATAAAACAAAGTTTGTGCATAGTTGCGATGACAGAATGTAAATAAATAAACAAAATTGTAACCTCAAATATTTCACTGCCAAAACAAAGATTACACTGTTATGTATGCAATGATTTGAAGCTAGAGGGCGCTTTTGACTCTAATTACTGCTCTGGGGGATTTTCTGGGCTAAATGAACTATGTTCAAACTTAAATTCAACCTTTATTGTGGAAAATAGAAAAAGTAATAGTTGGTAGGAAACGGTCACACTAAGGACGAAGGGGGGGGGGGTATATTTGTACCCCAATACTTTAAATTTCTATAATATCGACAAAAAGTCATAACAATTAATGAAATTTGGTGGACGTGTTCTAAGTATCCTAACTTAAAAGGTCATGAAGTCCCAAAAAATTTTGAGCAGTTTTGACAAAATGGCGTAAAAAAACTGGCCTGGGGTACAAATCTACCCCCCCCCCCTTAGGCTCACAAGGGTTAAAAATCAGTATAAAAGGGTGATACTTTCGACGAGATATCGGTCCGCCGGACGAATAGAAGAATTTGTTTGGCAACAAAATAGCTGAAAAACGAAGTGATGCCAAATAGTTCCAAAATAGCAACTTAGGACACAGAATTTCAATACTCCAAAATGCTAAGTACATTGTACAACAGCGCAAATCAAAAAACAGACCGAAACCAATATGCACTCCCCATAGGGTCGTGCATAAAACTATTTTTGTCTTGAGGTACCATTTTACCCCCCGCCTGTGTGTAACTGGGTACAAGCATCACATTTGTATTGCTGAGTCATACCTTTAATTATTCAATGGCCAGAAACTACTGCATTCTTTCTATTTATTCCGAAAAATCCAACTTGAACACATTTCTGAATGTTCGAGGGCTCGAAAGTTCTGTTGTAACCATCAGCGTTTGAAAGAGCAGGAGATTCAGCAAAATTGAATTAAATTTAAATAAAAATGGAGATTAAAATTAGATTTTTCCAACCGATTATCGGCAGGAACAAAGCATACTGACGAAAAGAGTGTAGTTGAACCGATTTAAGACACATTTTGTTCAGAAGGAAGTCTAGATATAGAAAAAAAGGAAAATTCGACGATTTGAGAGATTCGCATGGAGGAGTGGCATGCCCAAAGCATGCAAAATAAGCATTGTGCTTCAAGAGTAATAAGTAATAGCAATTATTTTATCCCAAAACCAAATAAGAAGGAATTAGACTCTTCAGTAAAGCTAAGATAGTAAGTAAAAGAATGAGGGATGAAAATTATATTCCAGCCGAAAGTCTAAATTTGCAAAGAGTGCCGTGTTACATCAGGTATGGTGCCCAGTTACCCTATTTTTGCACATTTCGTGGGATAACTGGGTACAAACCAATTTTACCCCTTAGTCTCATCTAAACATACTATAATTGCTTAAGAGGTCTTCTCATATCCTTCTTTGCGTGAAAAAAATCGCAAAATGGAATGTGAAACTTATGTGGAATGAGAAATTTCAATTTCAAGACACCTCGGTTGGACGTTGTTGGGAGAAAAACAGAACCAAACTTTCAGCCTCTACCACAATGCAGGCAAGTTTTTTTTGAGGTTTTGTTTGTTGGTCCAGATGATTTATGTCAAAATGCAGGAGTACCAAATGTATTCCATAGCAAAAAAAAAAAAAACTCACGTAGCACTCTTAGTAAAGGAAGGCAGAATTCACTGACACGCAGCTACCCCACCTCACCTTAAACCAATAGTTCCGGTAGAAAAATGTGAAAGAGTCGACAAGTCTCCCCTATTCATCTTAGAGAATTTGAAATTATTTTAAAAGGGTAATACATATATTTAAACGCTGATTAAAATACAGGGGAATTTTTTGCATCCTTGTTTGTAACATACTTTGTAACAACTTTGTTGGTACACTTACTTCGGACCGAAACTTTCTGCGGATCGGAATCATCAGTTGTTTTGCTTTTGTTTTTTTTTTATTCTTCTTTACGCTCGTGATTTTCCTTCACTATCTATTTGAGCACCCAGACCAACTTTTAGTGGGAAAGGAAAAAGTTACTTTCAAATAATGCCCATTAAAATTTTACTTTAAAAGTTAATTCAATTAAAATGATCAAAACCATTTTCGAAAATAAAACTAAGAAATTAAACGAAAAAGTATTTATGAAAAAAATGATTTAGTTGCCCGTCCAAAAAAAAAATACGTTTTAAAGATTGAATTAAGATTGCTTACCTTCGCTAATTTTTTCCTCCTAGTCTCAAATTGAGTCCCAGAGATTTGCCTTCTCCCAGAGATTCAGCCCAAATCGATAGCGTAGAAACAGGAAAGTGCCAGTATTTCCACAAATTCTCGGACTAAAAAATACTTCAACATTAGAAAAGAGATTGAAGCCACCTTAACGGAGGAAGAATTTCGGTTTGATCTGATCAAGTCTATTTCATATTAAGACCTTGCAAGAGATCAAACAGAAAGGTTGATCAATGATGTGAACTATTTTAATTAATTTTCTTCATTTTATTGCAGGATGCTCCTTCGTAAGAAAGTCATCTTAACTAAATGGGCTGTTTTCATGCTTATCACTTTGCTTTTTTTCCAATGAAAAAGTATATCAACCTCCCCCTCGACCCTTACTCTTTGTTCCTCGATCGCGCCACTCAAAACGGTTTTTTTTTATATTACACTAATTACGTCTGCTGACACTAAGTCTGCCTGAAAAAATTGAAATCATAGGAAGGGTAAATTTGAAAAAGCTTGAATAATTGAACACTTCAGAGAAGAAAAGGGGAATATGGAACAGAGAATATTTACATCCGTGTCCTTCTGAGATAACTATACTCTGTTCGGGATAAGAAGTCCGATGGGAAGTCAGGTATAAACGCACTACATTGCAACGCAGCGGTTTCTCAGCTGTCGATTCTTCTCCGCAACGCCCGTTCAAGAGGACTTGCCTTTCAGACCCTTTTATTGAAAAAGAGAATACCGTGAACTGACCAATTTATACAGTCTTTTGAACGCCCACTCGAAAATTAAACTTTTGCGGCATTCACGAATTTTGAATAACTGACTTTAAATTTAAATTCTACTTGACGTGCACAGTAAAATGATACCTAACGGCGCTTCAATAAGTAATTTTTCCAAGATTTCAGCATTCCTGATTGAGTGATTTCAGAAAGCCGAAATCTTCGAAAAATTACTTATTGAACCGCCGTTAGGTATCATTTTACTGTGCACGTCAAGCAGAATTTTTTAAAGTCAGTTATTCAAAATTCGTGAATGCCGCAAAAGTTTAATTTTCGAGTGGGCGTTCAAAGGACTGTATACATTGGTCAGTTCACGGTATTGTCTTTTTCAATAAAAGGGTCTGAAAGGCAAGTCCTCCTGAACGGACGTTGCGGAGAAGAATCGTCAGCCGAGAAACCGCTGCGTTGCAATGTAGTGCGTTTTTACCTGACTTCCCATCGGACTTCTTATCCCGAACAGAGTATAGATCTGAGATCATCAAATCTTGTTACCTCAGCTGGGATTCGAACCCGAGACCTCTGGGACTCCTCCAGTTGAGCTGACCACCAAGCCAAGGAGCCCGACTAACCGATGAAGTTCAGAAAAGGGACAGTTTATAGCATAGAAAAGAGACAACAAATGCATCACGGGAATTTTGAGACCGCCAACCCTCCGGTATACAGCATGTTTCAGAAGTCCTGGCCACCCCCCTCTATCTCCAGAACGGTGTGGAATTTTTGACTTCTGTATAATCCGAACATAGGGTTTTTGGGGATGTACTTTCGCGTGAGAGGGTCCATTTTCCTCTACCCCCCAAATTTAAGGGGTTTTCGGCCCCTAACTCAAAATTTCCAATCACGACCCCTACCTTGCGACAGAGGCGGCTCGTGACTGAAAAATTAGGTGTAGTTGTGGGGGTCTGGGAGGACGCTCCCAGTAAGAGGGGGGGGGGGGGGGGTCCTCCCGCGGAAAGTTTTCGAAAATTTGACCTGCCTCAGATTTAATTTTTCGCTTGTTTTAACTATTTCGTGACACAAAAGTTCTCCTGCGACAATATAGTAATAACAAATCCCCCCCCCCCGCTAATAACTTAAAAAAGTAAAAACATTAAAAACATAAGAAAATTTTCGAGCAAAACCTGCAATAAAAACATATTTTTTTTATCATCAATAGTAAAACTACATCATTTACGGGATTCATAATTTAGGGACTGAAAACGACAACAAGAACTCGATAATAAGGAACAACTCAAGTTAATTATAAATGCAAGCGCCAAATTAGTGCAAATTCATAGACTGAACCCTGAGGGACTGAGGTCGGGCGCGGCGCACTGTGAATCGACGTGTGTATTCTAGCTGGACAAAACTCAAGTCAAGAAAGCCACTTTTGGGCTTGATTTTCTTGTTAATGGATGTCTGGATAAGCCCTAATCAATGCCCGTTTGGCTCAAAACCTGACTATGGTGCCTAAGATATAGGTTCGAAGTTCATTTTGCAGGTAAAAAATCTGGTTTTTCTGTTGATTGATCTCGTCTGACTTATTACTTCGCCGTACCACTGTGCGTCAATAATTTTGATCGGTAAATTTTTTTTTGCTCTCCTCCATCATTATGAAAAAGATTTCTTGCATTGAACTTGAATTTTAAGACCGTTAATGTATTCAAAAAATTAACATTCTCTCAAATTTTGGCCAATTTTTCTGCTTTTCTAACTTTGATAGAGTTTTACTTTGGTGTACCCACGTGTACCCGCTCTCGTTTTGGCCTTAAAAGATAGCAAATTTAATGTAGTTTAACATATGTTTCGCCCAAACAATGCTCAACAATGCGTTAGTAAAAATTTTCGCTTTTTCCGAGGGAGGTTTAAACCCAAAAATAGAGGAATTGCAGGAATTCCCGACATTTTACCTAGCAGTACCACTGTGCGTCGAGAGTTTGGTCCAAGAATTTTTGTTGGCTCTCTTTCACCATTGTAGGAAGACGTTCTTGCATCAAAATCGAATTGTAAATCCTTTAATGTATCCTAAAAAATCCCCTTAAATTTTAGCCAATTTTCACATTTTTCAACTTTGATAGAGTTCTAATTTTCTCTACGCACGCGTGTACCCGCTCTCAACTTGGCCTTAAAATATTGCAAATGTAATGCAGTTTAACATATCTTTTGTTCAAACGCTCCACAACGCTCCATCGTTGAGAATTTTCGATTTTTACGAGGGAGGTTTGAACCAGGAAATTGAAGAATCGAAGAAACCTATAAAAAACGAGGGTAAAATAGCAGAGCTTGAGCTAAGATTCGAACCCGAGAACCCTAGTCGTATTTGAACGCGTTTAACGACACTCTAGCCGTTTATTAATCGACAGGGTGTTTTTTTATCCCCCCCCCTGGTTTTTTGCCTGGGTTTTTCTTGCTAATTGAGATGAAGAGTTGCGGTTTAGACCATTCTTCATCACTTCAGATGAATTTTCTTGTTTGGGGTCAATCTCCCCCCCCCTCTGGGAGGTCCTCAGCTATCTCAAAAATTTCATACAGCAACCCCAATCTTGTGATACATTGTTTGAAGGGCGTAAAATTCTAACCCCCAGAGAGGCTATCTAAAAAATGTCAAACATCAACCCCTATCTTATGATACCTCGTTTTAAAGGGCATAAAATTCTAAGACTTTTGGCGCAAACCGGAGGTCGATATCGTTTTTCTTCTTCGATATATCGATAGTCAAAGTTCGATTTCGACCCAGTTTCAAAAAATCAGAATTCCCATTTCAAAAGTCGGAATTTAAAAAACTAGGAGTCAAAAATACTCTAAAAAGCAAGTCCTTTCCAGAAAAAAATACGGTTTTGACTTTAGTATAGTCAAAATTTGGTTTTAGAGCCCCCCAAAATTAGTTAAAAAAATGTCCCCTCAGGGTGGCTATCTCAAAAATTCCGAGCCTCGACCCCTATCGAGTGATACACCGATCAAAAAGGCATAATAAACTGAGCATTTTGGCGCAATCGGGGGTTCGATATCGTTTTTTGTCTTCGAGATATCGAATTTTGAAGATGGGTGAAAATTGAACTTTTAATATTCAATATCTCGAATACGAAAAACGATATCGATCCCCAAATTTCGCCAAAATGCTCAGTTTGTTGTGTCTT
Organism: Trialeurodes vaporariorum; assembly: GCA_011764245.1. Taxonomy (NCBI): domain Eukaryota; kingdom Metazoa; phylum Arthropoda; class Insecta; order Hemiptera; family Aleyrodidae; genus Trialeurodes; species Trialeurodes vaporariorum. The sequence goes on along the minus strand of VMOF01000111.1, from coordinate 44,797,079 downwards.
TTTGATCGATATATCACAAGATGGGGTTTGTCGACCGATTTTTGTTTTTTCAAATTGTGGCCCCCCTTCCCCCCCTTACACACCTCCGAAGGATTTTTTTTTCTTTTATTCTTTTTTAGTGGATCGATAGAGCATACAATGAAGGTAATATCCTGAAAGTTTCGTTGCTTTATCTGCATTCGTTCAAAAGTTATGGGTTTTGTCTAGCTAGCTCACGCGTTCGATTCACAGTGCGGCGCGCCGAGACTACCGAGAGCATAGACAGCTTCCCCCACTCCTAACATATTGATGGTGTGGAGTTTCATTCCGCCACTAGAGCTCGTTTCAGAAGTGTAGGCGGACCAAAACCATAATCTTTGGCACATTTTCAAATTTAATTCCTTTAAAATAAAATTGAACTTGCCTCTGACTTTATTCTTTTGCGTTTAAAGTGTTCCTCGATGAAAAGTGAACACTCAATTTCATTTTCATTCATTTTCATCGAGTAACATCAGAAATAATGTTGACAAATTCCAAAGATTATCGGTCTAGGTCCGCCTACACTTCTGAAACTACCTCTACACTTGCTAGCATGTTGACAGAGAGTCACAGCACTGGAGCGAGTAGCGTATACATGGGCGAGTCACAGTTGTCATGACAACCGTGTGGTTGACTCGAACTCCACTACCCTACACTACCCGAGCGAGTCCGACTGCTGCTGCGTAGTGCGTATAATCGTGTTCTCCGATCGCGTCTTTCATCTTTATTGTTGCGCTGCTCTCATACAAATGTTCTTATAATTCGGTGCTCTTTACAACTTCTTTCTCTCTTTTCCCCCTTTAATTTCTCCGAAATCCAGTAATTTTTAATCAAGAGCGACCATTATCTTTGAAAATTTGAAAAGAAAGAAAGAAAAAAAAAAAACTTGAAAAAGTAGGTGTAGTGCCACTACACTAACTACACCTGACGAGCCGCCACTGCCTTATGATACATCGTTGAAAAAACATAGAAAATTGAGCATTGCGGCGAAAACCGAAGTCCGATATCGTTTTTGGTTTCCGAGATATCGAAGGCCAAAGTTCGATTTGAACCCATTTTCAATAAATCATTACTCCTGTTTGAAAATTCGGAATTAAAAATAAGTTTAATCTAAAATATACTCTAAAAAGTGAGAACTTTTCATAAAAAAAAATTCAACTATGACACAAATTTGGTCGAAATTTTGTTTTAGAGCCCCCAAAAATTGTTAACGTTTTACCCCCCACAGGGGGCTATCTCAAAATTTCCGAAGAACAACCCCTGATCGAATGATACATCAATCGCATTGCATCAATGTAAATATTCTCTCTTCGATATTCCCATTTTCTTCTCTGAACACGGCAACAACGACGGCAACAGGGAAAAAAAAGGAAAAGACAAAAATATTGCAATGCGTTATTATGAAAAATATTCACGTTTGGCAACACTGTTTGATACCAACGTGAACTATTTTGGAGAAGCCGAGAACTTGATTTTCGTGGGATATTTCTGTACAGCGCATTCTTAAGTGTTTGATATTTGGAATTATTGATATGCGTTCTGTGAATCAGTTACAATTGTTTTGGTAGCAACGATGTTGGTTATGTTACACAGAGTGCAGTGTTTATTTTTTCTTTCTTTTATCCCCCTTGTGACAACATAGTAACATTTGAATTGACACCCGGGCAAGCATTGTGCATCGACGTGCACTAACACTAGTGTATCTTTTTTTGTATACTTGTCCGTAGAAGTACTATCGACGACAAGAAGATTGTCGCGGATGACTTATTTTTTCGAGTGACCACTGAGCGACGGACTGCGAGATCACTCAAACTCCCGGCGCGGTTCACACCTCTTATCTCTTCCCGTGGTTCGAGCTCGATACAAACATCACGGGCAGCCGAAACGAATTCTTCTGCCGAAGCAGTGAGCCACCGACGCAGGTAGCCCGGTATCTTCTTTTCCTTGAGTAACTGGTGCGTATGTGTGAGTTTTTTCGTGGCCCGACGCACAATGAGCTCAAATATTTGGCGACAGTCTTCTTGAAGTCAATAGTACATTCCCTGTCGCAGTTGAAAAAAAAAACAAGCAGCCAGCAGATTTTGTATCGCAGTCTAGCGATACAAAGATATCATGCAGTCAATCAGTGTAAGCTGCTTTGACTGCGTTGTTATTCTTGTAATACCGCTTTTCATTAAGTTTCATAGCATATAGGGTGTCAATTAAAAAAGGAGCTGGGCCAAATATCTCGAGAACGGCCCCGGATTTTGAAAAACACTGAAACACGTGTTCAAATGCTTGAGGGGGACATCTTTATAGGGGGTTTCCGATTTCGGGGCCATCTCCAGGGGGCCCGCAGGGCGGATACCACGTCCCTAATTCAATACTTCAAACGGGGACCCCCATATTTTATTTATTAATCGAAAAGAGGGTGAAATTATCAGACTTTTGGTGCGAATCGAAGTTCAATATCGGTTTTCGTTTTTGATAAATCGAAGGTCAAAGTTCGATTTGGACTAACTTTCAAAAAATCATTACTCCTCGTTGAAGAGTCGGAATTTAAAAATCAAGGACACAAAATACTCTAATAAGTAAGCCCTTTTCAGAAAAAAATTTAATTATAAAAAATATTTAGTCAAATTT
>VMOF01000111.1:44545328-44793939 GCA_011764245.1 Trialeurodes vaporariorum | reverse complement strand
TTTAAGACCTTTAAATGTATTCAAAAATTAAACATTCCTCAATTTTGGCCAATTTTTCTGCTTTTCTAACTTTGATAGAGTTTTACTTTGGTGTACCCCGTGTACCCGCTCTCTTTTTGGGCCCTTTAAAAAGATAGCAAATTTAATGTAGTTTAACATATTTTTCGCCCAAACAATGCTCAACAATGCGTTAGTAAAAATTTTCGTTTTTTTCCGAGGGAGGTTTAAACCCAAAAATAGAGGAATTGCGGGAAATTTCCCGACATTTTACCTAGCAGTACCACTGTGCGTCGAGAGTTTGGTCCAAAAATTTTTTGTTGGCTCTCTTTCACCATTGTAGGAAGACGTTCTTGCATCAAAATCGAATTGTAAATCCTTTAATGTATCCTAAAAAACCCCCTTAAATTTTAGCCAATTTTCACTTTTTTCAACTTTGATAGAGTTCAAATTTTTCTCTACGCACGCGTGTACCCGCTCTCAACTTGGCCTTAAAATATTGCAAATGTAATGCAGTTTAACATATTTTTTGTTCAAACGCTCCACAACGCTCCATCGTTGAGAATTTTCGATTTTTACGAGGGAGGTTTGAACCAGGAAATTGAAGAATCGAAGAAACCTATAAAAAACGAGGGTAAAATAGCAGAGCTTGAGCTAAGATTCGAACCCGAGAACCCTAGTCGTATTTGAACGCGTTTAACGACACTCTAGCCGTTTATTAATCGACAGGGTTTTTTTTTACCCCCCCCCGGGTTTTTTGCCGGGGTTTTTCTTGCTAATTGAGATGAAGAGTTGCGGTTTAGACCATTCTTCATCACTTCAGATGAATTTTCTTTTTTGGGGGTCAATCCCCCCCCCCCTCTGGGAGGTCCTCAGCTATCTCAAAAATTTCATACAGCAACCCCAATCTTGTGATACATTGTTTGAAGGGCGAAAAATTCAAACCCCCCGAGAGGCTATCTAAAAAATGTCAAACATCAACCCCTATCTTATGATACCTCGTTTTAAAGGGCATAAAATTCTAAGACTTTTGGCGCAAACCGGAGGTCGATATCGTTTTTTTTTCTTCGTATATCGATAGTCAAAGTTCGATTTCGACCCAGTTTCAAAAAATCAGAATTCCCATTTCAAAAGTCGGAATTTTAAAAAAATAGGAGTCAAAAAACTCTAAAAAGCAAGTCCTTTCCAGAAAAAATACGGTTTTGACTTTAGTATAGTCAAAAATTTTGGGTTTTTGAGCCCCCCAAAATTAGTTAAAAAAATGTCCCCTCAGGGTGGCTATCTCAAAAATTTCCCAGCCTCGACCCCTATCGAGTGATACACCGATCAAAAAAGGGATAATAAACTGAGCATTTTGGCGCAATCGGGGGTTCGATATCGTTTTTTGTCTTCGAGATATCGAATTTTGAAGATGGGTGAAAATTGAACTTTTAATATTCAATATCTCGAATACGAAAAACGATATCGATCCCCAAATTTCGCCAAAATGCTCAGTTTGTTGTGTCTTTTTTATCGATATATCACAAGATGGGGTTTGTCGACCGATTTTTTTTTTTTCAAATTGTGGCCCCCCTTCCCCCCCTTACACACCTCCGAAGGATTTTTTTTTCTTTTATTCTTTTTTAGTGGATCGATAGAGCATACAATGAAGGTAATATCCTGAAAGTTTCGTTGCTTTATCTGCATTCGTTCAAAAGTTATGGGTTTTTCTAGCTAGCTCACGCGTTCGATTCACAGTGCGGCGCGCCGAGACTACCGAGAGCATAGACAGCTTCCCCCACTCCTAACATATTGATGGTGTGGAGTTTCATTCCGCCACTAGAGCTCGTTTCAGAAGTGTAGGCGGACCAAACCATAATCTTTGGCACATTTTAAAATTTTAATTCCTTTAAAATAAAATTGAACTTGCCTCTGACTTTATTCTTTTGCGTTTAAAGTGTTCCTCGATGAAAAGTGAACACTCAATTTCATTTTCATTCATTTTCATCGAGTAACATCAGAAATAATGTTGACAAATTCCAAAGATTATCGGTCTAGGTCCGCCTACACTTCTGAAACTACCTCTACACTTGCTAGCATGTTGACAGAGAGTCACAGCACTGGAGCGAGTAGCGTATACATGGGCGAGTAAAGTTGTCATGACAACCGTGTGGTTGACTCGAACTCCACTACCCTACACTACCCGAGCGAGTCCGACTGCTGCTGCGTAGTGCGTATAATCGTGTTCTCCGATCGCGTCTTTCATCTTTATTGTTGCCCCTGCTCTCATACAAATGTTTTTATAATTCGGTGCTTTTTTACAACTTCTTTCTCTCTTTTTCCCCCTTTAATTTCTCCGAAATCCAGTAATTTTTAATCAAGAGCGACCATTATCTTTAAAAATTTAAAAAGAAAGAAAAAAAAAAAAAAAACTTGAAAAAGTAGGTGTAGTGCCACTACACTAACTACACCTGACGAGCCGCCACTGCCTTATGATACATCGTTGAAAAAACATAGAAAATTGAGCATTGCGGCGAAAACCGAAGTCCGATATCGTTTTTGGTTTCCGAGATATCGAAGGCCAAAGTTCGATTTGAACCCATTTTCAATAAATCATTACTCCTGTTTGAAAATTCGGAATTAAAAATAAGTTTAATCAAAAATTACTCAAAAAAGTGAGAACTTTTCAAAAAAAAAAATTCAACTATGACACAAATTTGGTCGAAATTTGTTTTAGAGCCCCCAAAAATTGTTAACGTTTTACCCCCCACGGGGGCTATCTAAAAATTTCCGAAGAAAAACCCCCTGATCGAATGATACATCAATCGCATTGCATCAATGTAAATATTCTCTCTTCGATATTCCCATTTTCTTCTCTGAACACGGCAACAACGACGGCAACAGGGAAAAAAAAGGAAAAGACAAAAATATTGCAATGCGTTATTATGAAAAATATTCACGTTTGGCAACACTGTTTGATACCAACGTGAACTATTTTGGAGAAGCCGAGAACTTGATTTTCGTGGGATATTTCTGTACAGCGCATTCTTAAGTGTTTGATATTTGGAATTATTGATATGCGTTCTGTGAATCAGTTACAATTGTTTTGGTAGCAACGATGTTGGTTATGTTACACAGAGTGCAGTGTTTATTTTTTCTTTCTTTTATCCCCCTTGTGACAACATAGTAACATTTGAATTGACACCCGGGCAAGCATTGTGCATCGACGTGCACTAACACTAGTGTATCTTTTTTTGTATACTTGTCCGTAGAAGTACTATCGACGACAAGAAGATTGTCGCGGATGACTTTTTTTTTTCGAGTGACCACTGAGCGACGGACTGCGAGATCACTAAAACCCCCGGGCGCGGTTCACACCTCTTATCTCTTCCCGTGGTTCGAGCTCGATACAAACATCACGGGCAGCCGAAACGAATTCTTCTGCCGAAGCAGTGAGCCACCGACGCAGGTAGCCCGGTATCTTCTTTTCCTTGAGTAACTGGTGCGTATGTGTGAGTTTTTTCGGGGCCCGACGCACAATGAGCTAAAATATTTGGCGACAGTCTTCTTGAAGTCAATAGTACATTCCCTGTCGCAGTTGAAAAAAAAAAAAGCAGCCAGCAGATTTTGTATCGCAGTCTAGCGATACAAAGATATCATGCAGTCAATCAGTGTAAGCTGCTTTGACTGCGTTGTTATTCTTGTAATACCGCTTTTCATTAAGTTTCATAGCATATAGGGTGTCAATTAAAAAAGGAGCTGGGCCAAATATCTCGAGAACGGCCCCGGATTTTGAAAAACACTGAAACACGTGTTCAAATGCTTGAGGGGGACATCTTTATAGGGGGTTTCCGATTTGGGGGGGCCATCTCCGGGGGGCCCGCAGGGCGGATACCACGTCCCTAATTCAATACTTCAAACGGGGACCCCCTTTTTTTTTATTAATCGAAAAGAGGGTGAAATTATCAGACTTTTGGTGCGAATCGAAGTTCAATATCGGTTTTCGTTTTTGATAAATCGAAGGTCAAAGTTCGATTTGGACTAACTTTCAAAAAATCATTACTCCTCGTTGAAGAGTCGGAATTTAAAAATCAAGGACACAAAATACTCTAATAAGTAAGCCCTTTTCAGAAAAAAATTTAATTATAAAAAATTTATTTAAAAATTTTGGTTTTGAAGCCCCCAAAAACTTTTAGACTTTTTTGGCCCCCAAGGAGAGCCATCTAAAAAATTCCTAGGTACAACCCCTATTGATTGATTCATTAATAGAAAAGGCGTAACAAACTGAGCATTTCGGTGCAAACCGGAGTTTGATATTGTTTTTCACAATCGAGATATCGCAATCTGTAAATTGACATTCGATATCTCAAATGTAAAAACGATATCCCCCCCGGGTTTGCGCCGAAATGCTCAGTTTGTTACGTCTTTTCAACTCATGTATCACTCAATAGGGGTCGTAATTCGGAATTTTTCAGATGGCCCTCCTTGGGGCCTAAAAACGTCTAAAATTTTTTTGAGCTTCAAAACCAAAATGTGAATAAAATGTTTGTTATAATTGAATTTTTTTCTGGAAAGGGCTTGCTTTTCAGAGTATTTTTGTGTCCTTGATTTGTGAATTCCAACTCTTCAAAGAGGAGTAAGTAATGCTTCTTGAAAATGGGCCCAAATCGAACTTGGACCTTCGATATAATCGAAAACGATGTCGACGTTTAACTTGTACCAAAAGTCTTAAAATTTTACCCTATTTTTGATTCTTAAATAAAAAAAAATGGGGGCCCCATTGAAGTATTGGATTTAGGGAGATGGTAGCCTCCTTGGGGACCCCCCAGAGAGAGACCCCAAATCGGCGTCCCCCTAAAAAGATGTCCTGCTCAAAATAATTTAACACGTGTTTCAGCTTTTTTTCGGAATCCGGAGCCGTTCTCGAGATATTCGGCCTGGCTCCTTTTTTAATTGACACCCTGTATACATGGTGATCCAGAGCACCTGTACCAGGCATTTTTCTTGAGAATGGCTGATTGAAATGTTTTGAAACATGGAAGTCGCATAGGGAATCAACCCTAAATTTTTCATTTATCATATTATCGATAGCTTCCAATACTTAGTCCTTTGGGGCATATTTGAAAAGGGAGGCTCAATCACATCTATATCTCAATTTTTTTTTAAAAAAACTCTTTTAAAGGTATGAAAAAAGCTCGTGTCCTTGAAGTTCAGGCAATTTCCTACTTTTTTGCTCCCATGGACATTTCCCAAAAAAACCTCGATTTTTTGAGTTATGGCGGATTTTTGGAAAAATTTTGAATTGGCTTTAGTGGCCACCCTGTTGAGAATTCTTCAAATACATAACAGATTCTGATCAAATGGTTGGAACCATTTTGATTGATGTGTCACTAGTTTGGTACCTTAAAGTGAAAAAATTATGTATTTCGTTAAATTAAAATTTTGGGCAGTCCATGTCTCAGACCATGGAATCGATCGGATTCTGCCATTGAAGTCCCAAAATTTTTGATTTGAAAAAATACACCTTATTTTTTCTCCTAAAGGTAACATGTTGCACATCGATCAGAAGGTTTCGATATATTTTTTCAGAATCTGTCAAGATTTGTGAGAAATTCTCAACTGGATAAGCAAAAGGGTTGATTCAAAAATCTTCCAAGTCCCTATAGCTAAAAAAAATCTGGGTTTTTTTGGTAAATGTCTATGGGAGCAAAAATGTTGGCAATTGCCTCTGCTATGAGGATATGAATTTTTTTCGTAATTTCAGAAGATGCTTTCTTGCAAAAAACTTGATAAAAGTGTGTGAGGTTCTCCTAATATGAACGAGGAGCTGATGAGGGCTTTTGAAAATATCAAAAATGAAAAATTTTGTGTCCATTCCGTAACCGATTTTTTTGATTCAAAACATTTCGATCAGCCTTTCTCGAGAAAAATGCCTGGTGGTATGGTTCCTCTCATCTTGAACTCTAGGCCACTGTCTCTTATTTCGTCATTTGTGAGTGTCTATATTGAAAGTTCTCTTTCATTTGGTTTTTCTCTTAAAACTCTGTGCAGTGTGCTGGTTCCTCTTATCTATAGTTTATCATCGCTGCATTATGTTTTGTATAATTTCAATGCGTATGCAGAGTAAGTGAGAGTGGTGGACTGAGAATTTATTTTCTATGTGGAAATTCTGAGAGCTAGTGATTTTGTTCATTTTCTTTTTTATTTTCTATTAATTTCATGTCACAAATTATTTCACCAAAACTTTCAGCTAAACCTCAAGTGATTGCGGCCAATATCCAAAATCTTTCTCCCAAACCAGCTCCATTTTACTTCACCTGTCCCAAACACTTCTTCGTGAAAACTTGCTCGTAAAAACTTTTCTTTCAAATATCTTCCTATATTTATTTCCCTACACCCGGTGGACGTGTCGTTCTGTTTCAACTTGCAAGTCATGTGATATCAGAGCGACCAAGTCTTAAGTTTCCTCGATTAGGTGGCTTCAGAGCTCCTTTAAATAATTTGATACTTCTCCTGATCACATTTTCTATTTTTCGTATAAAGCGCCTTCAATAATTTGATACTTCTCCTGGTAACAGATCTTCCGTATGAAGCTCCTTCAAAATATTTGATACTTCTCCTGTAAACACTTTCGTCTGAATAGCCGCATACAACCAAAAGACATGGTAGCTCTGATTCAACTTGCAAATCATCTGATATAAGAGCGACCACCCTAGTAGCATCGACTCCTGTTTTGTTCAAATAAAATGGCAATTTTGTTTCAAATTTTATTGATATTTCAAAGAAATTTTACATGAATAAATCTCAGATAAATCTTAGTTAGGTTGACATTTTCTTATATTTTATTTGAATAAATAGCAATTTATTTTGAATAAATTGCAATTTTGTTTGAATAAAGTGCAGATTTAATTAAATAAATTGCAATTTACTCCTTTAAATTGAAATTTTATTTGAATAAAAAGAAATTTTTTTTTCAAACAAACTTGAATTGTATATAGAAATTTTGTACTCTTCGTGAGGTGCTTTGCTTCATGAGAACTGTGACTGTTAGTGTAATTTGCCTTAACGTTAAATGTTCAGATCCCAGGTAATCTCGGATAAAGCTTGAACTTTTCTTTAGGTTCCTCTATTTACCATTTTACTGGTGTGAGTAAAGTTGGTACAGAAGTGCATCTAAAATCAGAGACTAGGAGAAAATAAAATTCAACCACAAAATCTACACCTGAGGTCACGCCTACCTGCGGTTCCAGTTAATCTGCGCGTTGACTGGTTGTTGAGTTCCATCGTTGATTGTACTTTGAACTGACTTTAGCAAATTATATTAATGTATTTGAAATTAAAATTTGCAGCAAATCTGATTTCAAAGTTGAACTTCAGTCAGTTTGGACATGAAGAAGCAAATAACAGGATGACTAAATCATTTGTGGTTCTATAGTTTGCACGGACCGAACGGAAGACTTTCATTTCATTGAGAAATTAAGAGTATTCTTCAATAAGAGAGCGTTTATAGTTGAATTGAAAGACTAAAGTACCCACTTAGCAGAAATAAGAAACTACTGTCATCATTATGGCAATAATGGTGCAAGAAATCAATCACAACACTGACTTAGAATTACCAGTATTTGGTTTAAGGTTAGGTACTCCGTAGAACTCTGAAGTGACCAAAATACAGTAATTCACAGACACCTTGTTATGAAAAAAAAACCAACCTAACTTTCTTTAAAAGTGAAGACAACACCACGCCGTGCGATGCACGAAACGGGGTACCAATTCATTATAATGTTATGTTCTTTTACCAAGGATATAGGTGTGGACAAGAAGGCTGTAAAACGGTGCCATACTAACATTTTGCTGTAAGGATGATCGGAGAGCATCCATCTTACTCCACTCATCTATTTTGCCCAAGTCAATTCGATTCATCCTAGTCAATTGAGCCACTCGAGTGAATGTTAGCATGAGATTCGAGTGAAGTTCAGTCACAACTTCGTAACCACTTATTTATCGACTGCTTCCAAACAAGAGGGGAAAGTTACTTTATCCTACTTAAGAATCTTAGGTGGATATGCCGCTAAAGTAGTCGACAATTTTATCGCAACCGATTGGACCCAAGGATTCATGATTTACTCACAACATTTTAGAAAAGCTGATTTGATTGGTCTAGGTCAAGATTTGTTTCGACTTAGGTTACATCGAGTAGAATTAGACAAATCGAGTTGGCTTTCCCCGATTAGATCTAATGTGTCCAAATTAACACCATCATTTGTACTTGGCTTCTAGGTTTCTCTCTTCAGACTTTGTAAGATTATTGACAAGATTATGACCATTTTCCCTCATGCCCAGAGCCAAAGCCTGGCATCATAAACTGTGCTGTTCAGTGTCGAACACACTTCTTGCACTTTTTCAGTGTAGTTTCAGATAGCTTCATAATGAAGCTTTTTTTCATCCTCGCAAAACTATCCGTTTGCAAGTAAAACATGTCGAATCATCTTCAGCAGTTTCAATGAAAGATGAGTCACTGTAACCATTCTATTAGAGGGGGACCATTTTGAGTATAGGGTTCTGACAAACAATGGTGCCTGTTTCCAAGCCGCATCAAAGCGCATTAATAAGCGCTTCATTAGAAACGAAGTTGGAACTCTGCGCAAACCAACCGCTCTCCCATGCACTCTGATGCAGTTCAGAAGCAGGCACCGCTTCTTGACCGGACTCGATACTCAAAATGGTCCTGCTTTACTAAATAATCTCCTCCGCTCATCTCCTCAATCAATGCACTGCTCTTCATGTGAAGAATCAGTATTCATGCGCGGATTTCCACTTTAACATTGTTCAAAACCCTAAGTTATCATAATTTAGATATGAATGTGCCACAGCAGGAATTTTGAGTATCAGGTTCTAACAAGTAGTGGTGCCTGCTTCTGCATTGCATCAAAGGGGCATCCTTGAGCAGGTGATTATCCATTAGTCAAAAATCTGTGCTGAACCACCACTCACGGATGTGTGCTGGTGCAATGCAATGCAAAAGCAAGCCCTGCCAAGTGTCTAAGCCTGATAGTTAAAATGCTTTAGTTCTAAATAAATATTTGGTAGGTATTACTAAAAACTCATGAGTAAATCATGAATCCTTAGGTCTAATTAGTTACGATTCAATTGTTGACTTCTTTAGTGGAACACCCCTCAGGCTGTATTCACCTGACATTCCATTGTAGAACAATGTGATTGTAACTCTCTCATCTTGTCGGGCTGTTGTACTTAGGTAAATAAATACTTAAAAAAGTTGTTACCAAACTCCAACCAAACCTCGTAGTAAAATTCACTTCACGAGTGGCTCAATCAACTTGGGCGAAAGAGATGAGTCGAGTGAAATGGATGCTCTCCGATCGACCTCAGCCCACTATTTCAGTCGACATCATTTATCATTGAATGAATGCATCACACAACTTGGTGTTGGTGTTGCCATTTAAATAGTTCTGCTCTCCATGACTGTCATGCAAGCATAGGTACAATTGGTCTGAAATGTAAAGGTCCACCCTTTGCTTTTTTTTTTCCCTTTTTGGGAACTTTACTCTCTAGACCACGCTCATCGGTTAACGAAGTTATCTACTTCAGATCACTCAACTTGAGGGATAAAAATGAGTAAATCTGTCTCAGGAAGAGAGAGTTTGCTGAGAGAGGTCAAATCACAAAATGTTTGAATTAATCACCACAAACATACCACTTTCACTCGTCAAAATGCCAAGAAAGGCAATGAGTTACGGCATTACGAGGCAATAGCACGCACAGTAGAATCTGGCAAAATAAATGAAAGCTATGAAAAACTTGAGTGTTTCAATTAGTAGAAACTGAAATTAAGGCTTTGATTGACAGAAAACACGCACAGTTCACAAAGAAATTCAGATTTTAAAGTCTCTGATAGACTTCGAAAACACGCGAAAATACATTGCGGAGGGAACTTCGGTTTGTTTTCACAACACGAATCTCTAACCTTAAAATCTCCGAGGCAAATTATGCATGTTTACCAAAGCCTCCGAACTAGATATAGCTCGTTGGTAATCACAGACAAAATAATGAAACTACCAAATTTATTCATAACGGAGACAAATCCTTATGAAAAACTTAGGGTCAATACTCAGTCAAAACCTAACTCAAACCTTATTCGAACATTTCAAACGGCGCACTATGGATCCAAATCGAGTCCTAAGTGGTCAAAAATACAAAGACAAGAGATATCACAAGAATTGTCGATCCATCAAATGATATTCTCCGATAAGTATGGGACAAGCCAGGAATAAAAAACGGAGCCAAATAAGCCCCTTAAAATCAACTATAGTACCCAGCTAAAATAGTAATTTTCCAACTTTGAAAGGATCGAATTTGGACCGCCAAAGATTTGATTTCCGGCCATTGTGCGGCGGACCGAAGAATATCGCAAATTCGATATGGCGCTCGATTCGTTTTGTAGCTGGTTAAAGGATCGGGCAACTTTTCGTGTTGCCGCTCCGCAATATATCGAACGAAAGGAATCCACCGAAAAGCAGTACGCGATCATTACGCGCGGAAATCTGACAACGCACGTTTGCGACCAAGCCGAAAATTGTCGATTTTTATGCAGGAAGTTTATGGCCAAAATCGATACAAAACCATAACAAAAACATGCAGTACTTACTGCATGTTAAAAAAATGGAATACGTACAAGTGATTTGCACCCTTAAACGTGTGTCTTGCATGTTTCGGAGGATATAACATACATGAGACCAGACGCAATTGAAAAAAAAAAAAAAAAATTTACCGTCACCGATATGTGATTCACTGCTTCTATTTGCTTTGTTTACATTCGACGACACATTTTTGACCCCTCCACGGCTTTGTCGTTTTTTCGTGAATATAATTAGTTTAATCGTTGTTAGATAGCATGAAATTGAAAGAAAATTATCTGGAAATGATTTTCGAATGAATAAGACTGCAATTAAAGCCGCCCTTTTTCAGATTTTTCATAATTAAACCATTGGGAAAGGGTATGATTTCATTCAATTATGTGTGATTGCTCGAGTGCCTCTGATATTTTGCTACATTTTTGTATGATGACAAAATTTTCTTTGTCGTGTCTCTCTCAACATTTGTATGCAAAGTGAACTCTTCTCTAAGCTCCCATTCGAATTTTTGTCGTTTGACAGAGCCTGAGATTGAACTGGATCCAAACCAATTTTGTACCGTGTCGAAGTTAAGATGTATTACATATAGGGAAACATCTTCTCTTTTTTCAATTTCAGTTCTGATCTTGAAACTTTGTAGTTGGTCTTGAACTGATTCTTAATCCTCAAGGTTGTGGAGATGTTTTATTTTTCACTGGTTGCTTGAGTCTAAGAAACGTCTATATCAGCAGCCGCAAAAGTGTCGGACACGCTAACTCACCATATGACCCCCAAAAAATCCTGTTAACCTCCAAAGCTAAATTTTTACCAAGTCATTGATCCGTATGAATAGAATCGCACAACTGTAAGTACTAGCATGCTAGTTATACACGCATTTTGAGCCTCGGATTAGTCCAGTATTGATGGTTAAAGTACTGTGACCTGTTTTTTATCTGATCAGTACTTACAGACCAGTGACAATGGTAACAGAGTGAAGCATTGTTGTTGGGCGAGGACTCGAGATTGAATGTGATGAAAGGGCAAGTTATCTAGGGTGGTTAGCCATTATCTATGATTTCTTTATTGCACTGAAGTGGAAAGTAAATTGTGGCATTAGTGAATCTGTGCTCAGCAGGAAGTATCATCCTTCAAACATTCTAATTAGTCGTTTTAAGCAACCGTTCAAACGTACAGTGATTATTGTATCTGTGAAGATTTTCTGTCACATGATTTTCTCCTCCTCTTGAGCACCTTAGCTTTTACCAATTCATTGAATGAGATTATTTTGCCAATTAGCTCTAAGAAATAGGTCATTCACTGTTGCTTTTTCAGACAGATTTCAAGCTCACACATTTTGATTTTTCCATTTCCTGTCCTGAGTAGTTGCAGTGCTTGAAACCAAAATGCATCAGTGAGCGGGAGGTTACGATCTAGACCAAAATGTGGGCTAATTAACCGGCAACGATGCATTTTGACGCATTTCAGAAGCAATCGTGCTTCTTGTCAGAACCCGGCACTATTCAATACATATGAGCTTTAAAGGCCAAAGTTCAAACAGACCATCATTTTTACCAATATCTATTATCTGGTTTTCATTATTTCAGGAAGAACCTGCATTTCTTAATTTTTTTAAAAATTAAATGTTACAATTTTAGATGATGAATACCTTCTTCGATTTTTTTTTAAACTGTCTACAAGAAATCTCTTGCTTTGTTCTTTCAAATGGCGTAAAGTTCATTTGTCGACAATGAATAGCCTCGGAGATATGAAGGTCAAATTGGAAAGGTCGCCGAAATTCATGAAAAGGGCGCTCTCCCAGCGTTCGTACTTGCACGCCCGCGAACGTATGCAACCGTTGACAGCCGGGTTATGCACATGCACTGTCAAAATAGGTTATTGGGGGATGAAGGAGTGTGTTTTAAGTAACTTAAGAGCTTGAAGCTCGACAAAAATCGGTACACAGCGTTGTCAAATGTCTAAACTCAAGTAAGTTTATTTGAAGGAGGTATGCCAATATAAAGTTGGATGGAGACCCCGGAACTTATACTCTAAGCAAGTTACCAACACCGCAGAAAACATATATTCCACTTTGAGTTTTTGTTTCTTGGCAAAGAAGAACAAAAGTCTAGATACTTCCTGCTTACTCATAATGTAATTTTTTCAGAATTCGATAATCAGAAATGAGTTAACACTTTTGCTGTGAGCGCCTGGTTGATTGTAAAAATCTGAAAAATTCAGGAATAATCTATGACCCTTAAGCGACTTTAGAGAAAATGTCGGGGGGCTCCCACCCCCCCTTAAGGTGGGGCGTAGGCCGTAGGCCCCAAAAGGTACCCCGTGTTGCCAATATATCGCATATTTCAAATGGCAGGGGGTATTTTTTATTTCATCATTTCAAAGGGCTTAAAAAACTGAGCAATTTCGTTTTTTCAGATTTTCAGTAGCCCCTCTCAAAACAAAATGGCGGCCAAATAGGTACCCCATACTTTAGAGGCCCATAACTTCGGTTTGAATAAATTTTTTTTCTAAAACTAAAAAGTCTCTGAATCCTTAGAACGTCTTCTTTCCAATGATGTGCCACACCTAATCATTTGGAGGAAAAAAATGGGGCGCGGAGCCCCCCCAAAAATTTTTAAGTTTGGGGGGCTGTAGCTCAAAAAAGTCAAATGTAAAGCGGGGTCGTGTTGTACATGAATCGGAAGGTCTTAAAAAAAGGAAGAATTTAGCGCAAACCCGAAGTCGCTACGATGCGTCTATTCAAAATGGCGGTCATGTAACGATTTGGGGGGTGGCGGACGGCCCCCCCCCAAATAAAATCCGCTCCATCGATTGATACATCAATCGAAAGGTCTTGGAAATAGAAAGAGAATGGCGCAAACCGGACGTCAATACGATGCTTACATCTAAAATGGCGGCTGGTCAAAGTTTTTTGGCTTATGACGCTGCAGGGCTATAGCCAAAAAACTTTGAATGGCCGCCATTTTGAGTACAAGCATCGTATTGACGTCCGGTTTGCGCCAGTCTTTTTGTCTTTCCAAGACCTTTCGATTGGTGTATCACTCGATGGAGGGGTAATATTTTGGGGGGACGGTCCCCCACCCCCAAATGGTTAAATGGCCGCCATTTTGAATAGAACCATCGTAGCGACTTCGGGTTTGCGCTAAATTCTTCCTTTTTTTAAGACCTTCCGATTCATGTACAACACGACCCCGCTTTACATTTGAATTTTTTGAGCTACAGCCCCCCAAACTTAAAAATTTTTGGGGGGGCTCCGCGCCCCATTTTTTTCCTCTAAATGATTAGGTGTGGCACATCATTGGAAAGAAGACGTTCTAAGGATTCAGAGACTTTTTAGTTTTAGAAAAAAATTTATTCAAACCGAAGTTATGGGCCTCTAAAGTATGGGGGACCTATTTGGCCGCCATTTTGTTTTGAGAGGGGCTACTGAAAATCTGAAAAAACGAAATTGCTCAGTTTTTTAAGCCCTTTGGAATGATGAAATAAAAAATACCCCCTGCCATTTGAAATATGCGATATATTGGCAACACGGGGTACCTTTTGGGGCCTACGGCCTACGTCCCCCCCCTTAAGGGGGGGGGGGGTTGGGAGCCCCCCGACATTTTCTCTAAAGTCGCTTAGGGGTCATAGATTATTCCTGAATTTTTCAGATTTTTACAATCAACCAGGCGCTCACAGCAAAAGTGTTAACTCATTTCTCGGACACCCTGTATATTCCACTTTGAGTGTTTGTTTTTTGGGCAAAGTAGAACTATAGACTAATTGAAAACGAGTTTCTGCAATACCGTGGAAATGCATGAAAATAAGGTAAAAGGAAAAAATATCGAATTCTGAAAAAATTACATTATGAGTAAGCAGGAAGTATCTAGACTTTTGTTCTTCTTTGCCAAGAAACAAAAACTCAAAGTGGAATATATGTTTTCTGCGGTGTTGGTAACTTGCTTAGAGTATAAGTTCCGGGGTCTCCATCCAACTTTATATTGGTGTACCTCCTTCATATAAACTTACTTGAGTTTGGACATTTGACACCGCTGTGTACCAATTTTTGAGGAGCTTCAAGCTCCTAAGTTACCCAAAACACACTCCTTCATCCCTAAATAACCTATTTTGACAGTGTGCATAACCCGGCTGTTAACGGTCGCAACTAAACGTTCAAGGGTGTGCAAGTACGAACGCTGGAAGAGCGCTCTTTTCATGAATTTCGGTGACCTTGCCAACTTTGACCGTTCATAAATCTCCGAGATTATTCATTGCCGACAGATAAAATTTACGCCATTTGAAAGAACAAAGAAAGAGCTTTCTTTTAGACAGGTTTTAAAAAATCGGAGATGTTGTTCATCCTTTCAAATTGCAACATTTGAAATTTTAGGGTTGGTAAAAAACGAAAAAATGCAATTTTCACTTTAAAAATTGAGATCAATGTAATAATAATTATGTCACACATCAAAAAAGCTCTTTTTACGCGTAACAATTAAGTTTAAAGTTGATTGTTGTAGACCAAAAGTTATGGAATAAAATATGTTTTGACTTTGACCCCCTTCCCCACCGCTTCCAACGGAGCTAGGACAAAAACAACCCCAGTTTTAGAACTGCAAAATGATGCTCTATCCATTGAAGGAATAATCCAAAACGAATTATTCAGGGCAAAAATGGCTCATTTTGAATAAGGTTCTTTTCCATTTTCATGAATTCTGAAAAATTGATAATTAAGTATGGGCCGGACGTAGTTCGGATACTATATTTCAGTATGGTACTTGTTTGCGCCGCTGCGCTGTTTGAATCCCGCGCCAACAGTGGCAATTCAAATCTCGCGGCTCGCTGCGAAGCTTCGCCGCCTGCCCGTTCGCCTCGGGCTATGCGCTGTCCTCGTGCCGCTTGCCGGTTAACCTCGCCACGTGTAGGGGCAATATTAGAACGAACCATTCGAATTTTCCACCATCTCAAAAAAAAATTGTCCGTCAAAAGTTCAAGTTCGCCCCAAGTGGGGGCGGTATGACCACTACGGCTCTTAAAACAAACTCTTCGAATTTCCCACAATCTCAAAAAACTTTGTCCAGAAATGTTAAATTTCGAACCTGTGTGCGGCGAGTGGGGAGGGGTGTATGACCACTACGGACAATCTTTGAACAATCCCTTCGAATTTTCCACCATCTCAAAAAACTTTTGTCCAGCAAATATTTGGGTCAGAACCTGTGTGCGGAGATTTGGAGGGGGGTGGGGGTTAAGACTGGAGGGGAGTTCATATCATATATTTGGTCGATATCAAACTTTTACCTTCGATTAATCGAGAACGAAAAACGATATCGAGCCGCGGTTTGCGCCAAAATGTTCGGATTGTAACGATCTTACTAACAATTTATCACAAAGCAGGGGTCTGGGGCGTTATTATTTAAAAAATTTCAAATTTTGAGGAATGTGTCCCCACCCTCGCCCCCCCCCTGTAGGGTCTGAAAATTGCCGACTCCGAGAAAAGGGTTATCCTTTGAAATAATGCGACCCATGTTTCAGCGTTTTTTGAAATTTGAAGTTGTTTCTTTTTTACAGCCTCTTAAAATTTTCAAATTTTAAAAAAAAAATTAGGGACCCGAAAACCCCCTTATAATAATTGTTTTGGATAATGCGTGGATTTTGTTGAAAAGACCTTGCTAGTTGTAGAGCAATTTAGACCCAAAGTTTTTTTCAATTCGGACCACTCAAAGGGGAGTTTTTTGAAGAATTTTTGAAGATGGGTCCATATCGAACTTTGACCTTCGATATATCGAAAACGAAAAACGATTCCGACTTCCGGTTTGCGCCGAAAGTCTTAGAATTTTATTCTCTTCCAAATATCAAATAAAAATTGGGGGTCCCCATTTGAAGTATGTGATTTAGGGTCGTGGGGCCCCCCTGGGGCCCCCAGGGCCCAGGGGGGGGGGGCAACAAACTCCGTGACCACCTAAAAAGAAGTCTCCCTCAAAAATATTTTACACGTGCTTCAGCGAGTTTTGAAATTCGCGGCCGTTTTCGAAGAAACCCGAGTGGAAACTATTTTAATCAACATCCTGTATATTAGATATGAAAACGAAAACAATAAGCGTACATATAGTATACGGCACGCTTAAAACTCGAAGAACAATGGGGTGGAGGAGAACAGAGTGTTAGCGAAATTCGATTGTGTGTGTATTGGGCAAAACGAAAGCGTGGTAGGGGGGCCGAAGAAATGAGGGTCGAGCCAACAATAGGGAGAAGGAAGTTACTTGGGATTCTCGGGTCGGATTTTTGGACTCGGCAGACGGTCATGCTCTATACTGGGCCCCATTGGACCGAGAAACTTCGATTGTGAATATCTCGACATACCACTGAGTGAGTTGGTGCCTTTAGAGCTTTTTCTTAGCTTGATCTGCTGAATCGAATGATGCCAATGTCATTCAAAATCTATCGGGACCCACTTGCCATAAAGAGTAGGCGGGGTCCTTTAGATTATCAGCAGCAGCACTAATGCTCTATCAGTTAGCAGGTACGACTCATAACAATCATGTTATGATAACTGCTAACTAGTGACTACAGCAAGCTTATTGAAATTTGCACCTTTGAAAACTAAAATTATGAATCAGGCTATTCCGACCAATTCTCAATGACTCGTACTGGATTGATTAAGTAGCTCATGTCATACTCTTTTTTTACATTGTTAAAGACAATGTTTAATATTCGTTTTGCCGCCCATATATTTTTCGTTGAATCCTATGTTGAAGTATAGGCCGATAATGCCGAAAGACGTACGCTGTAGTAGGCTTACTAACACCCCAAAAAATTAGCATACGTGTTGCAAAGTGTGTCGTTACTGAGCGAATTATACAGCTTTGCATTTATAATTCGTTTTCGCGCCTGACTCCATTTGGTTCCGCCATCACTTCGACCGTTCATGCATGCTACTTCTCCTTCTTTCACTCAATCTCTTTTTCTCTCTTTCACACACATTTCCCATTCATGCTACTTTCCTCTCTCTCTCTCTTTTCTCTCTCTCTCTCTCTCTCTCTCTCTCTCTCTCTCTCTCTCTCTCTCTCTCTCTCTCTCTCTCTCTCTCTCTCTCTCTCTCTCTCTCTCTCTCTCTCTCTCTCTCTCTCTCTTTCATTCAGTGCTTGTAAAATTATTTAATAGCTTCGCGGCCCTCGCCACTTTATTTCTCTGTTTCTGTTTCTGTTTCTCTCTCACTCAATCTCTTTTTCTCTCTTTCACATACACTCTCTCTCTCTCTCTCTCTCCCACTCACTCACTCTTTATCTCTCTCACTCACATTCTCTCTTCTTCCATTACTAGCAAAATTCCTATGCTATCCTTGTCTGACTCATACGTTCAAACTGTCAGAGAGAGAAAGTGAGAAAGAAAAATTCCTGTACTTGCCTATACGTGTAGCGCAACAGAGAGAAAATCCATTGAAACGCGTGTGTTAACGAAGGATTGAAAAGCCGCCCCCCGCCTAGATTTTGAACGAGTTGAGATGTAAAATTGCTGTTTGGATTCATCTTCAGAATTTTGGAAGACAATCATTTTGGGGGAATCCGCCCCCCCCATTCCCCCGTTCATCACCCCCGTCTAACTTTTGAACGAGTTGAGATAAAATGATGCAGTTTTGACCAATATTCATTATTCCGGAGGTTTTAGTCCTATCCCACTCCCCCTCCCGAAAATGGGCGCCCCCCCACGCTGAAATTTTGAACGAGTTGAGATGTAAAGTTGCTGTTTGGAATCATCTGCATAACATCGGTTGATAATTATTTTCGGGAAGTCCAACTCCCCGGCCCCATTCGCCCGTGCCCCACCCCCGTCTAACTTTTGAACGAGTAGAGAAAAAATGTTGCAGTTTAGACCAATATTTATTATTCCGGAGGTTTTTTTTCAAGTCCTATCCCTCCTCCCCCCCACAAAAAACGGGTGTGCCCCCCCTCCCCCCGTACATAACTTTTGAACGAGTTGAGATGTAAAGTTGCTGAAAGGATTAATCTTCATAATTATGGATGACAACTATTTTGGGGGAATCTAAACACCCCCCCCCCCCATTCACCCGTGTATCACCCCCGTCTGACTTTTGAACGAGTTGAGATAAAAAGTTGCGGTTTTTACCAATATTTATTATTCCGGATTTTTTTTTTTTTTTTTTTTTTTTTTTTTTTTTTTTTCAAGTCCTATCCCCCCTCCCCCCACACAAAAACGGGCGTGGTAACCCCCCCCCCCCTGTGCCTAACTTTTGAACGAGTTGAGATGTAAAGTTGCAGTTTGGATTAATCTTCATAATTTTGGATGACAGTTATTTTGGGGGAGTCCAACTCCCCTTCCCCCCCATTCGCTCGCGCCCCACCCCCGTCTAACTTTTGAACGAGTTGAGATAAACTGTTGCAATTTTGACCATTACTCCGGAGGTTTTTTTTTTCAAGTCTTATGCCCCCTCCCCCCCAAAATAAAGGGCGTAGCACCCCACCCCCCGCGCCTAACTTTTGAACGAATTGAGATGTAAAGTTGCTGTTTTGATTAATCTTCATAATTTTGGATGACAATTATTTTTGGGGAATCCGAACACCCCCCCCCCCCTCATCCCACCGTGCATCACCCCCGTCTAAATTTTGAACGATTTGAGATAAAAGTTGCAGTTTTAACCAATATTCATTATTCCGAAGGTTTTTTTGTCAAGTCCTATCCTCCCTCCCCACCCAAAATCGGACGTGCCCCCCCCCCCGCCTAAATTTTAAACGAGTTGAGATGTAAAGTTGCTGTTTGGATTATTCTTCATAACTTTGGATAATAATTATTTTGGAGGAGTCCAAGGGTAGAAAGTGGAAATGTCCCATGACAAAAGGTCCAACTACAGGAACGTCCAATGTAAAAATGTCCATGAAATTTGGTCCATGGATAAAAATGTCCAGTACCCAATAATGACCTATGTAAGAAATACCCGCCTTAAGAAAAGTCCTCGCCATCGGCTGGAAATCTGAATTAGGTCCAATTTGAACTATCTCCGAGTCATGCAATCAAGCAATAGCCGCTCATGGGAGGCAAGGCATTATGCAGTTTTTGGGATTTTTTGGGCACTTCTAGACGTTTTTGGGTCTATCCGTCGATTTTATCAGTTAGGGGGGGGGCCTTCTGATGAGGCTCCTAGTTATTTGAGCAACAAAAAACAAAAATCAAAAATGTCGACATTTTTTTTTTTCTCAACTTATTAGGGGCCTCATCAGAAGATCCTTCTCCCCCCCCCCCCACCGAAAAACCCCAAAAACTGCATAAAACCCACTGCCTCCCATAAGCGCGTGACCATAAACTCCAACTTTGCGCCCTCTGGTATGAATCAAGCAAGTACAAACATTCATGGAAACTCATTGTTGAAGTCTCATATGTTTTATGAAGAACTACCATGGCAATCTTTGGAAGTAATAAGTTTTCGAAAAAATTTTCAAACAGTTGCAAACTTTTCAACTTCTTTAAAAATGAAGCTGTCAATTGAAAATGCCAGTGTTGATTTAAAAATGCCAAAATTTTAGTTTCAAAAATGATTTTGAGGATTGTTCGTTACTTCTACGTACCCTAACCCACCCCAACCTAACTTTCCGTTTCTATGACTAGACTTTTTCACATACCGGACAACAGCGTTTTAGAACTTTTCTTCAGGGGGACATTTCTTACATAGGACATAATTGGGTACTGGACAAATTTGCTCATGGACCAAATTTCATGGACATTTTATGGTTGGACATTTTTACATTGGACGTTCCTGTAGTTGGACATTTTTCATTGGACGTTTCCACTTACAACCAGTCCAAGACCATGCCCCGACCCCTCCATTCTCCCGTGCCCTACCCCCGTCTTACTGTTGACCGAGTTGAGATAAAAAAAAGTTGCTGTTTGGATTAATAATCTTCAATTTTTGGATGACAACTTTTTGGGGGAGTTCATTCGCATGGGTACGTCTATCAAATACATTGCGCTTCAAGGTAGACGGGGGGCTTTAACAATGTATTCTAACACAAATGGGTTTGAAATGACCGCTTGTTTTTTTTTCTTTAAATAAAAGAAAGCATCGCAATTTCCGGCGGTTGGGCGCGAGGATCCCTTGGCCCCAATAACGCTGATATCACTAAGGATATAATCAGTCTTACAATATAATATTGCACATGGATATACATTCCTAACTCAAGAATCAAGAATTAATAAAATAGCCATTGAATAACGCAAATGTCTTTCTGATTATTTATTAAAGTAGACTTATACGTAAAAAATATCCGAGAGAGAAAAAGGAAGGCCCTACAGACTATAGGTCAATGTACAACAAGGTGAGGGAAATTGTATGTATAAATTTATGTTGGAATGCTTTAATGGCCCACAAACTTTGGAGTAGAAAGTCCAAATGTTAAACAATTGGTGGGCCATGCAACTCACTCTCATGTGCCATCAAAACTTTTATTCCATGTGCAGGATGAAGGAGACTATTTGACACTTATTATGCTCTTTCGGGTTGACAACTTGCAAATGTCTCTCAGCGTTAAATAAAAATGCGACTTTGTAGCTTTCTTTAAAGACGGCTGCTGTTGCACTGTGTATAAACTCCAAGGTATAAACTGTTCTGCATACCAACTAAGAATGAAAGCGAATACATTTTGAATAAAAATTGAAAGTTATTTTACTTCATATGTTCTTTCTACCATTTGAGCCACTGGTGGCTCTTGAAACAGTAGATGACTGAGCTACACCATTATCCTCAACAAAACGCTTGAAACATTAGAAACGCTTCCGCAATACCTAAAACAAAGTCCAAGTGTTTTGAGAGAGCTGGAGCTAGGCTCAATCTGAACGTAGTTTCTGACAAAGCACAATAAAATTAATCAAATATGACAGGTTCAGGATCCTGCATTTTGAAAAGCTTTTAAATGTAAAAGTGTAAAGTTTCATGAGACTTTTGAGAGTGAACTACCAAACTTTTCTAAATATTTCAGGATAACAATATTAGGTCCGAATTATAAAACTAGCTCAACTATCTATTTGGAAGTTTCTGTCGTAGTGATTCATTTTGTCTGCACTCTGAGACACTATCTTGATCAAATAGATTCTCCATGATTTCCGTACTTCTCTTGAGCCAGTTCAAAGTCTTTTCGCCAAGGATTGGAGTTCTATGATTGAGCTCTTTCGCCACAGTGTGAAAATATTTAGTTTTTGACTTTTCAAATAATGATCAACGATGAAAAAAACAAAGAGTTGGGAATGACTTTTTCACCAAGAACATCAAAAATTCACCGTAAATTTAAAAAAAAAAAAAAAAAAAAAAAAAAAAAAAAACACTTAGAATAAATGGAATAAACAGTTAAATGGCAGTTCAGAAATCTTGCTTTCTTCTGTGCTTCAGATCCAATATTACTTTTGTACTCAAAATTATACTGGGACTCATGAAAAATAAATACACCAAGACTTAAACAAAATGTTCACTGTGTTTTCTTAATTACGAAATTCGGGAGTCAATATATTTTTGTTTTGGTTTTTTGTTTTTGTTTTTTTAATGTTTGGTACATTGCCTATCTTCAAATTGACCGAACTTCAGGGGTAAACGAAATCAGACATCCATTGCGCCTGGAAGAAATTAATTCCCACTGGCACAAGTTTGTATTTATCTCTAAACTCGTCAACTGAAAAGTTTGCTCGATGGTCATCCAACCGCCTGCAGAAAAAAAACAAAAGTTTGAAGACTTACTTTTACTATGTCAATGTTCAAAGTGAGTGTGACGTACATTCTACCATTTGACGATGAAAACATCACGATAAATGTAGCATCAGTAGAAATTCTTCAAAAAAATGTATACCCGCAACAAGATGAAGGATAATTACGACTAAAAAATGATCACAGGAAAAAAAATTACCAACTGTTCTACAGGACGAAAATTGACAGGACGAGTTATCAAGGACTAAATGTCGCGGACGAATAAAAAAAGGACCAAACAAAAGTGGACAAGAAAAACAGGACGAAAAGTCTTGTAACCCTTTTCGCAATGGGTTGCATACTTTTTGTGTGAATTTTTCGGTCCAATCTAGGTTCAGGTCGAACAGAATGATTTTATTCAATTTTGTATAATCTTCGTCAATTTTTTAGACTATAAAAAGAAAAAAAAACTTGAGCCGCAGGTGAACCAGTATGCTTTACTCAGATGAAAACTTCTGTCAGTTCTTCTCGCAAAAAATAGAGAAAAAGAAAAACGAAAAGTTTTATCAACAACAGGGCAAAACTTTTTAATTTCTTCTTTCGTATATCTGTTATTTTTTTTTACAAAGATCGATGCAAAGAACCTGTAAAAACGAAGCATGCAAAGTGAGTTTTCAAATTATCCTTTATGACTTCTTTTCGAAATTTTTTATTTCCTTCTTTCTCACGATCATTATACAATCCCATCTCTACCTGGAGGCAGGAAAATATGGTAGAAAGTCAAAACTTCTTAAAAAAATGGTATGAATATTTGGGATTGTGTTTTTTTTTTGTTTTTGGTTTTTTTTCTTGTTCAGAGAAAATAGCTTCAAGCAATTGGAATCCCAAAAATTTTGACAAACTATTATTTAAAATTGACTGCTCGGATGCACCGTTTGAAATTTTTCTGAAAAAAACAATTCCGTCACATTCACTCGGATTTGAAAATCAGTTGATGCTTTTATATTCGAATCACAATTTTTCATGAGTTGTTCAAAATATATTCCTCTTAAAACTATACATATGTTAGAGATCTAAGAACCTAAATATGTCACTATGCAATTAAATCTCATAACAAACAACAAAACACAAATAACAAAACGAATCTGATCGATTGATGTGAATCTAAGGGTGGTGGCAGCTATCTTCAAACCGCAAGAAACTACTCGACTTTTGAAAATATTCAACAATGAGTTCAATTTTTAGAGCTTATCAACTACGATGGACAGTATTTTAGGAGACTGCTGAGCCATGCAGAATATGTAACATTGTTTAAAATGGACCTGCTTGCCTTACTGCATAATTTTTCTGTCGATAGTTGGGGAAAAAGGTAATGGTATTTTGGTGACAAATTTTGAGCAAGTGTTACAAATATCTGAATATTCAATTTATCAATTAAGAACTAAAATTAATACTGTTTTTACTCACATTTTTGGATAAACAAATTCATCAAAATATATGTGATCGGGTTGTTGGAACAGTAGAAAAACATAGCGATGAAAACCTGGAATCATGACAAGGACAAATGTCTCGAAATAATATTAATTATGTATATACTTACATGAAGCTGTATTTCTTTCGAGTTTTGAAACAATTTCCAAGTTTTGCGCATGTTGGCTGATGTGATTTTCTTTGAATTTGGGATGCGCTTTCCTTGTGATGTTATGGAGGAATTAAAAAAAAAACGAATTGAAACAAAATTATCTTTGATACCCATTGTAGATACCCATCTCTTGCAAGCACAGTAGACGCGACCCGACCGGAAATTTACATTGAAATAATATTGCATAAATCTTACGAAAGCTTTTAGAACGATTGAAATCTAAATATTACTTTTTTAATATTGGACAAAGATTGATAAAATCTTATGACTTAATTTTTTCAGTTGCCCTAATGGGAGTTAGAAAAAAATATTTGTGAAATACTGTATGAATATTTTACGATAAATCTTTGATCTTCAATTAAGTTCAAATATTGGAAAAATATTTTTACACGAATCGAATTTAAGATTGCCGTTGAAGTTTTTCGACAATATTCTCTTATTAATAAGAATCACAGGTTCGAGTTGTAATATTCCTGCAATCTTTTTTGTAAATGAACGAAAATATTCTCATTTTCTCTTGGGCCGAATCTTTCATATTAAGTATTGGTTCAAGATTTGAAATCAAAGCTTTACCATCTAATGAGAATGAAACATTGCAGAAATTATCAAAAATCAATGTCTCATCCAATCTTTAATATTTAGTGTTGGTTCAAGATTTGAAATCAAAGCTTTATCATCTAATGAGAATGAAACAGTGCAGAAATTATCCAAAATCAATGTTTGATCAAATGAAGAGATCAAGACCTTTTGATTAATGTGCCACATAATACCTTAAAATGAAAAATTAAGGCCCCCACTTAGAATCCAAAATTTGGGGGTCTTCGGGCTCCCCTACGTAAAAAAAGTCAAATAGCAAGGTATGGTTTGTGATACATCGATCGGAAGCCCTTAAAGAGTAGAATAAGGTGACGCAATCTGAAATTGTCTACAACAATAACTTTCAAAATGGCGGCCATTTGAAAATTATAGGCGTTCAAAGGTAAGTCCTGAGAAAAGAGTCCAAGGTTGAACGATACATGGATTAAAAGGCTTGAAAAAAATAAACGAATGGCGCAAACCGCAAATCAATCCGCCTCTTCAATCAAAAGTTATGACCGATCGAAACTTAAAGTGCTCAATAAGGCCTATTTAAGGCTGCTTAAATTTCAAACGGTCATAACTGTTGATTAAAGAGGCGGATTGATTTGCGATTTGCGCCATTCGTTTGTTTTTTTTCAGGCTTTTCAATCCATGTATCGTTCAACCTTGGACTCTTTTCTCAGGACTTACCTTTGAACGCCCATAATTTTCAAATGGCCGCCATTTTGAAAGTTATTGTTGTAGACAATTTCAGATTGCGTCACCTTATTCTACTCTTTAAGGGCTTCCGATCGATGTATCACAAACCATACCTTGCTATTTGACTTTTTTTACGTAGGGGGGTCCGAAGACCCCCAAATTCTGGATTCTAAGTGGGGGCCTTAGTTTTTCACTTCAAGGTATTATGTGGCACATTAATCAAAAGGTCTTGATCTCTTCTTTCAGATGATTTTTAGTTTTTTGAAAAATATTGAATAGTGTGGTCACAGTGGCCGATTGAAAATTTCCCCCCGAAACGGCCCATAACCCCAGAAATGGGGGTTTTCTGGAAAAATTTAAAGGGCCAAAAATGTCGACAATGAGATGTTCTTTCAGAATCTGAACTTATTTTTGTTCCTTTTATAGGCTTTTTCCCGCCAAAAATGAAAAAATGTGTTTCGAACCCCCCCCCCCCCCCCACCATCCCCTCGGGGGCCTCGGAGGGCTTTGAAAATATTTTCATTGAATTCTTTGGGGTCAATACCTTTTGTGACTTTTTTGTTTCAGCTCTCTACTCCCAGCCGTTTTCGAGAAAAAGTACCTACACGGGTGGTCTGGAACACCCATATCTGTCACTGCGTAATTTCTATGTCAACTAAATAATCGTAAAATACAATGGGTCTTATGTCTGTACGTCCCATGATTCATAGTATATGTAGTAATCAACTGAAATTAGCTAAGAGTGAGTTACCGAAATTCACAACCAGAGCGCGCCATGCCGCATATCTCGATATTTCGGGGTAAATTTACAAAATAAGATTGAATTAAGCTTTCTCCTGCAATGTAAATTTTTCCGATTGGGGTAAGCTTCTCTCAACCTTCAATCACAATTCTTCTCCAAATCTTCTCCGTTTAAGCTTTACTCAACTTTTTTCTTCAAATATTAGGAAGTCATTGAAAAAAGCTGAACATTCGCATATTGAGCCAATATTATTTTAATATTCGTTAAAGCTTCAATAAAAATTTGGCCACTAAGCTCTTCATAACCTTCAATCACAATTCTTCTCCAAATCTTCTCCTTTTAAGCTTTACTCAACCTTCAATCACAATGCTTCTCCAAATCTTCTCCTTTTAAGCTTTACCCAACCTTTTTTTTAAAAATTGGGAAGTCTTTGAAAAAAAGTGAACATTCGCATATGGAGGCAATGTTTATATAATATTTATACAATCTTCGGTTCAAATATTATTTCAATAGAAATCAAATATTATACCGATGTAAAGTTTCCAATGGGGGATGCTCCGTGGCATCTCAACACTCTCTCGGCTCTTCCAATATCCGCTTCCTCTACGATCAGCACACCGAGATTCTCATGGTGCAACGTTGCTAAAGTGAGAGAAGATAGAGACTGCACAGATCACTTTTCTTCAGCGTGCCATACGAAGTATATGGCAAGCTTCTTTACTCTCGTTTTGCTGTATACGGTGAATAATACAATACAGTGTAAGAGCCGCCATCTCGTGGCGGTGTGTGTTTTGGAGATTTAGTGTTCAGGATATGAATCAAAAATTAAATGCTCGGGTCCTTAATGTATTTACGAGAAATGTTTGAGTACGTACAATCACACACTCAATCACGTTTAATTTTTCTTTTTTGGAGTCATTTGATGCCTTCACCGTTTTTATTTTGTTTTTTTTTAGACTTTCCCGTTGAGATATCAAGGCTAACTTCAGTTGTATTTGATTTGTCTCCGATGCACACTTACACAGATTGGTAAGTGTAATGTTAGCTTCGTCGCACACGCACAGAAAATATACTGAGTTTACACACACAAGCAAGAGCTCACCCTTCTCAGATTTTGACAGTTTTATGATTCACCCCGCTATTCAAACCGCAGTCTTTATAGCCTAGCATCGCTGCGTTGTAAACCAACCACTGTGAGAGACTATAAGAGACTGACGCTAGCTCTCTCTATTCGCGCATACACACACAATAGTTTTTTCTTACTCACAATCAGATCTGCTCTGCTCTAGGGTCCCTAAATACAATAGGATACTATTGATAGGTTTTCTGGAGGTCCGCTTTGTAGCGGGTCGTTTGAATTTACTTGTATTCAAATGGGTGGAATCGACTTCTTTACCCGGTATTTTAACAATGTCTACAGGGTGGTCTGAAAGTCCTGGGACGGCTTCATAATTTTTTACGGCTGCAGATAAAAAAAAAAAAACAAACTTGGGGGATGTTTATAACTTAATAGGAACTACTTTTTGGCGTACCCGAAAATTCCGGGGGGCACCCGTAAAGAGGGGTATCGCCCCCCAACTCAAAATTATCAAATGGCAACCCCCATCTTGTGACACCTTGTTTCAAAGGTAAGTAAGTAAGTAAGTAAGTAAAGGCCGGGCTTACCGGCGGGGCGCCCTCATGGAGCCTAGGCAATGGCTGCTGCCGTCTTGCACCCCGAGGTTTGGACCGTGCTCCTTAACTCAACCCGAATGACGTTATATCATTATATTTCCACAAGGCTCGGCGGCCGTCTTAGAAGCCAACGGAAGGTCGTATCAACGACTGTGGCAGACGCTACCGGGCATGGATTTTTCGGAGCACGGTCATGCCCCCATCGAATTGGGCTCTGCTGTTTCACTCCCACTGATAGGTAGCGCTGGCAGAAGCGTACTCTATGAGCGATCCATGATCACAACACAGCCGAATAGTGCGGACGGGTTACTTACTGGGTGGCCATGTCACTCCCGCACCCCTCTACCTCAAAGGGTCGGGGTATTGGAGTGGCATGGCCATCCATGGTCACGATGACTGATATTTGAGTGTCCTCAAATATCAGTCACCTCCGGGGATCGAACCCGGGACCTCAGTGCTGGCAGCGAACTGCCTTAACCACTACACCACTGAGGCTGACTTGTTTCAAAGGTCATAAAATTCTAATACTTTTAGTGCAAACCTGAGGTTGATTTCGTTTTTCGTCTTCGATATATCGTTAGTCAAAGTTCAATTTCGACCCTTTTTTAAAAAAATCAGAACTCCCATTTGAAAAGTCGAACTTTATAAACGTAGGAGTCAAAAATACTCAAAAAAGCAAGTCCTTTTCAGAAAAAAATACGGTTTTGATATTAGTCTAGTCTTAGGGCCCCCCAAAATTATTTAAAAAAATGACCTTTCAGGGGGACCTCAAAAATTCCGAGCCACGACCCCTATCGAATGATACATCTCTTGAAAGGGCACACAAAACTGAGCATTTTGGCGCAAACCGCAGGTCGATATCGTTTTTGGTTTTTGATATATCGAATGACAAAGTTGGATTTTTACCCATTGGCAAATTTCGTTAAATCGAAAACCAAAAACGATATCGACCCGCGGTTTAGGCCGAAAGGCTTAGTTTTGTGTGCTCTTTCAAGCGATGTATCACTCGATAGGGGTCATGGCTCAGAATTTTTGAGATAGCCCCCCTGAGGGTTAATTTTTTAAAATAATTTTGGGGGCTCTAAGACTAGACTAATTTCAAAACCGTATTTTTTTTGAAAAGTACTTGCTTGTAAGAGTATTTTTGACTCCTAGTTTTCTAAATTCCGACTTTTCAAACGGGAGTTCTGATTTTTGGAAAATGGGTTGAAATCAAACTTTGACTATCAATATATCGAAGACAAAAAACGAAATCGACCTCAGGTTTGCGCCAAAAGTCTTAGAACTTTATGCCTTTTGAGACAAGGTGTCACAAGATGGGGGTTGCCATTTGAAAATTTTGAGTTGGCAGGTGAAATCCCCCTTTACGGGTGCCCCCCGTAATTTATGGGTACGCCAAAAAGTAGTTCCTATTAAGTTATAAACATCCCCCAAGTTTGTCTTTTTTATCTGCAGCCGTTAAAAAGTTATGAAACCGTCCCGGGACTTTCGGACCACCCTGCATACTCTGTTCACGATAAGAAGGCGAGTGCGATTTCAGGTAGTAATGCACTATTTCGCAACAGTGCAGCTATGCCAGCTATTCCAACCCTTCGCAGTGACCCTTGTTCTCCAGACCTCTCTTTTGGCACGAAGGTTTTCCAAGAACCGACGGACTCTAAAATTTACACATGTCCAGTAAAAATTGCAAACGGTCAAAAATACGACAAAACGGATGGTATTTTAATCCTAAAGGGCAAAGTCTCGGCGAAAATAGTCGAGTTTGAATATTGATGACTCTCAGAAATTCGATATTCGACGAAATACCCTAAATTTAATTCTGACCGAAACATACGAATTTCTGAAATTCCGAAGTTCCTAAAACCTAGTGATTGGAGGTATGGAAATAGTTGGTATTGATCAGAGCCACGATCTCGAGGAAGTGTAAACATCGTTGACGTTTGTCGATCACTACAAGCATATCACTGTTTTTTGCTGAACGGAACAGGACGTAGACCTCCCTCCCTCCCTCTTATTCCGCGCGTACGTGAAAGTTTACCATCACAACTTTATTGCCCGTGTTTGCTCAGATGCGAGCCAAAGGATATAGCATTGCCCTTATTTAGGAGATTAATTCAACCGTGGGTTCGGGTTGAGGCATTGCGATAAATAAATTTTGAAGAAGGTAGGAGGTAAAACTCAAATAAAAAGAGAAACTAAGGATTTAAATTTTGACACAAACACTTTGCTGCCCCCCAGCCGATCAGAGTAAACCGAAAAAAGTTAAAAATAAAAGATTAGACCGCCCCATCGGGGACGGCCTGTTTTCAAAAAAAGAACTTACATTCAAGAGAACGCGTCCCTTCGTCGAAGACAGAAATAAGACTGAAAAGTGGCTTGACTAATGACTATGCCATGCATTATGCTCTTGGTCATGTGCCAGGTCATTCTCGCCAAAATTACCACCGAAGCAATAAGATGTAAGGTACTACTTGACTATGAAATATTATGGCTCGGTAGAACCGAATCAAAGCTCGTTAGTATGCCATAATTTTGCCTATGATGCACCTGCAACAGCCTTCCGAAACATGGGTCCGGTAGAGCCTAAACATTTTTTTCAGTGGCTCGAAGCCTTTGAAAATAGCATGGATGAATTGCTTGATGTCTAAGCCGTGTCTGCCTTCTTTAAAATCTCTTTGATCAGCCATTCTTAATAAGAAAAAAAAATTATTGGTTAGAATACTCTGCCTCTCAAGAAGCATCCTATACTGCAGTTAAATGAATTGTATTTGATACGAACCAGATCCAAAGTGAGGGTTTGGTCCAACATACTCAGCCCAGACGTCAGCGTCTATCCATTTTCCCCCTCTTATATTTACAACCATCCAGTGCTTCCAGCTCCGCATATAAGGATGAGATCGACATGGATAATCGATATCTATTTAAAAAATAGATACTTTAACAAAGATGCTGATAAAACAGGACACATTTGCATCGATCTTTATTGATCTTACTAACAAAATTAGTTGTGAAGAAAATATGTAGGTATCAATAGGTATTCAACCAATAAAGATTACGCCTCTTCATTTAAAAATAAAGAACAAATATAGTAACCTTTGCATCGCAATGATAACTCCCAACTTGTGTTTGTGTTTGTGGGAGGCTATGTCACATCTTGCTATAGAATTTCGTGATGAGAAGAAAGAGTAGATCCTACAATATCTTACTCCTCAAGATTAAATTATTACAAATACTCACAACTCAAACAATCAGCGGAGAACTAATAATCACTTCCATGCGGGGAGTAATGGTCCAATTTTAACGAATCACATGTCTAATTAACTAGCTCCGTGATAAATGAGCGAGCTAGAGAATTCTGATTTTTTGCAGACCCTGTCTCGCTAGATTTTGGCTAAGAACCCAAATTTCTAATGAGCTTCTTGTCCCATGCTTTGAGGAGGTTTTTCATATGATGATACTACTTTTTGACTTCAACAAGATAAAAAAAAAAAAATTTGGCCAAAGAGCTTTTCGCCTTCCTCATGATATTTAAGATAGTGATTCGACCTTTACCTAGGTACCTATTGGTCGATCGAGTCCTCTGGATGATACCTCTATCGACAGAAATCGGTTGGAATGCCGAGAGTGGTCAAGGTAAATTGAATTGCAGCAAAAATATAAATGTAAAAAACAAGCCAAGTTCCCCAGTGGCTTTATTCATTTCCAACCTCTCAATGACGTAAAGAAAGAATTGGATCCTAATATAATAATATGTTCTATCTAGCTCACTCTCTCGTGGTTACCAGTAAGAAATCGGAACCAATCATTTAAATGTAAATTAATGCAACTAAACATGATGTTTCCGCCGATTCAAGTGCATCAATAGATACCACGCCCTTTGATCTTGATGCTTCGAGGTCGAGCATGAGAACGACAGCTGATCGTCAAACCAATGTTCTCCTTTTTCTGATAAGAAAGTTTAAGCGAGAAATCTTGGCTTTATTTCATATTTCACTCCTTTTCGTGGCAGAAAGGCTGAAAGAGTACTTGGATTGTTTTTAACATCCCTGGTAAAAATGACGACTATTCGACTATTCCAAAAACGACTATAAACATAGTTGCCGACTATAATCTATAGTTGGCCAACTATAATCCATAGTTGGCCAACTATGTTTATAGTCGTTTTTGGAACGGTTATAGTCGTCATTTTTACCAGGGATCATTATTGTATGACTAAAAATGCAAAGGACCTGTCCAATTAAGATCTATTTTCTGCCCCCCTTTCGGGCAAAGATTAAAAGTACGAAGCAAGTAAAAAAGTAAGTTAAGTGTGCTTAAATATTTATGTTTTTGCTGCAATCTCAGTTATATTTGTACGAAAAATGCTCAAGCGAAACGGAAAGCAGGGAACATTCAATTTTATTTTAAATATTCAAGAGAAAATGTTTTCGGTTTCAATGATTTAGTCGTCCCCTCCAGCATTTTTTCTGCGGGCGCCCATGAGTCAAGGTCAATGCTTATACCCTATCTTTTTCGGGAACATATTTGCCAAGCTTACTATGCAGGCTCACAAAAAATTGAATGATCAGCCTCTTTTGCAGCATAAATGACTTGTGTTTGTTTCTATAATCATTTGGCATATGGTGAACTTACCGAGCATCAACAAAGTGTAGTAAGATGAACTATTGTGAGCCCATTTAACGTAATAAGGCCGATAAATTAAGTCTTTTGGGTCCAAAGTGTTCCCGAATTCAGGGAGTAGTTCAAAGAGGAATCTCACCTGAAATGAATAAACTATTGCTTTAGAAGATTAGAAAAAGTGGAAAATTAACGTTGCAAAATCAAGGAAACGCACACAGGTTGTACCAGAAAGAAGTTAAAACATGCTTTGAACATACTTTCAAAAGAAACAAGTAAAAAGTATCCGTAAATTTTGGGTTGAACCGAATAACAAGTCAAGATAAGTGTTTTTTTTCTGAGAGATTCAGGTTTCAAGGTGCCATCCTAATGCAAGAGGAGCTAAACACATTAAGAAAGTTTCAAAGCAGAAATCTAGATGAAAAAATTGAGTTTTATAGGCGAATTATTCCAAACGAATGTTTTATTGCGCCAATAAGTTGTGTTCATTTTTTTAATCTTGTTAATTGTGGCGTTTGAACGGACGAATTTTGGTTGCAACGATTATTTGTCTCTGTGATCGTCAGTTAGAGCAGTGACAAATGCAGAAACATGCATTCATTTCCAATGGTGCATAAGGTTAGAAATATTGAAACGTTTACAGTTGTAGCAACGACTTCAAAGAATGGTTCTTTTTTCCTCTGATAAACCTTTACTTTCATTTCCTGGGCATTGGAAATTTCATGATAACTTTGTTGGACTTTTCGTAGATTTGAACTCTCATATTTAAACTTTTTTACAGGCAGTCATTTTAGATATTTGGACGTTAATAGGTTGGACATTCAGGTAATTGGACTAAAAAAATTTTTGAACATAAAAGTTTTATACTTAAATGTTTCGGACATGTCATCTGGGAATCGTGAAAACCTCTTGTGTTTTATATCAAGTATTTCCGCTTATGCCATTCCTCACGGCATGACAAGTTTTTTCATTCAATGGACAAAAATATCCATAGAATGATCCGTACTATACTCATTTTGCCGATTGGGTCATCTCTGGAATTGTTTTTATTGTTCTAAAAACCATTTTTCTTTTACCCTGCAAATTATTAGATTCATAAAACTGAAAAGTTCCTGAGAAGACAGACTGTGGGCTTTCTTCCGTTGTATTACAATCCTATTTCTAATAAAACAAATGTGAAAATTCCCTTAACCCTAAACTTTTGGGGCCTAGGAAGGCCCCTCGTAAACAATACCATATGCTAAAAAATGGCTTGAGTGTTTCGAAGTATCATTTAAAAGGTCTTTCAGAGACAAAAATTGATGCCACATATAATCTGCCAAACCCACCCGTTTTAAAACGGTTGCCATTTAAAGATTTCGGGACTTGGAGGGGGGAGCTTCAGAAGAAATACCCAAAACAAAGCGACGGGTATAATTATCTTTAAAGAGTATAACAATGGCTTAAACTGCAAGTCAAACTGGCGCATCAGTCAAACTTCAAGAGCGATTGAATTAGAACGGGTTAGTTTTTTCCCAATAGGGTGCCCTCTAGTTTCAATTTACCTTAATTTTTGATCAATGCTCGGTTTGACTTGGATCAAAGCCATTGTTTTACTCTTCTTAAGATCTTCATTGCCCATCCAAGTCCCGAAATCTTTAAATGACCGCCGTTTCGAATTGGCGCCTTTTACATGAATTATTTTAACTGTCTCTCAAATACCCAGTGGCGTAGCCAAGTGATACATCAATCAAAAATCGTAAGAAACTGAGCCTTTTGGCACACACTGGAAGTTGATATCGGTTTTTTTAGATTCGAGATATCGCAATCTGTAAAGTGACATTCGACATTCGATCTCGCGAATCTGAAAAAACGATATCAACCTCCGGTGTGTGCCAAAATGCTCAGTTTGTTACGCTTTTGCGATTGATGTATTACTCAATGGGGGTCGTCTCTCGGAATTATTCAAATAGCCCCCCGTGGGGGTCAAAAATGTTAAAAACGTTTGAGGGTTTCAAAAACGAATTTTGACTAAATGTTTGTTAAAATTGAATTTTTTCTGAAAAAGCTTGCTTTTTGGAGTATTTTAGATTCCTGATTCTGTAAATTCCGACTTTTTAATGAGGAGTAATGATTTTTGGAAAATGGGCCCAAATCGAACTTTTACTTTCGATTTATCGAAAACGAAAAACGATATCAACCTTCGGTTTGTACCAAACCCTCTCTGGGGGCCCCCAAAGAGGGCCCCCAATTAAGTGACCCCTCATAAAGATGTCCCCCTTAAAATAATTGAACATGTGTTTCAGCGTTTTTGG
Source organism: Trialeurodes vaporariorum (assembly GCA_011764245.1). Classification (NCBI taxonomy): domain Eukaryota; kingdom Metazoa; phylum Arthropoda; class Insecta; order Hemiptera; family Aleyrodidae; genus Trialeurodes; species Trialeurodes vaporariorum. The sequence goes on along the minus strand of VMOF01000111.1, from coordinate 44,759,414 downwards.
AAATCTGGAGCCGCTTTCGAGATTTGATATTCGGTCTGGCTCCTTTTTTAATTGACACCCTTCATGTTACACCTGTACCACCGAATTTTCGTATTAACTATATTTCAGCCTCAATAAAAGCATACCAGGTGGTCTGACACACCTCGTTAACTTCTCAGAATTGCCTGCCCAATAGGGTTAATTGGTAGGCAGCCCGTTTTTATACACTATTCACTGGAAAATACTCCAAGGAGTGGCCACTCCTTGGAGGTGCATATTCAAGCTCACAATTTTGAATATTCCAAACATCTCTAATAAAGGTATATTTATTAATTATTAATATCAAACTTAAATGAATGAGGTAATGGTGAAGAAACAGTGAGAACAAGCAGTTCCATAAAAAACAATTGACTATGAATCTGAAGCACCCTGTCTATTGATTAAGGTCAAGCACATATTCTTGACACTTGCGCTTGTTTTGAAGTCTGCTTGTTTTCTCTTAGTTAAGGCAACTGGGTGGCAACCGCATTATTTGAAGGTGCTTCCCACCGGTGTTGCCAGATCGAAAGTAAAAAGCCGTATCGTCCCCATTTAAAACGATGTAAAACGTACGGCTTTTTCACCCTATTCTGGCAACACTGCTTCCCACGCACTGAATCGAGGAAAAATATTTTCCAGGTAAGACAGGCCTTTCAAAGCAGCCAATATTTTGACGTAGCCTTCGAAGAGCGGAAAATGTCACTGAAAAATATCACTCCGGCTTCGGGGCCCGTTTGCTCCGGACACTGGAAAAGCGTAAGCTCCGGGTGTCACACCCGCAGCCGGAGCAAATCTGCTCCGGATGTCACACCCGTTGCTCCGCGCTTGAACCCGGAGCATGCAACCGCATCCCGCTCACTTACAGAACTTCCCGCCTTTTGTAACGGTCAGTCAACGGATTACAATTTAAGAGTTTCGGATCTAGTCTACTCCTAGAGTCCCTTAATGGCAATATTGTATAGGGAGTACCGACACGAGCTCAACGAGTTGTAATTGGTCGTTGGTTTTAGGCTCTCGCGGAGTCGAGCAGGAGTCGACGACATCGAAGGCTCCACACGAAAGGAGTCGATTCGTAGAGGAACGTATGGGAGCGGACCGGAATGCCGGCAAATCCGCCAGTCCACCACTGGTCCACTGTCGAACTTAACCTTCGAATGCGTTCACGCGGTCGACAAAATCGACTCCTGTCAAAATGCATAAAGTGTCGTGTCGGTACTCCCTATACAATATTTCCATCAAGGGACTCTAGTCTACTCCCTCCCTTCTTCAGTCTGAACAGAACGGTCGTAGGTAGACCACGCGCGGCGCGGACGGTGAGTGTTCAGGCCGGTTTTTCTGTGTATTAGCTAAAATTTAAATTTAGTGAGTGGCCCCGAGAGTTCCAACGCCCATACAGTTTATTCTTCTTCCTATTTTTTCCATGTAATTTCAGTCCCCGATTTGAAAGGAAGTGCCAGTGTGAAAGTATAAAGTGTACGTGACGGTGCCGAAATGGTTGAGTTTGTGTATATTTTCATTGTCAACTACTTAAATTTTTAACATCAGTGGCGGATTTCCGGGTGCCCCCTTTCACCTTAATGAAGCCTCAAAAATTACCTTTAATCGTCGGGAGTCAGTCCTATGATGCTTTCTATGGCGCCTCAAATTTCTTATTTCATTGAGCCCTCACTCAAAATCTCGGTGGTTTCAAGTTTATGGTTCTGTAAGTGTATTTTAAAAAGAGGCTTTGTAAATTATTTTAAAGTTAAGTGAACACGGAACATGTGTCCTGGGATCTTGTGTGATTTTTCCACTCGGTATGTGTCCCCGGTGTTCGCTAAATTGCTGATGACAACGAAACAAAGTAAGTCAGCCCTCGATTCAACCTTAGACAGTATTAGTGATGACGTCATCCGGTGAAAAATTTTGTTTGGTGTTCCCAACTATCTCTCTCCCTCTCTCATGACCCTTATGTTGTGGTACTGCTTTCTCACTCTCATTGCTGAAATCGTACATTCAAATACATTTTTTGAGGAAATTTTTGATAGACACGAATTTATCGAGTAGGTACCTACCTAATTTAAGTACGATTCTGAGAGTTAAATATTGTGAAATGAGGCCCCCACTAACGAAATTCGACACTAAAAAGAGATAGCCTGAGGATCAAAGAAGAGCGAGAAGAACAGTTTGGAACGCTACGCGAGTTTTGTCACAACTGACCATGACCGGAGTCTGCAGTGCCAGTTTTCCGTTCTCTCCTTCAATGCTGCGCTAAAGCCATCTATATTGTACTAATTTTTATTTTTATTCATATTAATGCACACTGTGCAATCATCGTCACAACTGTCACAAATAAACTTGTTCGCGATGTCAATAATCCTTGATTATGTAGTATAATGTACTCTTAACCCGAATGCATGCATGGAATAATACTAAAGTCTGAATAATACCGATGGCCTAGGCTGTAGATTTGGCATCCTTGCAAAGTGACTCATTGCGTTGGTTTGTTTTGATTCTGTCGACCGTCCTCACGATCTGTGATTTTCTTTCTCTCGAGTGGATAGAGCGGGAGGGGTACGCGCGGGAGTCAGTCTCACCCTGTCTCTACTCTACTCAATCTCTCAATCAGTGGCCAGTGCCGTGTTCTTTGTTCGTGTTCGACTTTTCTTTCATTTCTTTTTGGCTGATGGAAGGATGAATAAGTTTGCCGCTATCGAGCAGGTGCTCACCACATTGGACGAAGCACCATTTTTGCTCCACCCTCATGTACATATAATGTTTCCGGTTTTTGAAGTATCAAAATGCTTTAATGTCTGTTTTAATCTTTCTTAACATCCTTGAAAGGTCTTTTAAGATCAACAGAATACATCGGTAATGCTACAATAAAATGGAAGTGTTTTCTGAAAGAAGAATAGGACATACAACCATCGTAACAATTAAAGCCATTGCTTTGCACATTGACATCTGTTTGCTGACATCAAAGTCAGCTTTGCTCTTTTTTCGAAAACTACCATATATGTTCTGAACAGTTTTTTGCTGATTTTTTGTCTTTTTAAATGGGGGCGGGGGGATACTTTGGTTAAAGGTCAAAATTAAACTTGGATGGTGCACATGGAAACTGGAGGGCTTCATATAATTATTTCGTGAGTTATAATTTTACTGGGAACTCGCGAGTTTCTATCTAATAAGACACTGAACTATTGATAACTTTTTCAACTACATACGTGCGAAAGATCAGGGCTGTTCTTCTTACATTTTTGAGCGGAGAATATGGCATTTCCCTAGTCTCTTCTTCAGAGGGAGGACCCAAGAAAAGTTTGATTACCCACAAAAGTGTTTTCTACTGTTATGAATCATGTCTTTTGCTGTTCAGTGAATTCTCAGCTTTTAGCTGTAACATCTTCCGCCATGGAATTACCAAAAATCTGTGTGATTATTATACAGGGTGTGTACTTGTAAACGAGCCATGCTGAATGTCTTTCGAACGGCTTTGATTTTTGAAAAATGCTCAAAATTGTTTTTGCTTAATTGGAGGGGACGGGGACATCCTAAAGGGGGTTTTTCATGTGTGGCTCCCCCAGTGGAGATGAATTACCCCCCTAAATTGCACATTTTAAGGGGGGCCCCCGATTTTTATTGTGGTTCTGAAAATAACGTAAAATTTCAATGTCAATGACAGTTTTTGTCTGTGATACATCGAATCTCAAAGTTCAATTAGGGCCCATTTTCAAAAAACCATTATTAACTCCTCCATCAAAGGTCGGAATTGAAAAAACCAAGAGCCTAAAGTTGTTATACTTTCCAATACGAGTATTTATCAGCTTTTAAAATAAGTACACTTCCACTAAAATTCATCCTGTTACCAGTTTTGGGCCACTAATTTTTCTCAAAATTATAGAAACTTTTGGTCAGGCGATGTTCTTGAAAATCGGTCCAAGTCCACAATTTTGGCTCCCAAGTTGTCTGCTGAGAGCTAAGTAGTGCTGAATTACGCTCAGAATCCCTCAAAAATCTTAATGATAGCCATCAAATGAAAGTCTCAAATGTCATCAACTTCTGAAATTGGCAATTATTTGGGCTGACATTTTTGTTTGTATTGAATAAAGTGAGACTATTAAGGGATTTCAGCTTAACGCAGCTCTTCCTTGCCCACTGCGGACAGTTTCGAAGGCAAAAAAGTGAATTTTGACTGTTTTTCAAGAACATCACCTGCTCGAAATTTTCGATAGGTATAGGCACCTACATAGTTTTGAAGAAAAATTAGGCACAAAAATGGCAACAAAGTAAATGTGGAAAAGTGTAATTTTTATCTGAAAAATAATCGTCTTATGTAGTGCTACACAGGCTCTTTTTTTGAATTCCGATCTCTCTTGGAGAGTCTCTTTATGAATTTTTGAAATTTGACTCAAAATTTGAGGTTCGATCAATCGAAAACGAAAATCAATATTAATCCAGCCCCCCTGAAACCCCTCCCCACCACCTCCCCGGCCCCTCCCCGGTCCATCCTCCCCCCACGCTACCTCAACGGTCCCACCCCCTCCTCCCCTCCATCACAACAGTCCATCCCCTCCCCCTCACCTCACCTAACCACCCCCTCCCCCCTCCCCACGCCACCTCAACAGTCCACCCCCACCTTAACGGTCCACCACCCCCCCCCCACCCCAACGGCCCCCCCAGCGCACCTAAGCACCCCCTCCCCCGCCACCTCAACGGTCCCCCCTGCCCCGCCACCTCAATGGTCCATCCCCTCCCCCCCCACCCGAACGCCACCCACCTCACCGGTCCCCCCTTCCCCCCTGTTCTGCTCACCCGACTACCCCCACTCCGCCCTGCATGAAACCCCCTCTGGAATGGTTACGGAAAGCGGGCTTGACACCCGGAGCTAACGGGCGTGGATCTCGGAGCAAGCGCGCGTGGCACCCGGAGCAAACGGGCTTGACAACCGCCAAGGTTTGGGCTTGACAACCGCCGAGCTCCGGGCTCGCTGAGCCCGGAGGACATCGGTTCTCAGACCCGTTTGCCGACGGAGGTCGGAATAAGCCCATCAACTCCGGGTTCCACGCTCATTTATTTCGGTTCTCATACCCGAAGGCTTTTTTCAGTGGTGGTTTAACTTAAATCCTTCACTGACCTTAAGAGTGGCCACTGAAAAAACCTAGGCCTCTTTTCTCTCTTGTTATTCGAGCGAGAAAAGTGATACAGTCAATTTCATCGGAAAAGCTAATGATAATAAAAGTTTTACCTCCAAAGCATTCGGGGGTGTATTAGCATCTGAGAGCAAATCTGGTATTATCTCAAATCGTACGCAATCATTGTGTATCTCTTCCGCTGTTTTGACTTCCTCCGGTAGCAGGGTTACAGGAGACACGGACAGGTGGTAAGTTGTTAATTTGGGTTCAGCTGAGGAATCAGAATCCGTCAACCTTCTCGGGCTGTAAGCAATTGTACTTGTTGAGGGATCGGTCAACCTTAAAGGTATGTAAGGAGAAGAGCCACCAATTTTGTAATTTTTGTTTCGTCGAGTATTTGATGCAGGTTTTACGTTATCGGCTAACGTCACCGGTGACTTGGATGAGCAATTCGATTCCAGCCATGGTGAATACGTTATATTTTCTGAGCTCTCTACTGCAGAAATGGAATGGCAATATGTCACTTCAGGCATCGTTTGAATAACAATTATTGTTGACACTGTGCAGAGAAAGTACAACATCACTCTCAAAGCGCAAATTCAAGGTCAACGATCCATTGGCCTAAAAATCAGAATAAAGACAATCCGCCGTTTTAGCGATAAATGTGCGAATACAAAGCATTAACAAACAGAGAGCACTGGTTCAGTCAAAAACTTGGTATTTTTCTCGTCTTCAAGTTGTAGAGCGTCTAGACGCCCATATTCTCAAATACAATTGAAGTTGGACACATCGTTTGGTAATCAGGTCACGGCCGTGGACCCGACGCCCGTGGCTTCTGTGAAACGTAATCCTCGACTGAATTCTCATCCAGTTTTTATTCTCTATAGTTCTTTAAATCTAAAATGTGCTAGCTCCACTGAAATATGATGAAACCTAATAAAAATTCGTTAATCATAAAGTCTTAAGGACTGGTATGACAGAAATTGTGACTAACTTGATGATACAGTAAGGCTTCAAGAACTTCTTTATTCGAAATGAGCCATTTTGGCCCTGAGGAATTCGTTAAACAGAATGTAAATGAAGTCAAGACAAAAAATTCTGCTTGTTAGCTACTTCTACCACACAATTTCATCCAAACTCATATGTCACCAGAACCATGATCAGCTGAAAGGAGGGAGGCCGAGGGCGAGGGGTCTCAGTTGTCGTGAATTACCTGAACGACAAGTTAAAGGATTAAAGGTATACTTCTATTCGAAAGTGCATCCAGTGCACAAGACAGTTGTCAAGGAAGAAACTGGTTACCCCCCCCCCCCCCATCAATCTAGCGAATGCTGCAGCTGAGCTGCCAGATACCGACTATGAATCCCGAAGAAAAGAAATTTGCGTAGGATCATCACAACAAGGAAAACATCCGTACATCATGAGCAGTGATGCAATTAGCAGAGAGCTCTCACAAGCCCGGCTTATAAACGGTGAGCTGTTCCCTGTCGGAATGTTAACTACAGCAAGATACTGAAGACCACATAACGGGTGGATGCCATCTGCTTGCTACGGTTGAATATACAAACAGAAATAACATTTTCCATCTTGAACTTGTTCGAAACTATATGGATTAGCAAAAGAGAGCGGAAATTTGCCAAACTATCACTATACGCCAGCGGTTGTACTTGAAGTTGAATTCGTAAAATTGTATTGGTATCTCCCTAACTCGAAAGATCGTACCATCAATCAGAACGGAAACTCCCATAAGAGTGAACAGAAATAAGATTTGGAATTTACCAGCACAAACTGGCAACCGTGTTTGCTCATTTCTCAAGATGGCGAACGTGCTATTTTAGGTCAAAGAGGTTGTTTCATCGCCCATAAGGAATGGGCTGAGAATGGATTTCCTTCATTTTTTCAGGGCTGATAGAGCTATTCTTGGGAAGTCTAAAACTGGCCTATTTTTTATTTTTGCCCTCTTAGAACCGGGGGAGGCGGGGGTCAAAGGTAAAACGGTTTTTCGGTCATAACTTTTGAACGATTAAAGATATTAAAACAAACATTTTTTTAATCGAAAGATCTTTTAAAGACCTATCTTTTGATGTGTATGATATTTCAAAAATATTGAATTTCAGTTGAGTTGTTGCATTTTCAAAATTTTGGAAATTCCAAAAAATTAGTTTTTTTGGATTTTGTTCATATGGGGATCGCACTGAGGAAAACAAATACTGTCTCAAAGAAAGCCCTTTTTTCACCGGTTAAAATGAGCTAAAGTTCGTTTTCGGGAAATGATTTGTCTTTGAGTTATGAATTTTTAAAGTGTCAAAAATCGCTAATTTTGGGTTCTCAGCGGCAGCGACGAGGCCGAAAAAAATCATTTCTCCGCATATAGTGGACGAAATTCAATGAAAATCGGTATCTGGGGGTTTTTGAGGTCGCAAATTTCAATTCTGCCGTCAGATTTGAAGAATTGTGAAATCCAAGATGGCTGCCGACCTCTATATACTCGGCAGCCATCTTGGATTTCACAATTCTTCAAATCTGACGGCAGAATTGAAATCTGCGACCTCAAAAACCCCCAGATACCGATTTTCATTGAATTTCGTCCACTACATGCGGAGAAATGATTTTTTTCGGCCTCGTCGCTGCCGCTGAGAACCCAAAATTAGCGATTTTTGACACTTTAAAAATTCATAACTCAAAGACAAATCATTTCCCGAAAACGAACTTTAGCTCATTTTAACCGGTGAAAAAAGGGCTTTCTTTGAGACAGTTCTTTGTTTTCCTCAGTGCGATCCCCATATGAACAAAATCCAAAAAACTAATTTTTTGGAATTTCCAAAATTTTGAAAATGAAACAACTCAACTGAAATTCAATATTTTTGAAATATCATACACATCAAAAGATAGGTCTTTAAAATATCTTTCGGTTAAAAAAATGTTTGTTTTAATATCTCTAATCGTTCAAAAGTTATGACCGAAAAACCGTTTTACCTTTGACCCCCGCCTCCCCCGGTTCTAAGAGAGCAAAAATAAAAAATAGGCCAGTTTTAGACTCCCCAAGAATAGTTCTATCAGCCCTGAAAAAATGAAGGAAATCCATTCTCAGCCCATTCCTTATGGGCGATGAAACAACCTCTTTACAATCAGAGTTGAAGCACAACCAATCACAACTCGGCCAGTTGCCGAAAATTGCCGAAAATGCTCACTTTCTAATGTGGCGGTCCCGAAGATGCAAGAAGTAAAAATTGTTTCAAAATAAATTTCAGTTTCCATTCTGATTAGAGTATTCTGTAGTACTTTAACAGCTAATAGACCTGATTTAACGCTCAACCTGAAAGCAACAAAGGAAACTTTCTTTACCGATGATTCGATACTGAATATTACTAATATCGAAGTAAATTATCTAGGGTGTAAGTCAAAGTACAATCCGCTTACGGTAAAAATAAAGAGGGTTTGGAGACAAGAACACAAGATTATACCAATGGTCATGCACTGAAAAATATGTTAAACAGCTAGTTAAGTGTTATTTAAATAGCTCTTGAATTTGCTGCTAGATGTTAAACCGTGGTCGTAGTAAAAGCAACAAGATTCGATTGTTAAAATATCTACGTAATTTTTTGTTGATTTTACCATTCTTGTGAATTGTTATTTCAACTGTAAAAATTGTTAATTCAACAATTTATGAGGTACCTCAACAATCAAGGAATATCATTCCAACACAAAGGGTTGTTTCTTAATGTCACAATAGTTTCATTGTTCATTTTACATTATAAAATTGGTAATCCAGCAAGATTCTTTGTTGAAGCAGCAATGAGCGTTTTGTTCAAATAACAATATTTCAGTAACGTTGACTTGACATAATAAAATTACGAATGAAACAAGATTATTTTGTTGAGACAGAAACGTTTCTCTTTCTCACGTGAGGTGGAGGAAGAAAGGCTAGGGCCACGGTCAGGCGCAGGGGCGGGTTAGAGGTTTACCTCTCGGTTTCGCTCATGTTTACATTCACGGTCAATGAAAGAAAGAACCGACCAAGCTACCCAGTTACTTATTATACGCACAGCCCCGGTTTTCGTCATTTTGTCAGATTTCTGACCTCTTCTGCCGTAAATTAGCATCTACGGTAGAAAAAAAACCATGTAACACCCGGTATCGATAACGATTGAACCACAAATCGGTTCAACTCAAACGAGGTGTGATTTTATTCTCCATATCTTGGCTGAGTACTTTTCGAAGAGGTTTTCAAAGTTCATTTCAATTTGACGAATAAGTCGTCAAAATTCCAACGATACTTTTCCTGAAATTTTCAGTGGTCAAATAGCCCTCCGATTGTTTATACAGGGTGTCCGAGAAATGAGTTCACACTTTTGCTGTGAGCGCCTGGTTGATTGTAAAAATCTGAAAAATTCAGGAATAATCTATTACCCCTAAGCGACTTCAGAGAAAATATCGGGGGGCTCCCACCCCCCTTCAGGGGGGGCGTAGGCCCCAAAACGTACCCCGTGTTGCCAATATATCGCATATTTCAAATGGCAGGGGGTATTTTTTATTTCATCATGCAAAAGGGCTTAAAAAACTGAGTAATTTCGTTTTTTCAGATTTTCGGTAGCCCCTCTCAAAACAAAATGGCGGCCAAATAGCTACCCCATACTTTAGAGGCCCATAACTTCGGTTTGATGTAATATTTTTTCAAAAACTAAAAAGTTTCTGAATCATCAGAACGTCTTCTTTCGAATGATGTGCCACACTTAATCATTTGGTGGAAAACAATTGGGGCGCGGAGCCCCCCCAAAAATTTTTAAGTTTGGGGGACTGTAGCTCAAAAAAGTCAAATATAAAGGGGGGTCGTGTTGTACATTAATCGAAAGGTCTTAAAAAAAGGAAGAATTTAGCGCAAACTCGAAGTCGCTACGATGCGTCTATCCAAAATGGCGGCCATGTAACGATTTGGGGGTGGGGGACCGCCCCCCCAAATAAAATTCGCTTCATCGAGTGATACATCAATCGGAAGGTCTTGGAAAGAGAAAGAGAATGGCGCAAACCGGACGTCAATACGATGCTTGTATCTAAAATGGCGGCCGGTCAAAGTTTTTTGTGCTATAGCTCTGCAGGGTCACAAGCCAAAAAACTTTGACCGGCCGCCATTTTGGATACAAACATTGTATTGACGTCCGGTTTGCGCCATTCTCTTTCTCTTTCCAAGACCTTTCGATTGATGTATCACTCGATGAAGCGAATTTTATTTGGGGGGCGGTCCCCCACCCCCAAATCGTTACATGGCCGCCATTTTGGATAGACGCATCGTAGCGACTTCGAGTTTGCGCTAAATTCTTCCTTTTTTTAAGACCTTTCGATTAATGTACAACACGACTCCCCTTTATATTTGACTTTTTTGAGCTACAGTCCCCCAAACTTAAAAATTTTTGGGGGGGCTCCGCGCCCCAATTGTTTTCCACCAAATGATTAAGTGTGGCACATCATTCGAAAGAGGACGTTCTGAGGATTCAAAAACTTTTTAGTTTTTGAAAAAATATTACATCAAACCGAAGTTATGGGCCTCTAAAGTATGGGGTAGCTATTTGGCCGCCATTTTGTTTTGAGAGGGGCTACCGAAAATCTGAAAAAACGAAATTACTCAGTTTTTTAGTCCTTTTGCATGATGAAATAAAAAATACCCCCTGCCATTTGAAATATGCGATATATTGGCAACACGGGGTACGTTTTGGGGCCTACGCCCCCCCTGAAGGGGGGTGGGAGCCCCCCGATATTTTCTCTGAAGTCGCTTAGGGGTAATAGATTATTCCTGAATTTTTCAGATTTTTTCAATCAACCAGGCGCTCACAGCAAAAGTGTGAACTCATTTCTCGGACACCCTGTATGTACAAGGGCCTGGATCATCCATCAGTCATCATAGCCTCCCTGGTCTGAACTAGAAATAATCAGCAAAGTTGGCACACTTCCACCTATACAATTTTGGCCATGTATTATTATTTATCATCACGCCAATTATAAGTGGCGGTAGCCACCCCGGTCAAGTTTAAAAACCCCAGAAGCAGTTGGCTAGCGTGTGTCCACTTTTATTTTCCGCAAACATCGCGAAAACGGCTCTGAGCAGGATTTTTCGCGTGTTCGGTTAAATATCGGCATCGGTTTTAACCGTCTCTCAAAACCCCATAAACCCCTATACGGCCAGAACGGGCCCAAAAAGATCTACCAGAAAGTATGAATTGATATTTAATTCGTGGTTCAAGCAAAAATAAATCTTCAGAAAACCGTCTTTTTTACGGTTCAATTTTGAATCGACCGCCAAAACCAATTATTCAATAAATCACTCCGCAGAGTAAACACCTACAGAAAACCCGAGATAACCATATATTGATAGATCCAGAATGAACTGAGGATGAAACTTCCAAAGAGTTTAACTTATTTCATTCACTTGTAACGAAATAAACTCGAAAATAAGCACGGGCTAATCAGACCACCCTTCAGTGTTGCCACAGACCGAAGCCTGAAACAAGTCCACACAACAACAGCTATCTTTATTTTGACGTTTGACCCACGGTTTTCGTTCGAGTTCTAACAATTAATGACTGTAAAACGGGCAAAAATAACTTAAGTGGCTAAAACAGTAGCAAGAAATTCTTCAATAGTGTTATTTCTGTGAAAACGGTACTTTCAAGCCGTGAAATTCGAGTTCAAAGCTCAAGACCTAACCCAATTTGGGTTTTAACACCACCCTAGAGGGGGCAAAAGTTAACAGTAGTTGTTTCCAGTTGATTTGCATTTTACACTTGTACTCTTGCTTTTGTCATTTGCTTGTGCCAATTTTGATGGCGTGTAAGAGTGCAATACTATTTCATCAGTTCATCTGAGTTCCACCTGAATCATAGGCTTATCTGAAATCTGAGATAAGTAATTTAGTGCAGTCCCATCATTTCTGTGCCAGAAATTCTGGACTGATTGAGTTATCTCTCAGGTCCCTGTTTTGTGTAGATTCTTTGATTTACTTTAATTTCTTGTTAAACTTCAATGATTGCGGAAGAAAACCGCGTACTATCACAGTGTACTCCGTCTCTCCATCGGTACTGTACACATTCCAGTTTGAGAGAAAACATGTAGGTCGTTGCATGGTAATTATATGAGGTTGGCAGTGTAGTTGTAAAGTCAAGGGAGTTTGGCCCTGACTAGGTAACGCCCTAAGTAACGGCAATTCTCACATGTAATCTTCGTGAATAAAGGTACCCGTATTTCGTATTCTCAGAACGTCTCCTCTCATTTTAATTTCTCTCTAATTTACCGATATAATAATGGCAACGAGTCGGATTTAATTGCTGCTGTCTTCCTCTGTAGTTTTCGAATACTGAATATTTCGTTCGGACCGACCGGGGCACGTATAGTGTCGATTCCTCTCCCTTATGCCCTCTCACACATTTTCCTATGATGAGCTATGATGAGGCTCTTGGGTGGAGGGGAATGTGGTCAGTCAGAAAAAAGAAAATATGTGAAAGAGTATAAAGGAGAGGAACGGACACTGTACGTGCGTGCAGTTGGTCAGACCGTGAACAATGGTATTGTTTTACGAGAGACAGAGGCGCCGATCACCCGTCCTTCTCCGAGAAATTCACTTCGTACTGATGCCAATTCCTATTGTTATTTTTCAACTTTGAGCTTAAATTGGGCGAAAACGGCACGGTAACTTTTTTTGGTGCCGTGAGAGCTGTTGGTCAGTTCGACGAGCGGCGTCGATCCATGTAAAAAAATCAACTTTTGGCAAGGGGTCATTTCCCATAAGGAATGTGCCCCGTCCTTTAGAGAGCACTGGATTACTCCTTTGCATGTTCTGGACAGCTCTGAGCCTGGTGTAGGTGTTGCATGCAATTTCTAGGTTGATCCACCGACTAGTGTAATGTTGGTTAGGAATGTAATTATTGTGCCTCTACATAAGTTTATCCTCATCAAATTGATTGGATCTCAGATTTGAGATTTATTTCTCTCTGGTTTTATCATTCATTTCAGTAAACTAAATCGAACGTAGGTAAGTCTTGTATCAGCCAGCCCTATCGCAGGTTTTCCATTTCTCGTTGCATTTTATGTTTCTGCTGTTGGCAGATGCCATTCTTCTCTTCGTTAAAGTTTGTGAACTAAATTGTATTTTGGAATCGCAAGTCTGTCCAATAGGAAGTCGTTAGTGACTGGCCCAAGTATATATAATTAGTGAAAGAAACGATTTGTTACCTGGTAATTAAGGGGCAGTGAAGCTTATTCACTAGATAAATAATGAGATGGGTGTTGGCGTGTTAGGAGTGACCGGTTAGCTGGCGTTAAGCAACAGAAAAACTATACGGAAGTCCATTATTCGATAAAAATTGTCATCGTAATTGTCATTGTAATTTATCGGTAAAATATCTGTTTTCTGATTATTTCGCAATCAAAAGAGATCTTTATTTTTGCAGTGTATAGGGTACTCTAAGTTTTGAATGAACAAATTAGCAAGGCTGGTAAAAAGGGTCCCAAGCTTATTCATGAAAGCACAAATATTCTCCCATTTTTTCCCAGACATGTCAGAAATAAGAAACAAAATATGGGCATGCAAAGAATATATAACAATAAAATGATCACTCACCAAAGTAGAGGATAACAATCGGAATTGACTGACTAGAGTAGATTCTTTTTATAAATTTTCCATCTTTTAGAGCAAAAATTAGAATGGGTACAGTTGGGTACACTTAAAAAAATCTCTGCTGAACTTTGCCATATATTAAAAATTAGTCAATACTGAGAGTAATTATCAGTTTATAAATTATTTCACGAAGAAAAAACTTCCCTTCCGTGACTAAAACACCTTATTATACCACTAAACAACTCCCAAAAATTTGCCCGACCATATAACACGTGCTATCGTTACCTCAAGCCTATTTAATCAAAACAAGAGAAATTTGCAGAATAGAGTAAAGTTTATCTGCAAAAATTAAATTTTGTACTCGGGCAGTGCATTCGACGCCAGGTCTCTATCAAAACGAACGTGTCATATATCTTATCTAGACATCACTGAAGTTGAAAATCAACCGCACAATCGGTTTTTCCGACGTGAGTTTTGGCCGCATAAAATACACGTATGCCCACACTGTGCGCGGGTGCGCCGCTCCTCTTATGTGGATCTCTTTTATCCCCTATCTGAATCGGGAGCGGGATCAAATAGAATTCAAAACAATAGCAAAACATAAACCCGACAATGAACCATAAAAGTGGAATTTTGCGGGAAAGGCAGAGGATTTGAATAAAAGTATCTATCCGAAGATTATCGTTTCGAATTCAAATTTGGACGCAAATTACACCTCTTAAGAGAAATATAAGCAAATAAAAATTGTACTTTTAAAAGCAAAAATGTGTTGCACCACTTCAGGAAGTAACAAAAATTAATCAAAACAGGGGAACCAATCATCATCATCATCATCAGCCAAAAATCAGCACGACCCTCGTGCCGGGAGGTTAGTGAAAAAAGAACTACAAATTCCCTTTGATTTTCATGAGGTGACGTCTTTTGGAGGTGCTAGTACATTTTATCAATCAGATCAATTTAAAAAAAAAATAAATAAAAAAAAATAAATAAAAAAAAATAAAAAAAAAATAAAAAAAAATAAAAATAAAACATGCCGCTAGCTGTGGGCACTCTTAAAATGCTTTCAGCAAAAATCAGCTTGCCGCACTAAAGACATTTTTTCCAGATACTTCTACTCCTTTATCTTCTAGCATTAAATTAATTCCAGAGCAATTCGAAAAAGTTTGCCGATCAAATCGATAAATTGCGGACTCATATTTTTGCGTAGTATACTGACTGGCATGTTACAGCAAAACGATTGGGCGGAAACATAAATTTATTATTGCAAATATGTTTCGTTTGATCCCCCTCCTTTAAATTATTTATTGTCTAATACGCAATTTTCTAAGGATTGAATAAATGATGTAACTTCCTTTCTGTTCAGACTATGTATGTAAATCTCCTGATAAAATTGTTCTACCAAAGACCACGACCAAAGTTTTGTGGTACATTAGCTTTCATGACATTCCATGGTCATCAGGATTCACACACAGGTTGATTCTAAAAAATTTTCGGAATTAGTCCATGAAATTTTGGTTACTTTTTCTAGAGACTTAGTTCCTTGCTGAGTACAAAGGGCATAGCAGGATAAACATAGGATTTTGGGCCCCGGCACCTTTTTTGACGAAACTTTAGGGACCTTTAAAGACCAAGTGAAACTAATTTCTGCAAATTTTTAGCCCTTAATTCTGATCGGTTCTCGCACTAAACGGTTTTTTTTTCGAAAAATCGAAAAAAAATTAATCTCTCAAGAGTGGATGCACCGATTGAGTTTAAATTTTAGGACGTAATGTAAGCAACCAAAATCCATTTAACAACGTTTATTAGATTTTTTTGCCATTTTTAGGGGTGAAAATGTCTAAATTTGGTGTATTTATTTTTTTTAACCAAGTTGCAACTCTCATACAATCTCTTACATGTTAAAGATGCACAATAGGGGCGCCTACAGTCCAATTTTGGTTGTTGTATGAGAGTCGCAACTAGATTAAATAAAATAAAAACACGAAAAATTGGACATTTTGTCCCCTAATAATATCATAAAAAAATCCAACAAATGGTCTTAGATGCAGTTTAGCTGCTAACATAAGGTTCTAAAAGGGGTTCATTCAAAATCGGCATTTTTCGCCCACTGCTTGTTTTTGACGAAACTTTGGGGATCGATTGAGGTTACTTTTAGTAGTGAATCCTGAAATTTTCGCGACCTAAAACCAATTTTTAGAGGGGTGGCAGGGGGTCAAAGTTGAAACCTTCAAACTCAAATATCTCGCTAACGAATAAAGCTTTTGCAATGTGGTTTGCGCGAAAAAACGCGAAATAAAATTTCCTTTCTTTTAATTACCCACATGTTCGACGAACTTTGGAACAAACACTTGCAATTTGCAACTTTTTCATTTTCAGGCTCAAAATTTTTTTACAAATTTTAAAATTCTGAAAAAACGCATTCTTCGATTTTCATCTCTATGAGATATGCTATTCTCTAGAAAATTTGCTACAATTTAGTCCAAACCGCATGTTGGGGAAACTTTTCGTTTCTGAGTTATGAATTTTAAAAGTTTCAAAAATCGCAATTTTAGCGTTCTCAGTGACAGCGACGAAACCTAAAAAAATAATTTCTCCACTTCTAATCAACAAAACTTGATGAAAATTGAGATTTGGGGGTTTTGGAGGTCGTAAAATTCAATCCTGCTGTCAGATTTGAAGAATTTTGAAATCAAAGATGGCTGCAAACCCATCTGCTTGGTAGCCATCTTTGATTTCAAAATTCTTCAAATCTGATAGCAGAATTGCATTTTACGACCTCCAAAACCCCCAAATCTCAATTTTCATCAAGTTTTGTTGATTAGAAGTGGAGAAATTCTTTTTTTAGGTTTCGTCGCTGTCACTGAGAACGCTAAAATTGCGATTTTTGAAACTTTAAAAATTCATAACTCAGAAACGAAAAGTTTCCCCAACATGCGGTTTGGACTAAATTGTAGCAAATTTTCTAGAGAATAGCATATCTCATAGAGATGAAAATCGAAGAATGCGTTTTTTCAGAATTTCAAAATTTGTAAAAAAATTTTGAGCCTGAAAATCAAAAAGTTGCAAATTGCAAGTGTTTGTTCCAAAGTTTGTCGAACATGTGGGTAATTAAAAGAAAGGAAATTTTATTTCGCGTTTTTTCGCGCAAACCACATTGCAAAAGCTTTATTCGTTAGCGAGATATTTGAGTTTGAAGGTTTCAACTTTGACCCCCCGCCACCCCTCTAAAAATTGGTTTTAGGTCGCGAAAATTTCAGGATTCACTACTAATAGTAACCTCAATCGATCCCCAAAGTTTCGTCAAAAACAAGCAGTGGGCGAAAAATGCCGAATTTGAATGAACCCCTTTGGACTCAATCGGTGCAGCTGCTCTCGAGGGAATAATTTTTTTTCGAAATTTTGAAAAAAAAAACAGTCTAGCGCGAGAACCAATCAGAACCGAGTGCTGGAAATTTGCAGACATTAGTTTCTCATGGTCCTTAACTACTCCCCAAAGTTTCATTAAAAAAAGCACCGGGGCCCGAAATCCTATGCTTTTTCTGCTATATGCCTTTTAACAATTAACATCTCAAGAGAACCGATTCACCGATATTGATTTTTACAGTAAATGTATTCAATACTAACCGTAAACCGCATCATTGGGAGACACGATTATTTTTTGGGCCTAATAAATATGTAAGACTCAAGCAATTGAACGTATTAATGGAAATGCATTGGCATATTGTACTTGGTTAAGGATAAAAAGGATGAGACAGGTTGTTATAGGAATTAAATTGATTGCATGAAATTTTTGAGACAAAATGTAGCGGGCAAAAAGAATTACAAAACAAGCAGATAGTTCTGACACTATGGTGTCAGAGAAGGCGCACCTTGAGCAAATTTGGTCCTCATAAGTCAAATTCCATTTCCACCGTCTCAAAAATAATGTGTGTAGCAAAAATCCGGGTCCAAACCTGGGTGCGGCGAGGGGGTAGGGGTTAGGACAACTACATACGATCTTATACAGGGTGTCCGAAAAATGAGTTCAAACTTTTACTGTGAGCGCCTGGTTGATTGTAAAAATCTGAAAAATTCAGGAATAATCTATTACCCCTAAGCGACTTCAGAAAAAATATCGGAGGGCTCCCACCTCCCTTAAGGGGGGACGTAGGCCCCAAAATGTACCCCGTGTTGCCAATATATCGCATATTTCAAATGGCAGGGGGTATTGTTTATTTCATCATTCAAAAGAGCTCAAAAAACTGAGTAATTTTATTTTTTCAGATTGTCAGTAGCCCTTCTCAAAACAAAATGGCGGCCAAATAGCTTCCCCATACTTTAGAGGCCCATAACTTCGGTTTGAATCAATATTTTTTCAAAAACTAAAAACTTTCTGAATCCTGAAAACGTATTCTTTCCAATGATGTGCCACACCTAATCATTTGGTGGAAAAAAATGGGGCGCGGAGCCCCCCCCCCCCAAATTTTTTTGAGTTTGGGGGTTGTAGGTCAAAAAAGTCAAATGTAAAGGGGGTTCGTGTTGTACATCAATCGAAAGATCATAAAAAAGGAAAAATTTGGCGCAAACTCGAAGTCGCTAAGATACGTCCATTCAAAATGGCGGTCATGTAACGATTTGGGGGTGGGGGACCGTCCCCCCCAAATAAAATCCCTCCATCGAGTGATACACCAATCGGAAGGTCTTGGAAAGAGAAAGAGAACGGCGCCAACCGGACGTCAATACGATGCTTACATCCAAAATGGCAGCCGGTTAAAGGTTTTTGGCTATAGGCCTGCAGGGTCATAAGCCAAAAAACTTTGACCGTCCGCCATTTTGGATGCAAGCATTGTATTGACGTCCCGTTTGCGCCATTCTCTTTCTGTTTCCAAGACCTTTCGATTGGCGTGTCACTCGATGGAGGGATTTTATTTGGGGGGGGGGGATGGTCCCCCACCCCCAAATGATTAAATGACCGCCATTTTGAAAAGACGCATCGTAGCGACTTCGAGTTTGCGCCAAATTCTTCTTTTTTTATGATCATTCGATTGATGTACATATCACGACCCCCTTTTACATTTGACTTTTTTGACCTACAGCCCCCCAAACTCAAAAATTTTTAGGGGGCTCCGCGCCCCATTTTTTCCCCACTAAATGATTAGGTGCGGCACATCATTGGAAAGAATACGTTTTCAGGATTCAGAAAAGTTTAGTTTTTGAAGAAATATTGATTCAAACCGAAGTTATGGGCCTCTAAAGTATGGGGAAGCTATTTGGCCGCCATTTTGTTTTGAGAGGGGCTACCGAAAATCTGAAAAAATGAAATTACTCAGTTTTTTGAGCTCTTTTGAATGATGAAATAAAAAATACCCCCTGCCATTTGAAATATGCGATATATTGGCAACACGGGGTACATTTTGGGGCCTACGCCCCCCCTTAAGGGGGATGGGAGCTCTCCGATATTTTCGCTGAAATCGCTTAGGGGTAATAGATTATTCCTGAATTTTTCAGATTATTACAATCAACCGTGCGCTCACAGCAAAAGTGTGAACTCATTTCTCGGACACCCTGTATAGGACGAACCCTTCGAATATTCCACCACCTCAGAAAAAATTGTCCAGCAAAAGTTAGGGTCCGAACCTGTGTGCGGTGAGTGGTGGGGTCGTATAACCTCCACAGACAATCTTAGAACAATCCCTTCGAATTTTTCACCATCTCAAAAAAAATTGTACAGCAAAAGTTCAAGTTCGAACCTGTATGCGGCGGGTGGGAGGGGGGGGGGACACTACGGACAATCTCAAACCCTTTGAATTTTCCAACATCTAAAAAAAATTGTACAGCAAGAGTGAGGGTACGAACCTGTGTGCGGAGAGTGTGGGAGGGTTTGGGGGGGGGGGGGGGGGGGTAGAACCACTACGGACAATCCCTTCAAATTCTCTAACAACTCAAAAAAAATTGTCCAGCAAAAATTTGGGTCCAAACCTGTGTGCGGCGAGTGAGGGGTGGGAGGGGGTGTAGAACCACTACGGACAATTTTAGAACAATCCCTTCGAATTTTCCGTCTTATCAAAAAAAATTCTCCCGCAAAAGTTTGGGTCCGAACCTGTGGGCGGCGAGTGGGGGAGGGAGGGGGGTGTAGAACCACTACGGAGAATCTTAGAACAATGCCTTTGAATTTTCCAACAACTCAAAAAAATTGTCCAGCAAAAGTTTGGGTCCGAACCTGTGGGCGGCGAGTGGGGGAGGGAGGGGGTGTAGAACCACTACGGAGAATCTTAGAACAATGCCTTTGAATTTTCCAACAACTCAAAAAAATTGTCCAGCAAAAGCTTGGGTCCGAACCTGTGTGCGGCGAGTGGGGGGAGTTGGTGTAGAACCACTACGGACAACTTTAGAACAATCCCTTCAAATTCACCGTCTTCTCAAAAAAAAGTGTCCAGCAAAAGTTTGGGTCCGAATCTGTGTGGGGCGAGGGGGGTGGGGGGGGGTGTAGAACCACTACGGACAATTTTAGAACAATCCCTTCGAATTTTCCGTCTTCTCAAAAAAAAGTGTGCAGCAAAAATTTGGGTCCGAACCTGTGTGCGGCGAGTGGGGGAGGGGATGTAGAACCACTACGAACAATCTTAGAACAATGCCTTTGAATTTTCCAACAACTCAAAAAAATTGTCCTGCAAAAGTTTGGGTCCGAACCTGTGAGCGGCGAGTGGGGGGAGTTGGTGTAGAACCACTACGGACAACCTTAGAACAATCCCTTCAAATTCACCGTCTTCTCAAAAAAAATTGTCCAGCAAAAGTTTGGGTCCGAACCTGTGGGCGGCGAGTGGGGGTGGGAGGGGGTGTAGAACCACTACGGACAATCTTAGAACAATGCCTTTGAATTCACCGTCTTCTCAAAAAAAAGTGTCCAGCAAAAGTTTGACTCGCTAACACAATTTACAGAAAGAAATTGAGCGCTGACTCATGTTTCAGCAAAAAAAAAAGCGCGCTAACTTAATTTGCACCAAATTGTGGTGCAAGCCTTCAATTTTCAGCAAAAGTATAAGCGCTAACTCAATTTCCCCATTTTCTCCAATTCCGTCTTGTTTTCTTTTTTTCTTATAGCGTTTGAAGATATTTTTGCTCAAAACTGTGCGCTCACGCAAGTTTCAGTGAAAAGCAGCACGTACGCTGACATAATTTTCAGAAGAAATTGACTTGGTAACACAAATTTTAGAAAGAAATGGAGCGCTGACTCATGTTTCAGCATATGACGCTAACTTAATTGTCACCAAATTGTGAGGCGGAAAATCAATTTTGTGCAAAAGTCTAAGCGCTAAACTTTTAGGCATGACTGATGATGATCTCCGACAAAATAGGTGACTGTCAAAGGTTAGCGGACTACCAAAGTATATGATTAAGGAACCAGTTTGAGTGTGTCAAGATACCTTGAGACGTATAAGAAGAGTGACAGCTTAAATCATCATAGGTAGCATAACAAATGTACCATAAGGTAGCATATGAAATCAGGAAGTTCCTGGATTACTAGAAATTTACTTGTAAATAGAGATAGAGCGAAATAACTGCATTAAACTAACTGCATAAACTGCATAAATGATGCCTTGAAGGGCTAAGTCATTTGACGGGAGTTGCCAGACTAAATAGAATGTCAGAAAATTTGACCGCAAAGCACATTCCTTTAAAATTGAAAGAGGGCTGACTTTCTTTAGGACCTTTAAAACCAAAAATGTAGAGGTAGAGAAATAAGACGCATTTTCTTGTTTCGTTCTATAAATAGGACTATCACAAAGCACAGGTCTATTCAGAGGTCCCACTGTTGAACCTCTGAATTCTTACCAATTCACGAGTCATAGATACTATAAACGCAAGCAGAGTAATTTTATTACGTTGAGCGTAAACAAATAGCTGAAAGTTGGTAGGAAATATGGAAGAGGTTAGGGCAGGGACCACTATGGAAACAACGAAATCAGGGCTGAATAATAAGAGATCCTCTTCGATGCCCAGTAATTTTTGGTAATTAAATGGGAATTCTGAGTATTGAGATAAGGAAAGTTCAGAGTTCTTGCTGTAGGGTCTTTCCGTTTTGCGTTTGACCACACGCTATAATTAATTATAATAATTACATTCACAAGCAAAAAAACAAACATTCAGAACGGCAAATGATTGGTTCTCTTGATCACCTAGAATAAATACCGGGACAATTTGAAATAATCAGAAAGTGAGGTTAGAAATTTTTGAAATAGAATAACTTTAAAAAAACGTCAATCAATGAACATCTACTTACTTCCAACCCACTCGAAATTCAGTCGTGGCTGGGAAAACATTTACTTTTCAAATGATATTGGCATAAAAAAAACACAGGACACAACCTAAAAATCACGACGTCAAAAAAGCTCAATTTGCCATTTGATCACAAGGGGGCGTAGTATACTCTATTGAGTATCAGGACGATTTCAATATGCGCACGTTGCACCAACGGTGCGCCTAAAATGTTTTGACTCAAGTCTTGTCCCACTGATGTTGTGTCATTATTACTTGTGGCAAATATTTCAAACCGCCTTGTGAAAATTCAGAGCTTTTAGGTAGGTACAAACTTTAAATATTTACCTTTAAAGTACAAATTGAATCGAAGAAATAAAGCTGCACTGAATTTCAAGTATTTGTAGCATACTAACGAGGATTGAAGATGCAAATAAAGAACAGAGTCCCTGTTTTATACAATAGAGCTTTTTGTTCCTCTGCTACCAAACTTTGATTTGAGCGTAACCACGCTCATTTCTAATAAGGAATTATTGATTTATAAATAATTACTTATATGACCTGACAGATTGAAGACGATGATTAAAAGAGCAGTTCTTCCTCCTACTTTTTTCATATTCCATATCAAAGGTATCAATGATACTTGGTGAAAGGCGAAACATATCTACGACACCTTGATGTTTTCTCTCACTCGGTGAGACAAAATATTAGAGCTCTGCATGCAAAAATAATCGAATCCTTGTGAATTATCCACCCATGAATTTTTTCCAAAACTGTGCTTCGTGAGGTCTTCACCATTCTCTAAAATGTTTAGTAAGTTACATCATAATATGTGATTTATGTCAGATGTACATTTATAAGTTGCGCGTAATATCATAAAAAAGTTCAAAATATAAA
The DNA here is from genome assembly GCA_011764245.1 of Trialeurodes vaporariorum. Taxonomy (NCBI): domain Eukaryota; kingdom Metazoa; phylum Arthropoda; class Insecta; order Hemiptera; family Aleyrodidae; genus Trialeurodes; species Trialeurodes vaporariorum. The sequence goes on along the minus strand of VMOF01000111.1, from coordinate 44,736,551 downwards.
TTAAATAACTACCAATGCTTTGAGAGCTTGGGAAAAAATTATAGAACTACTGCACCTATCACAATTTTGAGAGCTTTTCTTTATATTTATGAGAAAATTTAAAAAGCAAATGAAGTTGCATTTTTAGTGTATTAGTATCTTGTGAACAACAGTTTCCTTCAAGCATTATTAGTTATTATTTTATAAGATAAAGATTTAACTGTATTGAGATGGTGACTCGTTTGTACATCTACTTATTTTATCAGCAAGCTTGTCACAACATTTCAGAAAGGGGGTTCATTATTCCTACTATTAATCAGTGTTGTCCACCACCATCACCAGGCCTGTAATTAAATCCAGTAAAAAATGTTCACATAAGAATTGCAATCACTGCAAAAAAAATTATTATAAAATACGAATCTAATACTAAAAAAAGATATGAATGGTCAATGGCATAAAGTATAAGATTTTGAAACTAATCGCATCAAAAGTGATGAAAAACAGAAAAAAGGTCATCATCTTAATAAAACGGAACTCTGTACTTTGATGTTGTTATGTCCCTACTTATGATGTCACTCCTGAGACTGTAAGACAGGGGACTATAGCCCCGTCAGGTTGGCACATGAGGCCGTTCCTTGTTTAACCTAATACATCATATTTTATCTTCGATCCGAGCTCGGGGTCAATCTCCTTTCTCTCGTCTCTCCTTATTATCTCATTATGAATATCAATCATATCTGTTACCATTTCAAGATATAACAATTGGCGACGAAGTAAATCACAATAATGTATCGCTCGTGCACATTTTAGCTCGTAACTCGTAATTCTTGTTTCGTATCGTGTTGGTTCCGTCGGTTTCGCGGTCTCACCATCATGTCGCTCAACACGTGTATTGCGTCACATTTTCAACTCGTGCCTTCATCATGATCATTAATTCTGATCGTCTGAAACTCAAGGGCCCTCGTCTTTGACATTCGATGTATCGAAAACGAAAAACGATATCGACTTCCGGCTTGCGTCAAAAGTCTTAGAATTACATGTTTTTTTCCAAATATCACATAAAAATAGTCACCACTATGCTTAATGGTTTTTGGAAAAATGAATGCACGTTAGTTTTAATATACTGACTTATTTATACCATAGAAAGTAATCAAGAGAAAATTCACCATTGAAATCCATTATGGTTATTTAATAAATTGTCCAAGAGCTCTTCCGGTGACATGACACTGTGTGTTGACCTAGAATGCCATGGAATGGTCGGCTGATGATGAGATTCCAATGATTCAGAGGGTAGTAATGGGGGTTTTGTGGGCTTATTTCGTCGTGAAAGTTTAGTTGGAATGATTATATCTGGCAAAGTTACACGATCCCTTGACAAGGTGTCAGATTCTAAAATAGGCGAAAGCGTTGTCTTATATTTACGTCCATTCTCTAATGGTTCGCAAGTTGCCCAATGAACCATGAAAATGAAGAGTGAACAAACAAAAAATAAATTTGGAATGCTCACCATCGTGGCACAATATTACGGTCAACCCACCTCTCACTTGAAATTAAAAAAATTAAAGAACGAACATCCATTGCACCAAACAATGAGAAGGCACATTTGTTTCTAAGAAAAATAACGCATACGTCAATGGTAGAATGATGAGGAAGAGGGATATAGAAGCGGGCTAACTAAAAGCAAACCGAATTCTTATATTCTTCTGAAGAAATTTAAAGTCACACTGACACAGTATTAGTCACCGGAATCCTACTGTGCGAATGGACCTTCTCTGTACAAATGTCTTCCTATTTTGCATTCTGAATTATCAAAACCAGCTCAGCTCTTGATAAGGCAGTATAACGTTTGTCGTGACAATAGAAAGGACGAATCATCAAAATAACGCAGAAAAGTTGAGAATTCATATAGAGCTTACAAAGCAAACGCAGCTGCCACATCGTGCACACATTGTACTCATCATACCTCTTGACTTGATTTAAAATGAAACTTGATATAGCAATGAAAAAAAAATCGAAATACAATGAGCCTTTGCTCTGAAAATATTTTTATATTATTTTTTCATTTTATTTCATGACATTTGTTGAAAAAACTTTTGCTAGTAATTTTGAAATATTTACAAAAAAAAACAAAACAAAACAAAACAAAACAAAACAAGCAGCCAGCAGATTTTGTATCGCAGTCTAGCGATACAAAGATAATATGCAGTCAATCAGTGTAAGCTGCTTTGACTGCGTTGTTATATAGGGTGTCAATTAAAAAAGGAGCTAGGCCAAATATCTCGAGAACGGCTCCGGATTTTGAAAAACACTGAAACGCGTGTTCAATAGCTTGAGGGGGACATCTTTATAGGGGCTTTTCGATTTCGGGGCCATCTCTGAGGGGCCCGCAGGGCGAATACCAACTGCCCTAAATTCAATATTTCAAACGAAGACCCCCATATTTTATTTATTAATCGAAAAGAGGGTGAAATTATCAGACTTTTGGTGCGAATCGAAGTTCAATATCGTTTTTCGTTTTTGATACATCGAAGGTCAAAGTTCGATTTGGAGTAATTTTCAAAAAATCATTACTCCTCTTTGAAGAGTCGGAATTTAAAAATCAAGGACACAAAATACTCTAATAAGTAAGCCCTTTTCAGAAAAAAATTCAACTATAACAAACATTTAGTGAAATTTTGGTTTTGAAGCTCCAAAAATTTTTAGACGTTTTTGGCCCCCAAGGAGGGCCATCTGAAAAATTCCGAGGTACGACCCCTATTGATTGATACATTAATAGAAAAGGCGTAACAAACTGAGCATTTCGGTGCAAACCGGAGTTCGATATCGTTTTTCAAAATCGAGATATCGCAATCTGTAAATTGACATTCGATATCTCAAATGTAAAAACGATATCCACCTCCGGTTTGCGCCAAAATGCTCAGTTTGTTACGTCTTTTCGATTGATGTATCACTCAATAGGGGTCGTACCTCGGAATTTTTCAGATAGCCCTCCTTGGGGCCCAAAAACGCCTAAAATTTTTTTGAGCTTCAAAACCAAAATTTGACTAAATGTTTGTTGTAATTGAACTTTTTTCTGAAAAGGGCTTGCTTTTCAAAGTATTTTTGTGTCCTTGATTTGTGAATTCGGACTCTTCAAAGTAGAGTAAGTAATGCTTCTTGAAAATGGGCCTAAATCGAACTTGGACCTTCGATATAATCGAAAACGAAAAACAATGTTGACGTTCAACTTGTACCAAAAGTCTTGAATTTTACCTTATTTTTGATTATTAAATAAAAGAAAAATTGGGGGCCCCATTGAAGTATTGGATTTAGGGAGATGGTAGCCCCCTTGGGGACCCCCCAGAGAGAGCCCCCAAATTGGCGACCCCCTAAAAAGATGTCCCGATCAAAAGAAATTAACACGTGTTTCAGCGTTTTTCGGAATCCGGAGCCGTTCTCGAGATATTCGGCCTGGCTCCTTTTTTAATTGACACCCTGTATACATGGTCATCCAGAGCACCTGTACCACGCATTTTTCTTGAGAATGGCTGATTGAAATGTTTTGAAACATGGATGGCGGATAGGGAATCGACCCTAAATTTGTCATTTATCATATTATCGATAGCTTCCAATACTTAGTCCTTTGGGGCATATTTGAGGGGGGAGTCTCAATCACATCTATCTCAAGTTTTTTTCAAAAAAGCTCTTTTCAAGTTATGAGAAAAGCTCGTGTCTTTGAAGTTGAGGCGATTTCCAACATTTTTGCTCCCAAGGACATTCACCAAAAAACCTCAATTTTTTGAGTTATGGCGGATTTTTGGAAAAAATTTGAAATGGCTTTTGTGGCCACCCTGTTGAGAATTCTTCAAATACATAACAGATTCTGATCAAATGGATGGAACCGTTTTGATTAATGTGCTACTAGTTTGGTACCTTAAAGTGAAAAAATTGGGTGTATTTCGAAAAATTAAATTTTGTGCAGTCTATGTCTCAGACCATGGAATCGATCGGATTCTGCCATGGATGTCGCAAAACTTTGATTTGACAAAATACACCTTATTTTTTCTCCTCAAGGTAACACGTTGCACATCGATCAGAAGGTTTCGATATATTTTTTCAGAATCTGTCAAGATTTGTGAGAAATTCTCAACTGGATAAGCAAAAGGGTTGAATCAAAAATCTTCCAAGTCCCTATACCTAAAAAAATCTGTGTGTTTTGGTAAATGTCTGTGGGAGCAAAAATGTTGGCAATTGCCTCTGCTATGAGGATATTAACTTTTTTCGTACTTTTAGAAGATGCTTTTTTGCAAAAAAACTTGATAAAAGTGTGTGAGCTTCTCCTAATATGAACGAGGAGCTGATGAGGGCTTTTGAAAATATCAAAAATGAAAAATTTTGTGTCCATTCCGTAACCGATTTTTTTATTCAAAAAATTTCGATCAGCCGTTTTCGAGAAAAATGCCTAGTGGTATGGTTCCTCTCATCTTGAACTCTAGGCCACTGTCTCTTATTTCGTCGTTTGTGAGTGTCTATATTGAAGGTTCAGCTAACATGTTGAAATCGTTCTCTTTCATTTGGTTTTTCTCTTAAAACTCTGTGCTGGTTCCTCTTATCTAAAGTTATCATCGCTGAATTATGTTTTGTATAATTTCAATGCGTATGCAGAGTAAGTGAGAGTGGTGGACTGAGAATTTATTTTCTATGTGGAAATTCTGAGAGCTAGTGATTTTGTTCATTTTCTTTTTTATTTTCTATTAATTTCATGTCACAAATTATTTCACCAAAACTTTCAGCTAAACCTCAAGTGATTGCGGCCAAGATCCAAAATCTTTCTCCCAAACCAGCTCCATTTTACTTCACCTGTCCCAAACACTTCTTCGTGAAAACTTGCTCGTAAAAACTTTTCTTTCAAATATCTTCCTATATTTATTTCCCTACACCCGGTGGACGTGTCGTTCTGATTCAACTTGCAAGTCATGTCATATCAGAGCGACCAAGTCTTAAGTTTCCTCGATTAGGTGGCTTCAGAGCTCCTTCAAATAATTTGATACTTCTCCTGATCACATTTTCTATTTTTCGTAGAAAGCGCCTTCAATAATTTGATACTTCTGCTGGTAACAGATCTTCCGTATGAAGCTCCTTCAAAATATTTGATACTTCTCCTGTAAACACTTTCGTCTGAATAGCCGCATACAACCAAAAGACACGGTAGCTCTTATTCAATTTGCAAATCATCTGATATCAGAGCGACCAAGTCTAAGTTTCCTCATTGATGCTCCTCCATATTCATACAATCAATTACAACCACAGGGGTCGAGCCGACGCCGCGCTGCGGCGCGTGAGTTATTTTTCTAAAGGAAGGAAGAGATGAAGGAAGAAATGGAAAAAGGAAGAAAGAAAGAAAGAAAGAAAGAAAGAAAGAAAGTAGTAGTAGTAATTTTCTTTTATTTTTAAGAGGTGACTAAACATCTCGGTTATTCACACCTCCGTAATGAGGGAGATTATACAAGTAATTTGGTGGATTTAATGAATGAAAGAATTGAAGAAAGAAAGAAAGAAAGAAAGAAAGAAAGTAGTAGTAGTAGTAATTTTCTTTTATTTTTAAGAGGTGACTAAACATCTAGGTTATTCACACCTCCGTAATGAGGGAGATTACACAAGTAATTTGGTGGATTTAATGAATGAAAGAATTGAGGAAATATAACAGTCTGTTAGCAAAAGGTCTTTGAGTGGTGGCAAAGGGTGTGGTAGATGCGTTTTTCTTAATCCATCGTACAATGGGCACTGTGATAAAACGTGTTCAACTGTTATGAAGGAGGGACAGCATTTTTCGCAAACTGGTCTGTTTTCTTGCTTCATCAGGTAACCATGAGACAACATGGTGTGGCCAATTTTGAGTCTCGTGATGGTTATTTGTTGCTGCCTGGACAACGGACTTTTGGGTGCGGATGGAATGATAGAGAGAGCTGGGGGACATCTGTTGCCAATTAGGGTTCGCCATTCTGATGTCCACTGAAGGCGGATTTTTCTTTTTAATTGGAGAGAAAAGTCAGCCGCTGTTACTGACCCGTCGTTGAAGGGACCGATTGAGAGGCTCGCTGTTTTTGCTTCCTCATCTGCGCGCGAGTTTCCGGAAATTTCCACGTGCCCAGGGCACCAACACAAGATTACAGAGAAACCGTTAGCCTTGAGGTTTTCTAGAGAATTTTGGATACTAGTGAGGATAGGGTGGGGATTGCATTGGTTAACGAGTGCAGATAGCACACTTGAAGAATCAGAGCAAACAATTGCTTGTCTGCAGTTCGATTTTTCAATAAATTCTATTGATTTTTGAATTGCATAGGCTTCAGCAGTAAAAATCGATGTATTTGGCGATAGTTTGAATGATGAGGAGTGATTGTTCGAGTAATAGGCGCAACCGGCGGAAGATTCAAATTTGGATCCATCAGAATAGACGGGCACGTGATGAGGGTACGTTTCGAGGATAGAGTAGAAGTTATTTCTTAATTCTGCGGTAGATGAAAGTGACTTTGGAGTAGAAGAGCGGTTGAGGATAATTTTATTTTCTGAATGTGTCCAGAAAGGAAATGTAAGCTTTTGGAGCGGTAAAATATCATTAAAAGCGAAGTTTTGGAAAACGGATGAGTAGAGAGGGATTTGTAGAGAAGTTAAAATGTTAAAGTTGACAGGGTGTTGCGGCAAACTCTTGATTTTCGTCAGGTATTTGGCAAGCAGCAGCTGCCTTCTATAGTGTAGAGGTGGTTCATTTGCTTCAATGTATAAACTTGAAGCCGGGCTGGATTTGAAGGCGCCAATTGCGAGGCGAATACCAAGATTATGGACAACATCAAGGGTTTTTAAAGTAGAGGCACTTGCGCTACCGTAAACAAAACAGCCATAATCTAATTTAGATCTAATTAGCGATCGATAAAGCGTAAGTAAGGTGTCTCTATCAGCGCCCCATGATGTATGTGATAGATATTGTAGGACTCTTATTTTGGCCATGCATGCATTTTTAAGATATGAAATATGTTGGCTCCAATTTAATTTCTGATCAAAAATCAGACCTAGAAATTTGGTTGATTGAGAAAATTGGATTTTATCATTGTGAAGACGTAGGGATATCTTTGGGACTCTGTATTTTCTGGTGAAAATGATTCCCTTGGTTTTGGATGTCGAGAATTTAAAACCTGTGCGGTCACACCACTTTTCGAGGTTTCGCAGAGTTTCACAGAGTATCCTTTTTGCGTATATTTTATTAGAAGTTGTGATTGAGACGCTGAAATCATCGACAAAAAGTGAAGCATTAACATTTTTTTGTAAACATTTTTCGATGTCATTAATTGCGATCAGGAAAAGGAGAACGCTAAGGACACTGCCTTGCGGGACTCCATTTTCCTGGTGGAATTCGTCAGATAGCGTAAAATTCGCTTTCACTCGGAAAGATCGGTTAGTCAGCAATTCTTGGATGAAAAGTGGAAGGTTGCCGCGTAAATTCCAAGTGAAGAGAGTTTTTAGTATATTGTGGCGCCAAGTAGTGTCATAGGCTTTTTCGATGTCGAAAAAAAGTGCGACGGTGAAGTTTTTGCGCTGAAAGCCTCGCAATATTCTAGACTGGAGATTTAATAGGTGATCGATAGTTGACCTATTTTTTCTAGCACCACATTGGATATTAGATAGTAAGTTATGCGTGTTTATGAACCACCAAAGGCGGGCGGCAACAAGCTGTTCGTAAACTTTACAGAGGGATGATGTGAGCGACATGGGTCTAGATTTAGATGGGTCGAGGCGATTTTTGTTGTCTTTGGGGATGGGAATGATCGTTGCTGTTCTCCATTCTTCGGGAAAAAAGTTATGTGACCAAAAGGAGTTGAACATATCTAGCAAGTTGGAAGTCATTTTTTCTGGTAAATTTTTCAGCATTAAATTGTGAATGTTGTCAGGGCCCGGGGCCGAGCATTTTAAATGATTCAAAACATTTTTAAGTTCAGTTTCAGTAAATAAAGAGTTATAATTTTCGTCATTTTCTGAGGAAAAGTCAATGGTTTGGGACTCGGCTTGGTTTTTGTGCATTATAAAATCACGGGGATAGTTATCAGAGCTGGAATAATTATAAAAATTTTGAGCTAGGGTGTTGGCAATGGTTTTGGGATCAGAGATGATCTTATTATGTTGAATCAAATTTGGTATAGTAAGTGAGGTATTCTTGCCCGCAATTCTTCGTATGCTAGACCACACTTCAGCGCATGGAGTATAGCAGTTGAACTTGTTCACGAATTCCTTCCATGATTTCAATTTTGCGTCTTTGATAGTTCTTTTTGCCTGTGCTCTAAATTTTTTAAAATTAATGAAGTTTTCTAGGGATGGGTCTTTTTTATATAGTTTATATGCTTTAATCCTTTTGGCGATTGAGATTTTGCATGCATCAGACCACCATGGGACAGGGCAACGGCCTTTTTGGAGATTCGGAAGAGATCTGGGGATTGACTTTTCAGCTGATTCTAGAATAGCACTGGTGATTTGTTGGAATTTCTGTTGGGGAGATCCGGTTGGCTTGTCGCTTAAGTCACAGAGCTGCTTAAAGAGGTCCCAGTTTAGCTTGTCGTTTCGCATATTCCAAGAGGGAATAGAAGTTTTGGGTAGGGTCGATTGACCATTAAGAGTGGTGATAATTGGAAAATGGTCGCTGGAGCATAGATCTGCATGGACATACCATTTTAACCGAGGAGTGAGATTAGGGGAGCAGATTGTGAGATCAATACTGGAAAAAGAGCGGTGAGGTATAGAAAAGTGGGTGTGCTCGTGACTATTCAAGAGTATGAGGTCTTCGTCAAGTAAAATTTTTTCGATGATCCTGCCTGACCCGTTCATCTTATCACTGCCCCATAACGGGTTGTGCGAATTAAAATCACCGCAGAGTAGAAACGGTTTCGGCAACTGGCGCGTAACATTTTTTAGTTGGTTTTCAGAGACTTTTTGGTCGGGGGGTAAGTAAATACTGCAGAAAGTTAGTTCTAGATTGGCTACTGTTAGCGTGGTAGCGATTGCTTGGAGTTCAGATTGTAGTTGGACAGAGCGAGGAGAATAGTTGCTCTTAGCTAGTAACGCGACACCTCCACAGGCAGAAAGGCCATGAGAGAAGTCCTTTCTGAAAATCGAATAATTTTTGAGAGATGGGTTGTTGGAGCGTTTGAATTTGGTCTCCTGTAGAGCGATAACGATCGGTTGAAATTGGCTTAAGAGTTGTTTAAGTTCTTCAAGATGAGAGTAAAACCCATCGATATTCCATTGTAATATGCAATTATCCATGTTGAAAGATGAGACAAAAAAAAAGATAAAAGGTAGAAAGTAAAGATAAAAAGGAGGATTTATGGGAGAGTTTCAGCTAGCGAAATTGCTGAAAGGGAAGTTTCACTATCAGTAGACGTGAGGAGGTCTTCTTGCAGTGTACGGATGAGACGGTCGATTCTAGTTTTTAAATTTTTGGAGGATAGATTTGAAGAAAGAGTTTGAAGGTGTAAAATTAGGCCGCTAACGTCACTTGTATAAGATTGTACGACGTCAGAGGGTTTTTTGGAATTTTTGGTTTTTGCCAGGATTGTTGTGATGTCTGTCTCACTAAAAGGTGAACGTTGAAAATTTTCGAGGGTGGTTTTGATTGCCTCGGAAAGTTCTTTGTTTTCTTTAAGCAGTTTGAGTTGAGCTTTTTGAATCTTTTTAGGAAAGGAGTCAACATTTTCCTTGCTGTTAGGACAAGCGGGCTTGTTTGTATTGTTTAACACAGGCCCGGCTATATTTATCAAAGGATCTGAGGTTAAATCTGTGGGTGGGGGCTCTGCTGGGTTATCCTGCGAGGGAGGGGGGCTTTCATCGGTGTTTACAAGATCAGGAGCTTCCAAGGTAAATTCATCATATTCCATAGCAGGGTTTTCTGTCGATATGGGGATCTCAGGTGATACGGGTTGTGATGAGTCAGGTGGTTTATTGACTGATAGTTCTGGAGTGATTTGGCATCTACGTAATCTATCGGGAAGGTCAACATTTTTTTCATGAGTTTTTTCACATGAACTAGCGGGTTTTTGTTTGCAATCGATGGTTTTATGAGAGTAAGAAAGGCATTGGTAACATCTGTTGTCATCAATTGACAAGAATATTCTGACTGATTCTGTATTGTGGGGCAGTAGGATAGAAGGGGGCAATGTAACAGTTTCTTTTTCTTTGACAATGAAAACTTCTCTTCTAAAGGATTTGATATGCTGGAATCTGGGGTCCTTTAGACCTGCCGTTAAAATTGAGACAGGCGAAACGATTTTTCCGTATTCAGAGATTATTTCAATAAGTTTATCGTTTGAAATACTGGGCATGACGTTAGAAATAATTAGTCGGAAAGCCGAATTTACTAAGCGTCGGATAGGAATAGAACCGACTTTGGTGAAAATGAATTTAGCTTTTACCGCCTGGTCAACATATCTTTGTGAAGAAAAATAAATACAGATTCGATTATTGGATATTTTAGAGGCATAGTGGATTTCAGAGGGAGGGACGATTTTGGAAATTTCATCTAAGAAGTCATGAAGGACGAGGTCTTTGTGACTTGGTAGGATGATTGCGTTTTCTTTTGGAAAATACGGGTCACATTGTTGCGAAGAGAGAGAGGATGAATCATCGGGGAAAGGCTTATGAGGTTCCGCGTGCGAGGAGTGAGGGTTGGAAGACTGGGTGGCAGAAGCATAGGAAAGAGGTAAAGTCGTGGCTGAGGTAGGGTTAGAAATTCCGTGTTGATCAGACATAGAACGGGCGGCGGGAGAGTTAGGCGGGGAGGGAATGGAGGAAGAGTCATGGGGAGTTGTGGTAGGTTTGACAGAGGAAGTAACAACAGAGGTAGAGGGGGGAACAGACGGATTGGTTACTGGGTCATCAATCAGCTGTTTTTCAGCGATCACTCGTTTTGTTTTCCGCTCACCGTCATCTGACGAGTCGCTCTTGGAAGAGATTCCATTTTTCCTTTCACGCTTCATGGTAAGAGAAAGAAGGGGGCAGAGAAAGAGAGACAGATAAAAATGCACAGTTTAGCTTACGACGCCTTGGTATCCATGGAAATGATGGCCAAACGATTGCACTTCTGGAGGGAGGAGAGAGTTTTTTCGATTATCCAAGGCAGGTTGACAGATGAAAAGGGACAATTGAATGATAAAACAAGAGAGATAAGGGAAAAAAAGGGTCTCGAAAGAAAGGGCTTCACTTCCGGCACATTTTGGTACTAAAAGCGCACTTAACTTTGCACTAATTGTTTGGGAAAAACCCAACCAAAACGCACACAAAATTTCGCGTACAGGCGGTTCAAACCCTCAGAACGAACTCCAAAGAAAGAAAGAAAGAAAGAATGAAAGAAAGAAAGAAAGAAAGAAAGAAAGAAAAAAAAAGAAATCGATAGGAAGAAAATAAGAAAATGGAATGAAGAAATTACAAAAAAAAAAAAAAAAAAAAAATAGAAAAAAAACTTGGCGATGACCTGCAAAAGATTACATTCGGTGTTAGTATGTTGGACTGTTTTCTTCTACTAATCTTGTATTTTTAAGATTAATTTTATGTTGCGAACTAAGTATTTGAAAAATAATTACTACGCTCAGATGGGAAATACTCTTAGAAAGATGTTGGTTTCTTGCATTTTTTCGGCGTGATGTGTTTGAAGCCAGATAAAGTCAGTGCTTTTACGATAGTGAGTGGCAGCGAGAACACAACTTCCCACATTCTGTTATTTAGAGCCATTTTCCACAGTAAGAACGTTGACTTTTACATCGTTGCGCAGCAATTATTCTTTTATATATCATGTCTAAGTAACTGAATAAATGCGAGAAGCTCAAAATTGTTTTAAGCGTTTCTCCGATTGGACTTTAGACATTTTTTTGAAATGGTAAACCTGTATCATGAAATTTGTGCTTTTAATAGTACAAGATAGCTTGAAACGTATAATAAGACTTAATTTCTGAATTTTTCAAGTTTATAAATGGATACTTTATATAAAAATACTTCAGATCACCAAGTTCCAAGTCTTTTTGATTTGTAACTGTAACCAGGGCTTCGGACCCTGGACCGGTCCTGGACCCGGAACCGGTCCGGACCCCTTTTTTTGCTTGGACCTGGACCCGGATCCGGACCGAATTTTTTTCTCTTCTGGACCCAGACTCGGACCCGGACCGAAAATGTCTTCACTTCTGAACCCTGAACCGGACCCGGACCCTTCGGACGGGTTCATTCAGAACCTGCCAGGACCGGTCCTCAGCGGGTCCAGTGTGCATATGAAAAAAGGATAAATTAGAGGTAAAAAAGAAGGATAAAGAGAAAAAAAAGAGGAGAAAAGAAAGCAAGAAATAAGATAGGAAAAGAAATGAAAAGGAAAGAAAAAAAAAAGGAAGAAAAGGAAACAAAAACCCGTTGCTATTTTATCGTTTAATTAGCTCTGTCCTTCGCTATTTACCAGATCATTGTTTGGATGACTCTATGAAGAAGGTAACCAACTGCTATGAGTTTCTTGTCTTGTTCATTAGTTCCCTTTTGCGTAAACAGAAAAATGTGTCCCTTTCTGCATAAAAAAGTTCAACTATGAATAAGCCCAAATCTATCGACTAATTACTTGGACCCTTCAAGAACCGGTCCAGAACCGGTTCCGGACCCTGGACCGGGTCCAAAAAATTTTAGTGGACCTGGACCTGGACCCGGACCCTGACGACTCGCTTCTTTTTGGACCGGACCCGAACCCGGACCCTGCGGATTCATTTTCTCTTGGACCCGGACCCGGACCCGTTGTTCAAATGCTCGGGTCCGAAGCCCTGACTGTAACTATTACTGATAAATCAAATTTTTGTAAAACATGGAGGAATCGCAGTTCAAGAGGGGGCATTTTTGTACCCATATTCATAGGGGAAACATGTTTTTATTTCGGGCTCCAATATACACAGTAGAAGTTTGCACCCGGAGTTTAGTTGCATTAATTTCTTAAATACTTTAATACTGCGCACTTATAGGTGGTTGTGGCTGATATAATTATTGGTGTTTGCAATTTATCGCTCCTCACCTATGATTGTAATCCTCGCCTTGTTGAAAGGTGCCGTTGGCATGGTCATAAATAAAATCTTTAGGATGCGAAATTCCGTTGCCTTTCAAAAATTAGTTGCTAGGTATGGTTGTTCTGAGTTGGGCAAACGAGGTAGTACTTGAGCTCCACGAGTACCTGTGCGTGGCATTCGTAAATTTTTTAAATCGCATTTCAACGGTAATCAGAGTGAATTTCAAAGAATCAAGAACTGAGTACAGGTACTCATGGGACTCTAGACTACCCCATTTCCCCAACTCTGGCCTTGTTGCACATTTTAGCCTCAAACCCATTTAAAAGTTATTCAACAGTACAGCAATAAGAAGTAAGTAAGTACACACATCAAAACAAAGAGACGAGTGAACTTACGGACTACTGATTGAGGAAGAATATTGAGACAATCTCCATGTAGAGAGCCGTTTTAACATCTAATAAGCACTATACGAGGGATTAAACCTGTGTTGTATGCTAATGGATGAAAAGAATGAAACATGCTGGTTTTAATCTTACCTTTAAGCATCAAAGCTGAATCATTTCGGACAGCAACCGGGGGAGGGGGGGGTAAAGGGTGAATATGACGGAAAACAAGCTTTTCTAAACTCAAATAATAGGTAGCCGGATTGGCTTTTAAAACATTTGAAGATTCGGAAATATTTGCTGCCTCTGACCACTTAAAGATTGTCAATTACTTAATAGCTATATGGTACTTCTCATAGCACCATTTATATTTTAAAAATGGTCATTAACAAAGTAAAAACCAAGCGAGTCATTCAAAAAATTGGGTGATTCACTTCAAAGACAAGTAAGTAATCCTTGAACCTTCTGATAATCCTGTAGCATGAAAACAACACTGTAGGTGTAAAATGAATTTCTTGCAGCGTTGAAAGTGTATATTGTGTAGGAAGTAGGTACCTTTTAAGACAGGGAAATGTCCGAAAAACACCAAAATGTGGAGTTTTGATGAATGATTAGCGCAGAGATGAAACGTTTGAAAGTCAATGTTTTTGGAAAAAGTAAAGCCGTATGTTTACTTTTGTTCATGAACAAAAAAAACAAACCATGAGCAAATCAAATTCTGTAGTGAATTTTAAACAGAAATGCGTCAAAAATGTCTTTAATCCTAGAATTTAGTCCTTCATTGCGTTCAGGTGAAATTATGGACTAATTGTTAGTGTGATCTTATTAAAAGCCTTGACGCAGTTAGAGCCATTCGTTTACTGCCTTGTCTGACCAGAGTCCCACCATTTTAAAAAGAAGATACCTTTAAGACATTTCCCCTCCAATCACTAAAGTATTGCCTCTTGAGCTCCCAAACTGTAAAGTATTATGTTTTTCCACTGTTTGTCCATACAAGAGTTGTTCCAAAATTTAAACTGTCTCAAAAAGTTTGCCTTTACCTGCTTCTGTTTGATTCTAGAAAGCACTTACGATCATCTGTGATGTCACCACTCTTCCTCTGTCAAAACTTGTACGTCCTTATTTTTCTCTGACTTGAAAACAGATCACAAACAATCAATTGAACTTGGATGAATTAAATGGACTCCTTAAATGGAATCTAAAAGAATTAGGTAGAGCTGAATAAACTTAGCCCTGTCCAATTGATTTCGCATTTTGGGACATATGCACAGTCGTTAATTTCCACTTGTGATCAATAATTCTTACTTAAATGCCGCGGAAATCACATAAAGCGCTGATGCATCAAGATTTGTTCAGTTTTAACTGAGACATGGCCATTCGATAAAAGCTGCTTCATGAAGAGTATCCTTGCCAATATTCAGACCAATTGTACCTATGCTTGCATGGCAGTCATGGAGAGCAGAACTATTTAAATGTCAACACCAACACCAAGTTGTGTGATGCATTCATTTAAGGTTAAATGGTGTCAACTGAAATAGTGCGCTGAGGTCGATCGGAGAGCATCCATCTCACTGGACTAATTTGACTTTTGACTAATTGATAATCACCTGCTCAAGGATGCGCCTTGATGCAATGCAGAAGCAGGCACCACTAGGTACTAGCTAGAACCTGATACTCAAAATTCTTCTGCTATGGTACATTCATATCTAAATTATGATAACTTACGGTTTGAACAAAGTTGAAGTTGAAATCCGAGCATGAATGCTGATTCTTCACATGAAGAATAGCGCATTGATTGAGGAGATAAGCGGAGGAGATTAAGCTGTGACGTAGGTGGGGTACGAATGCTTCCCCACCACCTTTATACTTCCATCATAGAAGAAATCATGATGCATCAGCGCTCATTGTGACATTTTCAGAATTGATTAAAGAATTCATGCTCAAAAGTGGAAATTACCACTAGAGCAACTGACACAAATGATTGGAATGGACTTAGTCCAATAGCTTCGATTCGTCGAAGTTGACTCGATTGTTCATAATCGGCTGCCAAGAAATTACATCATGCAGAAATAGGTAAAAGGACTTACACTGCACTTACACGTTTGGATAGAGGAAGAGTGCTGATATCAAAGATGGTCATGGAGGGCTTTCTAGAATCAAACTTTAGCCGATAAGTGCTGATAGTTGGAGACAGTTAAAATTTTAGAAATGCTCTTTAACAAATAAACCAGATTTATCTCTGGAATAAACACTGGGAAAACTGAAAGGGGCAACACTTCAGTAAGGATCAGGATCACAAATGCTTCTTTGGGAGAACAGTCATCAGAGCACTCTTTCACATGGACAGAATGATGACTTGAATGAAACTGGCTTTCAATTAGTAGAAACTGAAATTAAGGCTATGATTGACAGAAAACACGCACAGTTCATAAAGAAATTCTAATTTTAAAGTCTCTGATACAGTTCGAAAACACGCGAAAATTGCGGAGATAGTCGATAGGGAACTTCGGTTTGTTTTCACAACACAAATCTCTAACCTAAAATCTCCGAGGCGGTTACGCATGTTTACCAAAGCTTCCGAACTAGATTTAGCTCGTTGGTAATCGCAGACAAAATAATGAAACTACCAAATTTATTCATAACTGAGACAAATCCTTATGAAAAACTTAGGGTCAATACTCACAGTCAAAACCTACCTCAAACATTCGAACATTTAAACGGCGCACTATGGATCCAAATCGAGTCCTAAGTGGTCAAAAATACAAAGACATGAGATATCACAAGAATTGTCGATCCATCAAATGATATTCTCCGATAAGTATGGGACAGGCCAGGAATAAAAAACTGAGCCAAATAAACCCCTTAAAATCAACTATAGTACCCAGCTAAAATACTAGTTTTCCAACTTTGAACAGATCGAATTTGGACCGCCTAATATTTGATTTCTGTCCATTGTGCGGTGGACCGAAGAATATCGAAAATCCGATATGGCGCGCGATTCGTTTTGTAGCTAGTTAAAGGATAGGGAGACTTTTGGCGTTGCCGCTCCGCAATATATCGAACGAACGGAATCCACCGTAAAGCAAGACGCGATCATTACGCGCGGAAATCTGACAACGCACGTTTGCGACCAAGCCGAAAATTGTCGATTTTTACGCAGGAAATTTATGGCCAAAATCGATACAAAACCATAGCAAAAACATGCAGTACTTACTGCATGTTAAAACAAAACAAAAAAACAAAAAAACAATTCTCTATTTATAAAATTGTAATATTTTAATCATCTTTATTCTTGTTATTTTTTTGTTTGTGTTTTGTTTTTTGTTTTCGTTTTCTTTTTTGATTGATTATGAAAATAAAATGATACAATATTGACAATATTCTCAAAAAAATTTAAAAAACAATTCATGTTTCACAGAGATGTCTTTGCAGGTTCATAACTTTTAAACAAATTTGACTTACGGTCACTACGGTGACTTGCGGTTGGAAGAAACGTAATTTTTTTCTGTAGCATAATTGAAGAATAATTGTTTGTACCGTTTTTTATCTCCTTTAGCATGAAAAATTGAACACCGATGATCGAAAAAAAAAAAAATCCAGCGGACAGCTTTCTCAGGCTGTTATTGTAAGTCTTTACCGCTATAACTTACTAATTTTAAGGTCCAAGCTGGTGAATCATAAGCAGATAAGTACATGACTTGCTTTTGTTTGACATTGTGGTCCCAATAAATTGATCAACATCCAAAAAACTCATTAGTTTTTGAGAATTCAACCAGGAGCATAATTTCGAGTTTGGCTGGGGGGAAGGGGGGCTAAAATGTGATGACCTTTTTTATTGCGCTCATAAATATTATTTTAGACACTCTACACCCCTGCCTGCATATCCTACATTTACGGCCCCAAATTCCAACAAAATTCGTTAATGACCACCAACTGGCCAACCGTTAAAGGCCAACTCTTGAGGGGCAGTCCTCCCCCGCCACCCACAAATGACGCTACTGAATTCAACAGTGAACAGTGAAAAATAAATACCTGCAAAAACAATCTACCTACCTTGACCTTCGAGTACGTGCATCAAATTTTGGAACACGGATTTATTTTTCGCGTGTTGACAGAGAATCAAAGTCCCTAAAACTAAAACATTATTTTTCTTATTTTTTTATTTTATTACGAGTATTTATCAATTTCAATTTTATTTTTTTCATTCATCACCGTCTGGAAAAATCAGGAAAGGTAACCTTTCGGAGCTTCGTTTGGTGAATATATTTGACCAATTTCAAATGAAAAGATAAAAACTGACACGTAAATGATAAGTTTCATTTCCTTAAGGACTCTCAAACCGAATTTTGACTAATTTTTGTCTAAACCGTTTTTTTTTCTTTTTTTTTTTCTCTAAAATAGTTGAGTCATTCTACGGAAAAATTAGGGGCAGGGGTGCAAAATGTGCCCGATCTAGCGATCCGCGGATCGCGTGAAAGTGAGGAAATTTTGTCCCCTTTTTTTTTTTTTTTTTTTTTTTTTTTTTTTTTTCTCTTAAAGTATGGCAATAAGGATTTCTGAGAAAAATAGTGTAAAAAATGGGAAAATATCGGTCATTTTGCGAACATACGGTGTTGAAATGTTAAAATAAGCAAAAGAAAAGTCATCACTTCCAAATTTTTGTGAGGAAATTTTTTAAAATCTTGTGAGGAAATAAGTCATGGATCGCGTGAAACTTCCGAAGTTTTGGAACATTTTGCACCCCTGATTAGGGGTAACCGAGAACAAATTGGAACAAAAGGTTTCTATACATCAAAGCAACATTTTAGCGACGTAAATACAGTAAGAACAACACGGTGAAGAAAATAAGAAAAATCGACGGAATCAAAGTGCATAAAGACAGGCGTAAAAACTACCTAGAATCCACAAAGTAATCAGCTACTGGATGCGCACGAATACAGAAACACAGGAAACGGGTGGTTCAGGGAAAAGGCCGTATGTCGTAGGGGCCTCTTCCCTCCGAAATCGAAAAAATGCAGACGTAGGTACAAAATACCTATCGGATGCAGGCGGAAACAAATAAAGTTGTAGAAAATGTTCTCTCACCCAAATGCAAATAGCCCCTCTCAAAAGTGTGTTCTGGATCTGCCCCTTCACAAAGATAGCACAAACCTGCGATTGATTTTTCGTTCACACAGTACCAGGTGAAAAAGTACGCATACAACAATATAGTTTGAAACATTTTTAGGTGATAAGCGTTAAATTTGCTGTGAAATGGCCGCCATTTTGCTTTTGACCGCCGTTGGAGGCCATGAAATGGTTGATAAGGTCACGCAAGAACATCATTTCCATGGTAAATTTTACGAAGAACACGAATTTTTACATGAAATTGCTGAAAAAATGATATTTGAAAATATATTGTGAGATAACTGAGAATAGGTCGTCCGAACGGCCGCCATTTTGGTTTTTAGGCTCTGGTGGTCACCGGATCGATTTCTGGACTTGACACCATCGAAAATCGGATTCTACGCATCGAAACGAAGAGAATGAGACCACTCCCACACTTTCTTCACGAAGCATCCCACGGGACACCTTTTTTGTACATCTGCAACCCTACTATTATGTTTTATCTAACAAATAATCCAGCGGCATCCTCAACAAGGATATCTGATTTTTGATAGCTAGTAGTACAGTTTTTATTTGTTGTCTGTCCGACAGAAACAAAGAGAAAAAAAAGAAAAAAAGAAAAAAAGGGAGTTGCAATTCAACTGTGTTTTCCAGATTGAAGTGGCATGTACATTGGCAGGAGGTACAGTGAGATTTTTCTAGGCCCTATGATCAGCCCTCTTTCGAGAAAAATAATGTATATACGTGTAGTATTTCATTGTCTCAGCCTAAATATATGTTTAATACCATCCAACCAATTCGTCAAGTAAACCGATAGAAAAAAAAGGTATTTTACTATGACAGAAGAAGGCGTCAAAATAATGCTTATAGATTCTTGGTGATTCTGCGGCCCTCCTGCCCCCCTCAAGATACCATTCAAAATTGTAACTTTTTCAGTGTTTAGCTTAATAAATTACTTACATTTTGCCCAAGTTTCAAGTCTTTATCTGCTTTCGTTAAAAAGTTATGACTTTTGTCCGTATCTCCCATAAGGTCAAAGCACTGTGCATCGTGTGTGGTTCAGTTGTTACGACAAGTCCAACCCCCTTTCATCGCGAGAGTTTCATTAGTCGCGATAGGTACCCAATCATTCGTCGTGAGCGTTTACCTAAAGCCACGATAATAAACTAAATATTCGCCGCGATTCTGTAAAGATACGTTCCCCACCAATGAGGTGAAGTAAACCGCGAGCGTTCAAAACTCTCGGATAATCTGTTCATCTTTTTTTTAAACATATTTTTTTAAAAAAAAAAAAAAAAAAAAAAAACTTTTTTAATGCAAAGTAATATTCTTAGTACTTTCGATCGATCGAATCAGTCATAATTCTAACATTCAAGTCATAATTAAAGTTCTTATTTTCTCGCAGCTTCTTTTTCGTTCATGGTCCTCCTATAATCAAGACTTCATGCTTTCAAGTCTGTAATCATTGTGAGAAGTGAGAATTGGCGGGCAGAGTTCGAACTTTAGCGCACGCTGCGTTGCAGATTATAATGCGTTTGTAAGGATTGAGGCCCCAGAAAGTGCTGGTTTCATCCGAGGTATCCGTCCCCGTTGTCTACCCGTTGTGTTATTACACACTTTTTGACTTTAAATTGTGTTAATATGCAGAAAAGTGACAATTGGTACCTTTTGTGTTTAATGTTAAAATATTCATCAGATGTGATTTTAAACATTTCAGTTTCAAAAACAAAAGAATCACAAGAAAAAACTGGAATTATTAATGGAGAAATTCCTTTCAAGGCTTAGTAATTGGTTCGTTACGGAGTGAAAAAGAAATTCCCTGCAAGTGGTGATTGGAGTTGATACTTGACAGCAAATGCTCTTAAAGAAAAATTCGCTCGAACTCGGTCATCAATGCTGAAAAAAAACAAAAAAATGTCCATAAATTTGTTCCACTCCAACCGTGCAAGAGCTTCATTCTTGCACCAATTGGTTATTTATGCTTGGGGGCTTTTAGGGGGGATTAGGGGCCCAAAAATGATCGATTGTCGAACGAAAGGTCATATTGTATTAAAGAATTAGGAGTGTACCGATTGGACTCAATTTTTCAACTTCTTTCGCTTTAAAAGCGGAGATCCCCAATACTGAAAAAGGGTCAACCCCTTAAGCCCCCAAAAAATAGTCGGGGGGCTTTGAAACCCCTAAATTTCAATTTGTCTCGTCAAAATGCATAGTTACACCTATTTTTAGCTTCTAATGTCGAATAGCGGCCGAGGAAAAGGTCTGGTAAGGTAGGTGGACCTGTATATTAACAAAAACTTAGTCAAATCATGGATTTAGAGCCACAAACATTTTTAATGTGTTTGCCCCCCTGAGGGAGCGACCTTAACCTTAGGGGGGAGGCTATCTGAAAAATACCGTAGATGACCTCTATTGAGTGTTACATCCATCAAAAGAGCATCAGAAATTGAGCATTTTGGCGCAGGTGGATAACTCTTTTCGTAGTCAAGAAATTGAATGTCGAAGATGGATTAAAAAATTCGAAATCTCAAATGCGGAAAACTATATCGACCTCCAGTTTGCACCGAAAATCTTAACACTAGAACGCCCGGACTTATGCTCCTACCTAAAACGCCCAGCGTCCCAAAATTGGGACAATGCTGTAAAGTGCAGAATGTTATTTTATATGTTATCGATCAAAGTGTTATTTGGACTTATAAACTTTGTGAGACTAATTGTACGAAATTTCTGCTTTGTTTCAAGCATTTTTGTTGCCTATTCAGGCAAATGAAGGGGCATTAGTTTACTATTTTGCTATAATTTTGTTCTTTCGATCCCTAATAAAAGTACGTAAAACATTAAACCGTGCACTTATATCTATGGGCCTGCTATACGTATGCTATGATAAATACTTCCCTCCCTTCGCCCCCTCCCCTCTCCCTCATTTCAGCTTCCCTTTCACGATATTTTATCCCAAAAAATGCATAAGATCATCTCACGGTAATTTTACACTCAACCTAAAATGACACAAATGGGGCTCTTGCAAACTTTTGCTGTGAGCAAATGAATAGTCCGTTCTGATGTTTAAACCAGTAGAAATTACAAAAACCACTTGCAGAAAGTCTCAAATTCAGAAATAAACTCACATAACTGCTATAACGGCAAGTTCGTAATGGCGGGGCGGCTCAACGCAGATATCATGGGAGATTCCTGTCTAATTAGTCACTTTCTCTAAGGAAACAGAGAGATATGTCTCAATTTAAATGGGAATCTCCCATGATACCTGCGTCTCTCCGCCATTAAGTCCGATTCTGAGAGTATGGAGTTTGCGATTTTTAGTGTGCACATCGTCATTTTTACAGGTTTATGTGCAAGAATCAACTCTTCAATTCTCTATAGCAAAAGTTTGCAAGAGTCCCATTTGTTCTCTAAGGTTCACTTTCCATTCTCAACACTTCTATTTATAATGAAAAATAATTCTCGCAATTGCGAGGGGGAATTAGAAGAGAGGGAAACAAGAGGGAAACAAGAGGGGGGAATGCAAAGCTTACCTTCTTGCGATTGTTTGTTTTTTTTTATTATTATTTGTTTTCACAAGATTTTGGTCTACCAGTGTTAGAAACAATGAAGCTCTTGCAAACTTTTGCTGTGGGCAAATGGGTAGTCTAATATGATTTAAAATCAAGCAAAAATCACGAAAACCACATTTAAAAAGTATAAAATTTAGTAATAATTTCACATAACTGCGATGAAGGCAAGTTTGTAATGGCGGATCAACGCAGTTATCATGAGAGATTCCTGTCTATAATGTCACTTTCTCTACGGAAACACAGAGATGTATTTCATTTTAGATATAGGACTCTCCCATGATACCTGCGGCGCTCCGCCACTAAGTCCGATTCTGAGAGTGAATTTAGTGATTTTTTAGTGTACTTATCATCATTTTTACAGGTTTTTATGCAAGAATCAACTCTTCCATCTCCTGTTGCAAAAGTTTGCAAGAGCTTCACTATGCCCAAGAATAAATAATCAAAAGGGAAATGAGCAGAATTTTTTTTAATAGAAAATAGGAGGAATTGAAGGCGCCGGAACTAATGAGGGTAACCAGGAATTTTTTCGGGGCGGTACTCTCAAACAAGTTCATATTATATCATTCGTGGTTTCTGAACGCTAACATCTCAGAGGCATGTAATAGTGCCAGCAAAAGATATTCTGGCTCAAGGGAGCACGGTATCTACATAAAATTAGGTAAGAGAACAGTGGCTCATTCCTGATCTGTTGGAGAGGAATCAACTCCACTCGCACGCGACTTCCGGTACTATTCTCTGATGAAAGTTACTGGTCCCGATGAGGGGAGAAGGGGAAAGTTCGCTAGTTTGAGGGGGAGGGGAGGAGGAGGTTATCGGAAGGGATCCCTCCCTTGATGTTCAAAAACTGTTTGTTTCAGCCATTTACGTTATCGAGACATTTACAAGAAGTTTAATCCTTTTCACTGGCTTGAAACCGCAAATACAACACTTGTCCCAAAAATGGGACGTGGGCGTTAAAGGTAGAACCGCTTTTATCTCTTGAAGGAAGAGGCGGATTTCGATGAAACTTGGTGGTCAGGGGGTACTTCTAAAATGATGAAAAGTCATAAAATTTCAGGGCCCTGCATCAAGCAGGAGGCTCGTGAGACAACTTTTAATTTTGATCCGTCCCAAAAATGGGACGTTGGGCGTTCTAGTGTTAAATATGTGTGCCTTTCCAAATGACGTATCGCGAGATAGGTGTTGCTTTTGAATCTTTTGAGTAAAGAGGGGGGCTACTTCCGTGACCCTTGGGGAGTAGAGGGACTCACGACTCCCCTATGAAGTCAACCCCTCTAAATGACGGAGGATGGCTAAAACCGAATCTTTTTATCTTAAAAGAAAAAAAAAGTTATGAGGAGTGTGAGCTGTGTAGTTATACTTTCTGACCATCCTGTATGATGCAATTATCTAATTCTCGTTGAACACGAAAGTAATAAACTCGCGTGATGATAGTTTTGATTGGCTTGTTTGCAAATCGAAAAATAAAATTAAATGGTGAGGGGGGCATTCTTTCCGTTATTAATTCATTTTTAATGAAACCGAAATAATAAACCTCAGAAATAAAAATCCCGATAGATTCAAACATCGATATTTCTCTTGCACATTGGGAACTTACCTTGCGTCTAAGCGAGTCTCGTTGAATTGAATATGCTTTCTAGGTTGTTTGTAGATTACAAACACGTATCGGTGAAATCCTATAAATGACAGAAAAAAACCAAATGTTACATCATATTCGAGCCAAATCTCATCAAGAATCTGATATTATTTTCTAATAAAATAGTCAGGTTGATCTCCTAAATTTGTCCAACTGCATAATACATTTATTCGATAAATGTTAGAAACTTACAATTTAGACGGTATTTAATGAAAATGTGAAATTTATCTGAAATGATTGAGTCCTGACATATCTCCACCATCTCCACCGTGTCGGATACAACTTTTACTCTGTAAATTACAAGGTTAAAACTGTACGCATAAACATGGTTTGCTTTTATGCTAAACTAGCCGTTCGGTGCTCGCTTCGCTCGCTCTCACGTCTAGCCAGGGGGCTCCGCCCCCTGGACCCCTGATCACTCGCTCTGCGAGTGAATTTTGGCTCGCTACGCGAGCCGTGCCATCACGCGTATCCTTTATCCGTTATTATGAAGATTCTCTGTTTTCGAGAAATCATAAGTTTTGGGGTAAATAAATGAACCTCGCAAGAAGGCATTTTGAGAAATGCATTGCAATCAAAAATCCGCAGTCAACGAATCAATCATCTCTAAAAGAGTGGCCGGCATCTATTCAAGAGAGTAAGTGTAACACTCTCTTTTATACCGGAAAACCTTAAGTCAATAAACAAAAGAGACGCGCCAAGGATCATAATATAAAGGAGGATGGCTCACTGTCATAAGAAATGCACAGCAGGAGGCGTGTTCAAATAAGAGCTACTCGGCGACACTAGCGTTTTCTGTAGGTTTAGTGGTCAACTAAAAAACGCTATCTGTCCCACGCCCCACGAACTACGTGGTCGAATGCGGGCCGAGCGGGCTCTTTGAAATCCGTATGCATTTGAATGCACACCCCAGTAGCCGGCACCCCTAAAATTTGCACCAGTACCCACCACTTATTTTTCACAATGTGAAAAAATATTAGTTAAGTGGCAGTTTTGGTGTTTGGCGTGTTTTTTTTTCGATTTTTTCCCACTTGAGGTCTCAGAAAAGAAAACCACACAAAACACCAGTATTGCCACTAAACTTATACTTTTCACTTTGTAAAAAATGGGTGCCGGTTACTGGTGCAAATTTTAGGGGTGCCGGCTACTGGGGTGTTTACCTTAAAGCAGAGAAGAGCAAGAGATATTCTTCTCGCACACAATCTCAAGCTTTACCGAAAGCGTCAAGACAGCTGTGTTGCGAAGAATTATCTCAAAATCTACAACAATAAATGGCATAATATGTAGGAAAAGTATTAGTCTCACCGATACTGTGAAAATTGATGTATTAGTCTCAAGTTTTGCCAACATTCATTTTGTGACTAAAATTGGAAAAGTCATCGAGTAATTTTGAACTTTCAGTCCGTTGAGTTGCAGTGAAGATCTGCAGGAAGCTCTAAGTGAAATTTCATCCTGAATATAATTAGAGCAAATTAGAAAAGTTGAGTTTGAATAACGGAAAATGCTGATCGATAAATTCAATGAATCAGCAATTCTCCTCATTCAATCACAACTTTTTTAACTCTCCATGATTATTCTGGACAAAGTTTCACAAGAAGCTTCCTGATGACCTTTGTTCTATCTCAACGGACTGCTACTTCAAAAATTTGAAACCAAATTTCCAATTTTAGTCATAAAAAGACAGCAGTAAAAACTTGGAGGTAATTTTCTACAGAACTACCTATAAAGACTAAAATAATTATCAAGATGATGAAAAAGGAAGATATAATGTCTAAAACTGATTTTTTATTGTCCTTACAATCCACCAAGGCAGTAGCACACAACAGGGGCTTAAGCCTTTCCCCGTAACTTGAAGTCAAGACCTAACTTGGGCAAAAACGTGCACTCGATATACTTGATTATGTGGGAGTTTTTGTCAAGTTTTTACATTAAGCCCCCCCCCCCATCTCGGTATTCCTGGTGCACTACTGCACCAAGAAATAGGCAAGACTGACTGACCTATCAAATTCATGGCGAGATACTATCACTAGCTGTCTTTTGAGGCAATCAACTTAACTCAAATGGAAGTATAATTCCCATCAAACGCACAAATTTAATTATTGGGAAAATATGATGATATTAATGGAAAAAAAGGCATATAAATCAAAGGTTACATCCTGAATTATAACATATATTTTCAAAATTTGTAAGTAGGCTTTAAATTTCACAGATTTTTGACTTTTTTCCAGCAAGGCAGAACGCCCTCTTTTTGGTGACACCCATCAAATACTTTGACTCAAAAGTTTTCAGTAACAAATAAAAATTGAATTTGCAAAATCAGCACAATATTCAGCTGATGTAATTGCTGCCATTCATTCAAAAGTGAAAAAGTATTTTCAATTTAAAACATCCGAAAATAACACCAATCACAATGAGATGAGCCAATACATATTTCCGCTCCACCCTGTTTCCAAGCCTTGATCGCACGATAACTTCTTTAGTTCTAGGAGAGCATACATCAAAATCAGTCGTTATGAGAGCATGAAACCACCTGCAACAGACACAACACAAAAGCTCATTAGAATGGAGCACTGGAAGCCTCCGGTTTTTCAGCAGCGAGTAAAAGAAAAAGCCTGATGATTGGTTGAAGGAGTTTGCTGGATTCAGTACAAACTTCATAAAAGGGGGCCCTAGGAAAATAAAACTCCGTATTTTTACCTCAGCTACTGGTTAGGATAGAAGACATACAAAGAAGAACAACACGCTCACAGCTCCTGTTTACAATAGAAGAAACGCGAAGAGGAATTTGAACATTAGTGCTGTTAAACAAGAGACGGCACTTGGCAAAGAGAGCTGACGCCCAATCTTTGATGAAATTGAAATATGTTGTGCAAAAGTTTCACCTAAAACAAAGCTCTTACGGGCAGAAAAAATTTTCAAGACAGGTTTTTGGGAAACTTGCTTCAGAAGTTGGGCACTATTAGCTGAGTATTTGTATTCTCCGACAAATAGACTGTGCTATTCAGACAGCGCACATCTCAGTCGAGTTGATCGGCTCTACATACATTGATACAAATGCTCCTTTTGCCATCCCTCCCATCTAATCACAAGTTGAGGGAGGAGTTAAGATGGTGGAAGTAAGCATCTGAATCAATGAGCGCAGAGCCAAGTGAATCAGCTGATTGTGAGATAAGAGCCGTCAAAATAGCACAGTCTACATATACCAGAAAACAAAGCACAAAACGAATAGTACCTAACTCCAGACACTAATATCTCAATATGCTGTCATGGAAATTTTTTTCTGCCCGCGAGAGTTTATACTCAGAAGACACTTTAACACAACATATTTCAATTTCATCGAATCTGACCGGGAGTCGCTTCCAATAGGCCAAGCAAAGTTTCTTTCAATGGTTTTTGCTTATAGTAACTCTTTTAAGCTGGTAGTTGCCTCAAAATTTAACTTCTTGTCTACTTGCTTTTTACACTTTTCCAACCCACTGATTTTTTTTCACACAATTAGAGCGCGATGGAAAACAAATGTTAAAGCAACAAGAGTAAAAAACGAACTTCAGTCCAACAATCATAAATAATTTTACATAGAATCATTCTTACCTTATCAATTTTCGCAAAAGTGTCTTTTGCATCACAAAACCAGCTTTCTGACATCTTCATGGAAGTGAAATGTTCCTCTTCCTTCTTCACCAAATCCAATCCTGCATTTTTCAGTTTCAACCAGGTTCAAACCCGTAATTCAGCCAGAGTCTTCTTCCACATTTAGAAAATGTAGCAGCGAAGGTGAGGGATGAGGGCTGTACAGGTGGTGAGTTGAACGTACGAAAGCAGCAAAACTTTTAGTTGAACTTGGGTGTGTTGAAGGGTGTACAGAGTCCAATCGCCTTGAATGGTCAGAATCACGCTTGAAAATCTCCTAGGTTGCTGGCCGAACTTCATCTGCAAAAAATGAAGGTAGAGACGATATCAGTAAAAAAAAATTATGAATGACCTTTAAAACTAACCTTGTTGAGAAAAAGATTCAACGATTTTGGGTAGGTACATAGGTCTACCATTTTTATAAAGTCAGACAGAGAAGTCTGGAAAAAAGTAAGGCTTAGACTTGGAAAGACAGTTTTATGTTGTTAACTTCGGTGATTCGAAAAGTGGGGTCTGCAGCAAACAAAAATGGATGAGTAAAAACCTGAGTGTTGAAAATTGAAAGCCACTATGGGCGAGATAGGTAGGGCACGGTCTTTGTTTACAACACAGTCATTCTGGAAAACGAATTAAAGGTGCCTCTCTTGAAAAGATGGCACAGAAAATAAATGAAACGCGCAGTTCAACAAGGTAATCAAAGATGAAATACAAGAATTTGGATCGGGGTTCTGACAAGTTGCGGTGCCTGTTTCCAAACCGCATCAAAGCATATTGGAGAGCGGTTGATTTGCCATGAGTCGGAACTCTGCACTAACCAAACTTTCATCGATGCGCTTTGATGTGGTTCGAAAGCAGGCACCGCACAACTTGTCAGAACCCAATACTCAAGGTGGTCCTGCTCTAGAATTTTCTGTGAGACGACCCTGAAAAGATTACCATACAGTTAATTGTAAATAGTGAAAACTGAAAATAAACTTACCAAACAAAAACAATGGCTTCCGGGCTGGTTGGAAAAGGAGCCCCATTCTTGCAATAAACGACGTAAGAACAAGAATCGTGACAGCGATATTACTGGTAGTACTAAGAATAGCTTTTGATGAAAAAAAACTCCCGAACTTCAAAAAAGGCAATGAAACATGACACATCTCTAAAACCAATAGGATGGTACAGCTGAAACCATCCACAAAATCACATATTTTGCACGTCTTGTAACTTGTAAGTATGTACTGTTAGAAGAAAGTAAACAGATTAAAGAGAAACGACGGAGAATCTAGTTCGTTGAAACAACTTTATTATTGCGGTTGGTTGATTGGTAAAGTGGAATGAAGAGAATAAAGAACTAAACAGTCCAAGAAATGCACGTGGTACTTCATGTTTTTGTTTGAAAAGTGAAAACAACAATGGCAACGGTCAACTGCGGTGTTTCCAGATTAAGGTGAAAAAGCCGTACGTTTAACATTGATTTAAATGGGGGCGATAGTCGATACGGCTTTTTACCCTCGATCTGGCAACACTAAAAGGCTTGGAAATCACTCGCCCCGTCGAACAGTTTCTCGGGGGCGTCGCACAGGTCGCTCCACCTGTCAATTCCTTAGTTGAGACCGATAGCGACAGAGCTCGCCACATATGGCACCTCGGTCTCTTCTGAGCCATCCTCCTTTATACTATCATCCTTGGACGCGCTGGCTGCCAAAGCCGAACCTAGTACCTGATCACCACTCAAAGGTCCGGCAGACCGTCACGTGACCCTCACGAAAATTTTTGAAGCCCGACATTAAACCGTGAAGAGACATCCCTACAGGGAGAGACCTCGTTCATTCAGGAATCGCTTTCACACCACCATATGGATTATGGATCCTCGTTTGACGGTTTTATTGCGGCCTGTCAAAATCTAACATTGAGCGCTCTGCAAGTATTCAACCTTTTCTGATACAGGGTCCTCCAAAAATGACTTATAGTTTGATTTTCAATTTTCAAGAACAAAAAATACATCATTTGAGAATTCTTCTTATATTTGCACTGCACAATCCCCTGATTTCAAAAGTTACATTATTGAAAACGGTTCTGTCCGTTTGCTTCAGATACATTTTAACTCTCGACCAAACGGTCCGATCGCATCCAAGTTTGTGTCGAAATTTGTTTGCATGGTTGAAATAAATCTATTTAATCGTTTTAAGCAAATAAATAATTCGAAAAACAACCATTTTGGATAAAAATCGTCTAAACAGTACTATGTCTTGATTCATGTCTATATTATTGAATTTATAAGCGCGCCACTCTCTGCGTATTGATATGGACACCGAAATGCGTAACTGAGGCTGTGGGTTACCTCCCCCCCCCCCACTGCCACTTACGCTAGAGTTTAAAGCCCGTGCCACACCTAAGCGAACGCGAACGCTACGGAAAAAAATCCGCGCCATGTATTTCAATGCAAGTGGCCACACCAGAGTGAACGCGAACGTTCGCAGCGCACGCGACGCGTTCGCAAGCGAATCCGTGGCAACGGATTCGCAGGCGAACGCGTTCACGAACATTTTGGCATTTCGCAAGGGATTCTAGGTGTTTCATCATTGATAGGTGGATTTCACTGATATAATGGGTAGATATTGACTGATGAATGTCCGACGTCCGTGCATCGTTTAGGCTGTAAAAAGACCAATTTTTTATTTTTTCTGTAATAATTCAGAACCATAAATAACACAATAAACCAAGTGACACCCCACTTCTTTTCATTTAGGAATCAATGGCATTATAAAAATCAGAAAAAATAAGAGGAGAGGTTTCTAATAGCTTTGACTATAAAATGGTCACGTTTTTGGGGGAAAAAATAACATAAACTACATGGATTAATAATGGACGAAAGCGGGAAGATGTTCCGTGTAGGATACGTACCGTCGCGTCGCGTCGCAAGGTATGCCACAACAGAGCGTTCGCGTTCGCTTAGGAGTGGCACGGGCTTCAAGTGATTGGATCGAAATGATCGGCTTTCGAATCAGAGTTTTGGATACGCACGACCGTTCGCCAAGAAATCAGAGAGGCATCAATTTTCTGGAACACCCCGTACATCATATGGACCGATCGAACAGTCGAGTTTTTTTTCTACATGCTTTCTTATGGGCGTGCCTTTTAGGGGGCGTGGGAGCGCCCCTTTCAGAACTTTTGAAGCTTTCGTATTTTTGTGCACATCTAGACTACTCAAATTTTCTACCATTGAAAAAACGAACTTAATCGGACTGGTAGAACTCGAGATTTAGAGCGGACAAACTTTTTTAAAAAACCCGATATATATGTACAGAGTGTTGAAAAACTGTTCCCGAATATTTCAGGGTAGGATTCTACAGATCAAAATAAGACCTTTTTTTCCTATAAACATGTGTCCGAAAATGCCCCCCTTCTGAGCTACAGCCCCCCAAAGTTTTAAAAAAATTACGGTTTTTTTGGAATAGCGACCACTATTATGAACCAAATGTCTTAAAACTTGGTGTCCTGAGGTAATTTTACGTGTAAAATCCATTAATGACCTCGAAAAATTCAGAAATTGAGTCTGACTGCACTTTTCACGCAATTTGTACCTTTAACGGCACAAATTTTATGTTACGGATTAAAATTTTGAAGAATAATTATCAAAATCAGATGCGGAAAACTCTTAGAAAGATTTTTGGTCCTCCTTGTTTCTTTCGATACGACGCGTTTTAAGCGAGATAATCGCTGCACAGTGTGGAAAAGTCAGCGTTTTTACCATGAAAAACGGCAGTGAGTATGCAACCCGCCTCTCCGCTGCTTCTACGGGCCGGCCGCTATGGTAAAAGCGCTGACTTTTCCACACTGTGCAGCGATTATCTCGCTTAAAACGCGTCGTATCGAAAGAAACAAGGAGGACCAAAAATCTTTCTAAAGATTTTCCGCATCTGATTTTGGTAATTATTTTTCAAAATTTTAATCCGTAACATAAAATTCGTGCCGTTAAAGGTACAAGATTGCGTGAAAAGTACAGTTAGACTCAATTTCTGAATTTTTCGAGGTCATTAATGAATTCTACGCGTGAAATTACCTCATAACACCAAGTTTTAAGACATTTGGTTCATAAAAGTGGTCGCTGTTCCAAAACAACCGTAAATTTTTTAAAACTTTGGGGGGCTGTAGCTCAAAAGGGGGGCATTTTCGGACACATGTTTATAGGAAAAAAAGGTGTTATTTTGATCTGCAGAATCCGCCCCTGAAATATTCGGGAACAGTTTTTCAACACCCTGTATAGGTATACAAATTACACGGAATGTGACCTTTCTTGGGGCTTGGCAGCGCCCTGTGGCTGAAATCAAAAAGTTTCGTTTATTGCTGCAAATGTCGAGAACTTAAGCTTTCATCTGATAAAAGAACGGTCAAAATCGGTGGAGTAGTTTTCGGGATTAGGAGCGAACAAACTTTCTTCAAAAAATCTATAAATATTGATACACAATTAACACGGGGTGCCGTCTTATTTTGGACCTCAGCGCCCCTGCGCCCCCCTTTGCCGAAATCGATAATTTTTGGATTTTTGTGGAAAAGTAGACCACTGGAGCTTTCGTTTAACACATTCATGAGTGAAATCGGGCCGATAGTTTTCGAGATCGAGAGCAAACACACTTTTACTTTTCGATTTTATTTATATAGATAGATGTCTAGCAGGCCGATTCATTCTATACAATTTTTCATCCGCAGTTTGGCAAAGGCGAATCGGCAGTAGGCAATTTGTCTCTAATGACTAATGCAGTAGGCAAACTGACGCACCCCGAATTTTGATTACTCTTTAGTTACTGCTCTGGAAGAATGGACCTCAAACAAATGAATAATTTCTATATGCGTGCACTATTGTACCAGAAATGATGTAATCTTCTTTATGGATTTCTCAACAAGTTTGTAAATAAGCCTCACGGGGTCCATAGTCTTAACAAAAACATTGTTGTGATTTCAAACACATGTATGTGTTTGAATACATTGTTAGTAATCTTATCAAGTATGATCCCCACTCCCTTCTAATCGAGTATTAAATATTGTCCGAAGATTTGACAGAAACACAAGATGCAAAGGCATTCTATTTTTGGTCTACTTTTGAGCTAAATTTGGTCTTACTACAGCTCGAAGAACGCTAATAATTAATATCCATCTATTACATCATCAGAATTATAGTTTCAGAAATGAAAGTTGGGTCAATCTTTAAATCTTTAAAATTTGCTTCGCACACAATCTACCGTCGGCACGATGAATTTACACGATGAGGGGTTCGGTTGTATTTTTTATTGTACTGATAAATACTTTTTTGGAAGTCAAGTTTCGCGTGAGCCTCTTTCTGTTTTGATAGAGTTCTAGTTCATCAGAGCAGAAACGAATATTGATAGAAATTCTTTCAGAGTATGATCTCATGTGACAAATCATCACACCATCCACCGTGCTCGTGTACTGCACCGATCGACTTCCCACAACATTCCACATCGATTGACACCAATCTATTGTAGCTTTTTCGGAGCTCCTACTTCCCGATTAAGAGAGTGATCCGAGGATGGAATGGGGTTCGGACCCCACCACGGACGTCCGCAGGATAAAGCACCTAAATTTTCTTCCTTCTCGAAAAAAATGTGTCCAGCAAAGAATTGGGTAAGAAGTGGCACCCACTTCTTGGCACACCCACTGGTGCGACAAAGGACATTTTTCAAAGTTTGTTCGTCATTCGGACCACTATGTGACGATCGAGTTGATATTTTTTGCGTGGAAATTCTTTCGTTGACTGAACTACAAGCGTTGTAACCTTATTGTTTTTGAAAAAGGTGGTTGACAAAGTGTTTTTATAGCATCAGCAGAAATTACCAGAAAAAGGAATCTTCAGCAAATTCTGACACTAAATATCTACATGCAGGGTGTCCCAGACCTACCGTACCAGACCTTTTTCTCGGCCGCTATTCGACGTAAAAAGCTGAAAATTGGTACACTCATGTATTTTGACAAGACAAATTCAAATTTTGGAGTTTCAAAGCCACCCGACCAATTTTGGGGGGGTTTTAGGGGGTCACCCCCTATTCGGTTTTGGGGGACTCCCCTTTAGAAGCCAAAAAACATCAAAAATTGAATCAAAATGGTACTCCTAATCTCACAAAACAGGGGCCCGAACCCCCCCCCCCCCCTCAAAATAGCTCTCTAGCACACAAAACCCAATTTATGCAAAAATGGTCGATAAATCTCCAGAAAAATTGCTGAACAGGGGTAATTAAGGTCAAAAAGCTCAAAAACGATTCCAAGAGCCCCCGGTCACTCCTAGAGTGAGAACGGGGCCGGGGAGAAATTTTACCGGAGATTTTACAACCATTTTTGCATCAATTGGGTTTTTTGTGCTTGGGAGTTATTTTGAGGGGGGTTGGGGCCCAAAAATGATTTTCAGTTGAAGAACCAAATGTTACTATGTGTTACTATGTTTAACTATGTTACTATGTGTTGTGAGATTACTATGTGTTACCAATGTTGCATTGGTATGCATAAAAGAGAAACCGTAAAATCTAGGTTGGCAGTGGCAGGTCTCTCTTTTTCTGACGGTAATGGTGCTTTTGCTAACTTTTGCTGTGTGCGATTAAATTTTTATTTCATGCGTAAAAAGCAGAAAAATGACGATGAGAATAGGTACTAAAAATTACAAAATTCACCCACTGACTGACTTAATAACAATAAATTTTAAGGCGTAACGGCGGAGCTTCGCAGGTGCCATGAGAGATTCCTATCTGCTTTCAGGCTTTCTTGAGCGTCTATCCATAGAGAGAGTGACAAATCGACCAAGTAGATAGGAATTCTCTATGATACCTGCATGGTTCTGTCATCTTTGCTCTTAAATGGCTAAACTACGAGGGTGTCATGGGGGATTCCTGCCTTTGTCAATCTCTCTGTAGAAACACATGCAGAGGAAAGCCTCGCATTAGATTTAGGAATATCCCTTGGTACCTGCGTAGCTCCACCATTACGTCTTCAACTTTAAAGCCATTTCGTCAGTCTATGGAAGAATCTCGCAATTTTTCAACGTGTTTGTTGCAGTTTTTGTAGAATATTACCCAAAAATTAACTATTCAATCGCTTATAGCAAAAATTAGTAAGAGCCCTATTGCACTTACATTCTTTTTCCTATGTGTAAACACGCCTGATTCAACATACTTATTTATCATTAACTACTCTTTTTGTTGATTTTACATATTTTGATCAGGTCTGCCATGGATAAAAGTATGAAAATCTTTCAATGGAACGTTTGATGGTCCCCAAAATTGAATTACATGATCAAAGGAAATCAATGGGAACACCTTATCAACATTTCCCTGATTCCTGATGCATTTCTTATACGAACCAAGTCCTTTTCGGCAATAGGGTGGAATATATGGTGCAATAACGTCTCCATTTAACCATTTATCTCCTTCTATATTTACGACCAACCAATGATTCCATTCTTCGTATTCACTTCTATTCTCTCTTGATGGATAATCAGGGCCTGCAAATAATGATCAATTTTTTATTATGACTCCATATGACAAAAAACTTAAAACTACTAACATAAAGAACCTTATTCAAAATGAGCCATTTTGGCCCTGAGGAATTTGTTTTGGATTATTCTTCCAATGAATAGAGCATCGTTTCGCGGTTCTAAAGCTGGGTTTGGTTTTGTCTTAGCCCCTCTTGGAGCGACGGGGGAGGGGGTCAAAGTTGAAACCTATTTTCGTCCATAACTTTTTACCAAATTAAGCTACGACTCTCAACTTTAAACCAAAATGTTTAGCGTAAAAATAACTTTCTTTTTATGTATATGATAATGTATTTATCTCAATTCTTAAGGTAAAAATAGCAATTTTTCGTTTTTTACAAACCCAAAATTTTTAAAATTTGCAATTTTTAAAGATGAATACCATCTTCGATTTTTTTCAAAAACTATTGAGAAAAAGCCCTTTCTTTGTTCTTTTAAATGGCGCAAAGTTCATTTGTCGGCAATGAATACTCTCGGAGATATGATCGGTCAAAGTTGGCAATGTCGCGGAAATTCTTGAAATTTCCTCGCTCCTATAGTGTTCCTATTTTGCGCCTCCTTACGTACAGTCACGGAAGTTGAAAACGAGCTTATGCCAGTTGTCAGAATGACTTCTGCGCAAGGGGGGTGGGTACTTTGGGTGACGTAGGGGCATAATTATCGACGGAAATCGGTATGCAGCGTTGCCAAATGTTGTCGAAACTAACATACGTTATGTTAGGGAATACATACATATAAAGTTGGATGGAATAGTAGGAATTTATGTCATCGGTATCAGTTCGGTGCTTTACATGTGTGATAAAGATAGTACTTTTATCAGATGTCATCCCATTTGTACTTAGGTGAGTTACCGGAGATAAGTGGAGCCGATGAATTTCGAAGCTGCTTGTGCAAGGCGGCTGTCAGGCAAGAGATACTGTTTACGCACGCGTTGGTTCGTTTATTTTTTTTAATTTTTTCGTTTATTTACGTTCTCTCCCCCTCACCTGCCTCGCGCATCTCGCCCACCAACTGCGTTATGTAATCCACCAGCATTTGAACTTTCTGATTACGTAAGTTTGTTTTCCTTTATTTTCCTTACGTAACTTTATTTTCGTTTATTTTGATTGCGTAAGTTGCGATTACGTAACTTTATTTTCTATTACTTTGATTACGTAATGTATTATATAACTTTTGCGCTTGCGCGTTGGCGAGCTTTCTCCGTGTATAAATACAACTGCAAACTTTTGCTCAGGGCCTGTCTCACTCCAGCCTTCCTTTTGATACGCTGTGTAAAGCTATCATTCCTTGACACGCCGTGTAAGGCTGTCACTCTTTTCCATCTTTCCTTCTCTATTAATTTAATTACTCTTTTATTACAGGTTTTGTTTTTCTTTTTTAATTTCACCTTTCCTTGGGTACGCCGTGTAAGGCTACCTTTCCTTCGGTACGCCGTGTAAGGCTACCTTCCTTTTTATTTACCATAATTTTTCAGGTTATAACTAGCACGTTTTTACGCCTTTTTTGCTTTTTGCGCCCTCTGGGTCGTTATCATATTTTTTCATGCCTCTGGCTTTGTATGTTTTATTTCAGCTCTCCATGCCCTTTTTTCCTTGATGATTTTGCCTTCAGTGCACCTTATGATTTTATGATTTTGTGATTGTTCTCTGAACCACTCTTTTTTAGTATCTTGCCTCTGGCAAATCATTTATTTACAGTGTTATCTCTCTGAGTTCACTGATGTCTCTGACATTTTCTCTTCTGGCTCTCTGAGCAATTTTTTTCTCTCTTGCCTCTGGCAAACCATTTACAGTGTTCTCTGAACCACTCTTTTTTTTTAGTATATTTTACAGTGTTATCTCTCTGAGTTCACTGATGTCTCTGACATTTTCTCTTCTAGCTCTCTGAGCATTTTATTCTCGCTTAATTTTGTTTCTTTCATTACGCACGTCCATTTTCATTGTTGAACTCAATGATGAAAATTTAGTTACGCCCAGTGCAGTAACATTTCTGAGAGTTTCACATATTTACCATGGTCCTCCGGTTATTATTACAACAGCGCAATCATTCATGGTCCTCCGGGCCGGATACCTCTATTATATAGTTTTATTAGCTAAATATAATTAATCATTTTACCAGTCCTAACATTACAGGTCACTACATTTTTTTTCAATTCAGGTTAAATTAGCTACTTAATCATGTCTAACTTGGACACAGCTGAAGCAAATGTTCAAAAATATTTTGATCGATTACAACGCGTATACGATCGCATTAAAGACGTAACTTCTCCTGATGATTTTATTGGTCGGTGTACTAAAATTGAAGATTATTACCCGCGTTATGAAGACTGCTGTCAGAAATGGTTGGAATTACAGCTTGCTGATGCAGGAGACGACAAACAGAAGGAAGCATGCAAAAAGAAATATCTTGACTCGTTAAGATCTTACGATGAGATGTATACTTGTGTCAACGTCACTTTACAGAAATGCAGACGAGTTCTTGCGAAAGCTGACGCAGACGCAAAAGCAAAGGTTGATAGAGAAATAGCTGCAGCAAAGGCCACGACAACTCACTCAAGCACTGTCAAGTTACCCAAAATACCTCTCAGACAATTTGATGGCACAATACAGAATTGGTCCATTTTTTACGAAAACTTTAAGATACTCATCCATGAAAACGAAAGCCTCAACCCAATTGAGAAGTTTCATTACTTAATCGCCTCATTGTCCGGTACAGCGCTCTCACTAGCAAACAATTTACCAATTACATCAGAAAACTACGAGATAGTATGGACAAATCTTGTGTCTCGTTATCAAAATAACCGAACGCTGGGTACTTATCTTTTGGACACGATTTGGGATCAGCCGGTTGTGCATACAGGTACAATTTCATCACTCACCACACTGCTAAGCACATTAAACGACTCAGTTCAATCGCTGAAGGCCCTCAGAATAGATGAACTTGACGATTTCATTCTGCTTCACATAGGGTTGAAAAAATTGCCGATATATTTACGGAGATTGTTTGAAAGCCAACATGTGAAAACTTCGATTCCTACGTTTAAAAATCTGATAGAATTCATCCGAGAGCAATTAAAAATCACTGAACTCACTTGCGCAACCAAGATACAGGATTTCTCCACGACAAAAATTAAAACATTCGTCAGTAATGACAATGATTCGCGTCAACACAACTGTCCAATCTGTAATGAGTCACACCCTATCTTTACATGTGAAAAATTCAAATCATTACACGTCAAAGACCGAGCTGAACAAATAAAAATGCTTCGACGTTGCTTAAACTGTCTTTCGCCGAATCACGGCTCAAAGGACTGCGCAAGTCAATTTTCCTGCAAACATTGTGGATCACGTCACCATTCACTGCTATGTTTCAAAAATAGGGAATATTCAACACCTGCAATTACAACTGAAAACTCTGAACCCATGGACATCTCTACAAAGGAAACTTCATTTGCCTCTAACGTCATAGAATTGCCAGAAAAAAATCTCACCACCATACTGGGAACGGCGTTAGTTGACGTTGCTGACGCTGACGGATGTTATCAAACGATTCGCATTTTGATAGATTCTGCAGCCATGTCCAACTTTGTCACCGAAGAGTGCGCGAAACAGCTAAAACTACCCATTCAACCCGACAGCACAAATATTTTAGGTTTAGCTGACAAAAGGGTGGAAAACTTAGGCTCTGTAAATTACCAAATTAAACCTCGAAATTCTAGAGGCCCTACACTTCATCTAAATGCCATAGTACTTCCAGACATCACGGATCAACTCCCTTGCAGTCAAGTCGCACCAGATGTGAAGGAATTTTGGAAGCACTTAGAGCTGGCGGACCCTAATTTTGATCAAAGTGGTAAAATTGATATGTTGGTGGGAGCAGAGATATTTCCATATATCTACACAGGACAGCGCAAACTTACGAGCGACAAGGGCTGTGCCTTGAAAAGTATATACGGCTGGGTCATCACCGGAAAAGTGCGAACTCCAATGAAGAACGCCAAAAAATCGACCTTTTTGACTCTTGAAGACCGCTCATTGAAGGATGTACTCACTAAATTTTGGCACACTGAAGAGCCCATGGCGGCCGTAGTCACCAATCCAGACGATGAACTTTGCGAACAGATTTTTAAAAAGGAACATTTTAAAGAAGAAAATGGACGGTATGTCGTACCACTGCTTTTAAAAACGGAGACACCAACTTTATCCGATTCTTATCAACTTGCAAAAAGTAGATTGCTGAATTTGGAGCGCAAACTTAATAAAGATCCTAAAATGAAAATCGCATATTCTGAATTTTTACGTGAGTATGAAGAACTCGGCCACATGCAAGAGGTAAAGCCGCCATTGCACGGGCTTGCTAAATATTACATTCCGCATAATTGCGTTGTTCGTGACATCAATACTCTATCTAAATTCAGAGTTGTTTTCGATGCTTCCATGGCCACTATTAATGGAATCTCTTTGAATCAAGTACTACACACCGGGGCTAAACTCCAGGCAGACATTACCAAAATTATACTGAGATTCAGAAGCCATAAAATAGCATTTTCTGCCGATATTTGTAAAATGTTCCGGCAAATTTTGATACGTCCACCCGACCGACAATATCAGCACATTTTGTGGCGGGAATCTTCAGATGCACCTATCAAGGAATTCCAGCTTAACACTGTCACTTATGGCACAACTTCCGCACCATATCTTGCTAACCGAACAATAAAACAAGTTGTTCATGACGAAAAAGAAAGTTTTTCCATCGCAGCAAAGATTTTAGACGAGGATGTATACGTAGACGACCTTTTATCTGGTCGAGATACAGTTGAAGAAGCAGTTCTCGCCAGAAACAACTTATCGGAGATTACAAAAAAGCATGGGTTTGAACTGAAAAAGTGGCCCAGTAGTCATCCAGAAATACTAGAGGGGCTAAGTGAATCAGAAAGAGCCTTGCCATCTAACTACCTTGAATTTGATACCGGCGAAAATACATCACTGGGTCTCCTAGGATTGCGATGGTCACCAAAAAACGATAGTTTCTCATATAACGAGGTAGACTTTTGCAGAAAAGTAACGAAAAGAAGTATCCTATCCAACATCAGTAGAATATTTGACCCTGTAGGCTGGATCACACCAGTGGTCTTAGGAGCCAAAATACTCATTCAACGGCTTTGGCTTTCTGGACTAAATTGGGATGACCCAGTCCCGGTTGATATAGAAAACTCTTGGCTCTTAATTCTTGAACAACTGCCTTTGCTGACTAGACTTCAAATACCCCGATCAATTTTCAATCCTGAGAACAAAAAAGTGATGATTATTGGCTTTTCAGATGGTTCAGAAGCTGGGTATGGTGCCACTATTTACCTCCGAGTGCCTACGGCCTCAGGCTATAAGTCAAACCTACTGATGGCAAAATCAAAAGTTGCGCCAACGAAACCACTTACAGTACCAAGGCTGGAGCTTTGCGGTGCTGAACTTTTAACCAAAATTATGACCACAACCTTAACATCTTTAGAAAGTACTGACTATACCGTGGAAAAAATCATAGCGTTCACCGACGCAACTACAGTTCTAAGCTGGCTTACAACACCTCCGTTCAAACTGAAAACGTACGTTGCGAACAGGGTTGTGAGTATCATAGTCGCCATCCCTGCTGAAAATTGGGCTCACGTTAAATCTCATGAAAATCCAGCCGACTTAGCCTCCAGATCCACATTGCCAAAAGATATAGTAAACAACGTGTTATGGTGGCATGGCCCACATTGGCTTCATTTACCTACTTCAGAGTGGAACACATCGCCTATTTATAAGGTTAAAACAGAAGACCTGCCTGAAATCAAAACTGACATAAAAGGATTTGTCACTCAAAGGGTGCAGTCACATAATGAGCTGAATATCATATCCAAGTATTCATCGCTAACTCGATTAAAAAATGTCACTGCTTGGTGCTTTAAGTTTTTTAACAATGTTAAAGAGCGTATTGCAAAAAAGAAAACTCAAAAACCTGAAAATATCCAAACTTCAACCACTGTGAATACAATAATCACGCCATTAACTCCAGAGGAGCTTCACTCCGCGTTAAATGCACTCATTAAAATGACTCAAAATCAATATTTTTCAGAGGACATCAATGCACTGAAAAGTAACAAAAAAGTAAGCCATCAACTTTTAACCTTAAACCCTTTCGTTGACGCCCTGGGTATTCTCAGGGTGGGGGGTAGACTATCCAATTCTCATCTCACTGTGGAAGCCAAGCATCCGGCAATCTTACCAAAAAAGAGCCCACTCACAACTCTAATCATTCGGTACTACCACTTTTTGCATCTACACGCCGGCCCACGCGTCCTGCAAAGTCTGATCGCTCAGCGCTTCTGGATCATCGCAGGTCGAAGCTCAATTCGCCATCAACTGCATAAATGTATTAAATGCTTTAGGGTCAAGCCTCGAAACCAACAGCCACTCATGGGAGATCTACCGTTGGCTAGAGTTATCCCTGCGAGATGCTTTCTCCACGTTGGACTCGACTTCGGTGGACCGATTTACATCAAGGAAAGCAAGCGGCGAAACGCTAGTACCCATAAGTCCTATATTTCATTATTCGTATGCATGGCTACGAAAGCCGTTCATTTAGAGCTTGTGTCAGATCTTAGCACTGAGGCCTTTTTAGCGGCATTTGATCGTTTTGTATCACGGCGAGGTCTATGTCAAGAAGTTTTTTCAGACTCGGGAACTAATTTTATTGGTGCTAGAAACGAGCTGTGCGAACTCTACGAACTCCTCAGAGAGAAAAATACCCAAGAAAAAATCATTAAAACCTTGGCTGAAAAGAATATTTACTGGCGTCACATTCCGCCGACCGGCAGCCATTTTGGTGGAATATGGGAAGCTGGAATCAAGTCTGTAAAATATCATTTAAAGCGAGTCATAGGAGAGCAAAAATTAACCTTCGAAGAAATCAACACAGTGCTCATAAAAATTGAAGCGATTCTCAACTCTAGACCACTGTGCGCTATGTCAGCAGATCCGGAGGAGTTATCCGCTTTGACGCCAGCTCATTTCTTGACCGGTGGCCCTCTCTTAAGTCTCCCAGAATATGACTGGTCATGTACGCCAGAAAACAGGTTATTGAGATGGCAACTTCTCCAAAAAATGTCTCAACATTTTTGGAAGAGATGGTCAATTGAGTATTTGAGTAATTTACAACAGCGGCAAAAATGGCAACAGCGGACCGCTTCACTTAAAATCGATGATCTAGTGATGATCAGAGATGACAATCTGGCACCACTGCAATGGAAACTAGGGAGAATCATTCATCTATTTCCCGGCA
The DNA here is from genome assembly GCA_011764245.1 of Trialeurodes vaporariorum. NCBI lineage: Eukaryota > Metazoa > Arthropoda > Insecta > Hemiptera > Aleyrodidae > Trialeurodes > Trialeurodes vaporariorum. The sequence goes on along the minus strand of VMOF01000111.1, from coordinate 44,694,360 downwards.
AAGACGGTATTAATCGCGTAGCCACAGTGAAGACGGCGACCAACGACTACAAAAGACCAACAAACAAGCTTTACAAGCTGCCGATTGATGAGCAGTGTGAGTGACCGGTTTTGAGATGACACCTGCAGTAACCAGCCTTATCGCACATAGAGGACCGGCGAAAATCACGCAACAAAGGCCAGCCGTGAACTATGACCGTGCGACCTTCACACCTGCTCTCATTCGCGAGTCAGTCCCCTTCCGCGGTGGTTAGTCATTCTCAGTCCTATCAATTAGCCACGTATTATAATTAGTAAAATCATGGAATTACCCGACGCATCAATTACAGCCTTAATAGGTGGTGATAAAATTAATGATTTAATTGTGAATAAATATGTAACTTTATTAAATAATCGTGAAAAAAGTAATTCATACAAGTGCGTAATTTTTGACAGTTTATTTTTTACAAGTATAACTGATTTCGGTTTTAAAAGTGCATCAAGTTGGTTCAAAAATGTTGACTTAGAGTCCACTGACCGCTTAATAATTCCTGTGAATCTACCAGTTAGAGACCACTGGCTGTTAATTGTTGTTGAAATATGTTCAAGTATTATCGCGTGTTTCGACAGTTTTTACGAAAACGAAAGTGCCAATTTTATTCTATCAACCATTTACGATTTTTTAAAAAAACTCTACCCTGATCGCGAGTGGTCATGTTATGCAGCGTTAGCCCCGCAACAACTCAACGCTTTTGATTGCGGTCCTTATATGCTTTTGTTCGCGGAAGCAGCGTCGCGACGCGCAGAAATAAAAGTCCCGAAAAATTACAATCTCCGCCGTGGCATCCGAAGTCAACTCCACGAAAATAAAGCCGCCGCTTTTTCTTCCGCAAAGTCAGAAATTTTTCTGCCCTTTTGTGCTCTATACCAGCCGCGCATTGATTTCAAGTTTGCATTTTTTCTTGCACCTCGTGCTTCGTCAGCCGCCTCAACTGATCCGGATATAATTTGCCTGGACACAGAAGAAGACATTTCATCGATTTCGTCACCGCCTCCCTCAGCTAAGGATGACGAGCAGGTGGAAATTTCATCACTCGCTGTCGCCGATATGAAAACCTATATAAATAAATATGGATCAGCGCGCCGTCCGAATCGATTCAAGTTACGTCTTAAAAGTGGAAAAAATCTTAGCTTGTACCCGGCGCAAGTCCGTATTATTCTCGATGAAAACTTCCTATAATAATAATTTTAGAATCACTAGAAGTGTTCATTTTTCGTTCAGTTCCTAATTTTTGTGTTGCCGATCTCAGGAGATCTCTTTATTTCGTTTTTATGTGATTAAAATAACTGTGCTATTTTTGTGTGTTTTTTCAAAAAGTTATTTTTTTTGTTTTCAACTTTTACCAAAAAAAATAGTGGGGGGAATGTTTACGCACGCGTTGGTTCGTTTATTTTTTTTAATTTTTTCGTTTATTTACGTTCTCTCCCCCTCACCTGCCTCGCGCATCTCGCCCACCAACTGCGTTATGTAATCCACCAGCATTTGAACTTTCTGATTACGTAAGTTTGTTTTCCTTTATTTTCCTTACGTAACTTTATTTTCGTTTATTTTGATTGCGTAAGTTGCGATTACGTAACTTTATTTTCTATTACTTTGATTACGTAATGTATTATATAACTTTTGCGCTTGCGCGTTGGCGAGCTTTCTCCGTGTATAAATACAACTGCAAACTTTTGCTCAGGGCCTGTCTCACTCCAGCCTTCCTTTTGATACGCTGTGTAAAGCTATCATTCCTTGACACGCCGTGTAAGGCTGTCACTCTTTTCCATCTTTCCTTCTCTATTAATTTAATTACTCTTTTATTACAGGTTTTGTTTTTCTTTTTTAATTTCACCTTTCCTTGGGTACGCCGTGTAAGGCTACCTTTCCTTCGGTACGCCGTGTAAGGCTACCTTCCTTTTTATTTACCATAATTTTTCAGGTTATAACTAGCACGTTTTTACGCCTTTTTTGCTTTTTGCGCCCTCTGGGTCGTTATCATATTTTTTCATGCCTCTGGCTTTGTATGTTTTATTTCAGCTCTCCATGCCCTTTTTTCCTTGATGATTTTGCCTTCAGTGCACCTTATGATTTTATGATTTTGTGATTGTTCTCTGAACCACTCTTTTTTAGTATCTTGCCTCTGGCAAATCATTTATTTACAGTGTTATCTCTCTGAGTTCACTGATGTCTCTGACATTTTCTCTTCTGGCTCTCTGAGCAATTTTTTTCTCTCTTGCCTCTGGCAAACCATTTACAGTGTTCTCTGAACCACTCTTTTTTTTTTAGTATATTTTACAGTGTTATCTCTCTGAGTTCACTGATGTCTCTGACATTTTCTCTTCTAGCTCTCTGAGCATTTTATTCTCGCTTAATTTTGTTTCTTTCATTACGCACGTCCATTTTCATTGTTGAACTCAATGATGAAAATTTAGTTACGCCCAGTGCAGTAACATTTCTGAGAGTTTCACATATTTACCATGGTCCTCCGGTTATTATTACAACAGCGCAATCATTCAGATACATAGTGCTTACAAAATCTCTCATCCGCCAGTTTACCACTAACCATATTCTCAACTGTGTTGGCCAAATTTCAGAACATTAATTCCGACTATTCCATCCAACTTTATATATGTATTCCTACACATAACTTATATGAGTTTCGACAACATTTGGCAACACTGCATACCGATTTCCATCGATAATTATGCCCCTATGTCACCCAAAATACCCACCCCCCTTGCGCAGAAGTCATTCTGACAACTGGCATAAGCTCGTTTTCAACTTCCGTGACTGTACGTAAGGAGGCGCAAAATAGGAACACTATAGGAGCGCGGAAATTTCAAGAATTTCCGCGACATTGCCAACTTTGACCGATCATATCTCCGAGAGTATTCATTGCCGACAAATGAACTTTGCGCCATTTAAAAGAGCAAAGAAAGGGCTTTTTTTTAATAGTTTTTAAAAAAAATCGAAGATGGTATTCATCTTTAAAAATTGCAAATTTTAAAAATTTTGGGTTTGTAAAAAACGAAAAATTGCTATTTTTACCTTAAGAATTGAGATAAATACATTATCATATACATGAAAAGAAAGTTATTTTTACGCTAAACATTTTGGTTTAAAGTTGAGAGTCGTAGCTTAATTTGGTGAAAAGTTATGGACGAAAATAGGTTTCAACTTTGACCCCCTCCCCCGCCGCTCCTAGAGGGGCTAAGACAAAACCAAACCCAGCTTTAGAACCGCAAAACGATGCTCTATTCATTGGAAGAATAATCCAAAACAAATTCCTCAGGGCCAAAATGGCTCATTTTGAATAAGGTTCTTTGATATTTATGAGGTATGAAGTTATTTAATACTGTTGCACCGATATTTAAGATGACTGGCTCGCCTATTTTCCTTCTTTTAATTATTTCTGTATCAAAGAGTTGAGGAAAATGTTTCTTGATTAGGCGTCACTGCCATTCAGTACGCATATGTTTCAGACAGACAATGCAGCTTACATCAAATTTGTATCCATGTTACATTTTAGGGGATGAGCATCATCAAAACACACACTAAGTCGAGAGATAGACAGAGAGGAAAAGAGGGAGAGGTATCGCCGAACGCCGAAAGAGAACAACTTTCTTCCAAAGAAAACATATTAACTGCACCATTTGTACCAAATGCACCTGGGAGGAAGGACGGGGAGGGAGGAAAGAATTGTGATAGGGCGTTCAATGAAATATATCAGCAGGTACCTTTGAACGCTGCAAGAAAATGACCTGCCAAAAAGCAAAATTGAACGCCGTTTCCTGACTGGGCCGCTCGATTATTTTTAACATGCAGTAAGTACTGCATGTTTTTGTTATGGTTTCGTATCGATTTTGGCCATAAACTTCCTGCATAATAATCGACAATTTTCGGCTTGGTCGCAAACGTGCGTTGTCAGATTTCCGCACGTAATGATCGCGTCTCGTTTTACGGTGCATTCCCTTCGTTCGATATATTGCGGAGCGGCAACGCCAAAAGTCTCCCTACCCTTTAACGTGGAAAAAAACGAATCGCGCGCTATATCGGATTCTCGATATTCTTCGGTTCGCCGCACAATGGACAGAAATCAAATCTTTGGCGGTCCAAATTCGATCCTTTCAAAGTTGGGAAATTAGTATTTTCGCTGGGCACTATAAGTGATTTTAAGGGGTTTATTTGGCTCCGTTTTTCTATCCTGGCTTGTCCCATATTTATCGGAGAATATCATTTGATGGATCGACAATTCTTGTGACATCTCATGTCTTTGTATTTTTGACCACTTAGGACTCGATTTGGATCCATAGTGCGCCGTTTGAAATGTTTGATGAATGTTTGAGTGAGGTTTTGACAGAGTATTGGCCCTAAGTTTTTCCTAAGGATTTGTCTCCGTTATGAATAAAGTTGGTAGTTTCATGATTTTGTCTGTGATTACCAACGAGTTATATCTAGTTTGGAAGTTTTGGTAAACATGCGTAACCGCCTCGGAGATTTTAAGGTTACAGATTTGTGAAAATCAATGAGTAAACAAATCGAATTTCTTCGCGTGTTTTCGAACTCTATCAGTGACCAAGTGACTTTCAAATTAGGATTTCTTTTTGAACTGTGCGTGTTTTCTGTCAATCATAGCCTTAATCTCAGTTTCTACTAATTGAAACACTCAAGTTCTTCATAGTTTTCATTTAGTTTGTCAGTTGTAATTCTCATTCGTCATTTGTAAGCTCCATTACCTATTCCTAATTTTCTATGTCTCGAGACAACTTTATCAGGAACTCTTTCAGGAGCCTTTAGGTGCTGTACTGCCTTTGGGAGAATTCCAGGCTGATTATGTGTTGAATAATAGTTAAGTAAATAACCAAACTAGTTATATCTTCGTCCATGGTCGTAAGAGTAATTATTTGTTTGTTTTCTAATATTCATATATCTCGTCTTAAATTTCAATGTTATGATATGATCGTATCAGAGGTTTCAACCATTTGCCAGTAAACAGTTTTCTACTTTCCCTCTAAATACTCTTCGATTAGTTTTTTCCTTAAATTCTGACTTTGCTCGGCAATTCTTGCCGAGACAGGACTGAGACTGTCGCAAGATGTTTAGTGTTTACGTTTGAGGTTAATTGATGAGCAGTGTTCCCAAACGTTTGTTTTTTTTTTAAATCATTACTCATGTCTTTTATTTTTTATCAGTGGTGCATTAAAAGATTATTTCAATCAACCATAACCCACCCACTTGCTTCCTATTAACTTCCAGAATCCAGATGTTTGCTCGTGAAATGTTGTGGCCACGGCCGTGGTTGTGGATCATTTTATGAAATAAGCAATCTGAACAATCAACTTATTTCTCAGTGCTCAACCCATCTTTCAGTTCTGTAACTCAATCTAGATTTTATTATTTGCTTTACAAACGCTCACACACTTCTTTAAGCCAAGAATTCTTGTTTTCGGGTGTGTAGTGAATTCTGTCACGAATCAGTTTGTTGCTATCTTGTCCCTTCCGATCGAAGAGAATGAATTTTAATGTTTTTAATTGCAAGGTTTTGAACCAGACGTCAGAGCCACTGTCAAAGTTGTAGTTTTTGTAACTGATGGCAACTAGTTAATACTGATTGGTTTCAATGGGTTAGGATGATTAAAATCCTTGGTGGTTTTCAAAGGTGTGTTCTTCGAGGAGTGATTTTATCATGTTGCATCTCACTTTAACTGTCTCGTGCCTTTACAGAAGTAGTAACGCTGTCAGTATCCTTATTTAACTGCTGCTTGCAATAATGTATTCTAAAATTGGGCTTTTGAAACGAGAGTCTCCTTTTAGAAAATTTTATTAGTAGTCAGCTGTATTCTGCGTCAAATCAAAAAATTCAGAGTGTAAGAAATGCTAGTTGGGGTATCATTAAAACTCAAGTCTTTCAAGTAAGTCCATCAATTTTCACTTCAAACTCTACCATTAACTCTGTCTTTCAATGGATTTGTGTATATTTATCTTCAACAATTTTGGTGATAAAATAGCTAGGTCATTTCAGGAAAGATTGCTGATGACAGCTCTTTATTTACATGTGCGGATGGACGCATTTCTGTCTTATGCACAGAACTTTGTGGATAATGTTCACAGCTGGGAGTTCATTTATCTGCGTAGTTGCATACAAATGGAGTGCGCTTTGCAAAGCTGTCATTGGCAATATTTTCTTAAATAAACGCTATCAAGATGATCAGAAATGTAAGCAAATCTATTTTGACATAACTCGGCTGATAAATTTTGTATGCAGCAGCTAGTACTAAAAGTTGTTACCAGTGGTGTAGCGTGTAGTGAGGCATTATAGCATTTTGTTCATTTAAAACCTTTCAATAGATCAAACTCCTGAGCCCACTACACACCCAGTAGCTTCATATTTTTCATGGATTTAAATGCGCACAGTACAATGTTGCCACATTGCAGTATTTTGTGAATCCCATAAACTTGGTAGCGCAAAGACATCCGTGTACTCAGCTCGCTGAGTACTTACATTTTTTTCATTTTTAAAATCACGCAATACTGATCCTTGTTCTATTCAGGGTACCGGAAACATTTTAAACTCTTTAAACTCCATGCCTGCTGAATTTCAAATATTGTCCTTTTAATTTCAACGCCAAGTTATTTTTCTGATTTTTTTTTAAATTTGTTTTTTTTTTTGGTGGGTGAACTATAGCGAGAGGATGAAGTAGAAGGGGAAGCAGAAGAAAGGTGCGGTAGGTACAAAAAATTAGACTTGGTCCTTCGGATATCAGCGCCTTTGGGCATTAAATCTTTTGCACTTTCATGCGCCTGCAATTTATGAGTTATGCAATGGTTTGCGTTGAGCGCAGCCAACAGATTGTAATAATAATTCGGAATAATGAAGATCAGATAAAATCTCAGGCTAAAATCTGAAGGGACAGGGGGCTAGAAGAAACACAAGAGTAGAAAGGGTGGGAAGAGGGGAGGGGAGAAGACTTGGTTGCTTTGATATCAGCTAGTTTGTAAGTTGAATCTGAGAGATCTCATGCACAATCATGCATCTCTCAGATAAGGTTAAAAAAACTGATTTTGAAAGAAAAGTTTTTAAAGAGAGGAGATGGAGGTAGGAAAGAGGAAGGTAGTAAAAGGGAGAGGTTTGGAGAAATTTTTGGATCTTGACCGCCACGAGTTTAGATAGTTTTGGTGAAATAAATTTATCCAAAATAATTTGAGACATGAAATTAATAGAAATTAAAAAAGAAAATGAACAAAAACACTAGCGCTCAGAAGTTTCACATAGAAAAGAAATTCTCACTCCAACACTCTCACTTACTCTGCATACCCAATGAAATTATACAGAACATAATACAGAGATGATAACTATAGATAAAAGGAACCAGCACAGAGCATTTTTCTCAAGAACGGCTGATTAAAAATGTTTTGAAATTGGTTGCGGAATTGAAAAAAATTTTTTCATTTTTGATTTTTTTTTCAAAAGCCCTCAACAGCTCCTCGTTCATATTAGAAGAAGCTCACACACATTTATCAAGTTTTTTGCAAAAAAGCATCTTCTAAAAGTACAAAAAGAGTTCATATCCTCATATCAGAGGCAATTGCCAACATTTTTGCTCCCATAGACATTTACCAAAATACCCAGATTTTTTTAGCTATCGGGACTTAAAAGATTTTTGAATCAACCCTTGTGCTTATCCACTTGAGAATTTCTCACAAATCTTGACAGATTCTGAGAAAATATATAGAAACCTTCTGATCGATGTGCAACATGTTACCTTGAGGAGAAAAAATAAGGTGTGTTTTATCAAATTAAAATGTTGGGACTTCAATGGCAGAATCGGACCGATTCCGTGGTCTGAGACATAGACTGCCCAAAATTTTAATTTAACGAAATACACCTAATTTTTACTTTCTCACTCTAATGAAATTAGAAAAATTTAGAAAGTATTGCGATAGCGCAGAGATTTTCAAAGTATTTTGTTTCGATAGTTGGCCTCTCACGACTAAGTCATAATCATGATTTTTACAAAATAATGGCCTCTCATCATGTCTAATACCACCAGAAAGAATATACTTCAATCGTATTAGCATATTTCTTAACCCTTTCTAACTTAGAGACATTTATGCAAAAAAAATTCTGTGGCGTCAGTCTGTCAGTCCGTCAGTCCATCAGTCCGTCAGTCCATCAGTCCGTCAGTCCATCAGTCTGTCAGTCCGTGTGTACCTTCCCATAACTTTTGAAACATTGGTCCTTATGCTTCCAGATTTTGCACAGCTGTTACTTTTTAGATTCCCCAGAGGCACTTTTTTTGTTTTTTTGAAATTTCAACTTTTAGGTTAGTTATAGGGAAAAAATGATTTCCATTGAAATCAATGGTAAAATGGGTAAAAATGGGTAAAACTGGAATAATTCAAGTTTGGCTCAATCAATTTTGATGAAAGTTAGCAAAAAAAATCTACATTCAGCCTACTATAAAATAAACTACACATAGTTACAAGATTCAACCCTTAAAACCGTTTCAAAAATCAAAATAAGTGTGCTCGAGCCAAAAAATGGAATTATCGTGAGAAATTAATCTTTTTACTTGGAATCAATCAATTATGTCTCGATGAATTTTGATAATACTTTTGTACACACAATCCACTATCAAAATACTAACATATTTTGCTTTCTTAGTCACCATACACAACCGCTAAAACCTTTTTGAGAGGCAATATAGGTGCGATTGAGAAAAAAATATGGGAATATAAGCAAACAAAAACATATTCCTATTAATTGGGATAGTTCAGGTTTGGTCCAATGAATTTTGATGAAAACTGGCAAATACAATCTACAATTAGTCTACAAAAGAAAGTATCCCTTGCAGTTACAATATACAACCCTTAAGAGAGTTTAAAAATCAAAATAGGGTGTTCGACCCAAAAAAAAGAATCAAATAAAGTGAGGAATTAATGCTAAAACTTGGAGTCAATCATTAATGGGATGAATTTTGATGAAACTTTGCACAAACATAACATGTTACCGACCCACTAAAATATTTCTCTCATACAGTCATCATAAAAAACCTTTAAGACCGTTTCAAGGTGCAATATAGGTGCGATCGAGCAAAAATCTTTTAAACTATGCCAATATAAAGACAAAAATAATATTTGGAATAAGTAATTCAAGCATGACTCAATTAAGTTTAATGAATAATAAAACAAAATGTTTGCAATCTGCCTAGGCATAATTTTTTTTCCATGTATAGCTAGAACAAACAACTCTTAAGTCTGATACCGTTTAAAGGCAATGTAGGTTCCATCAAACCAAAAAAAGAACGTATAAGGAAAATTAAACGCATAAAGAAGAGTCAATCAAAAATGGCTGGATGAATTTTTTTGAAATTTTGTGTACGCAGTCTACAAACAAAGTACATCTTTGGAGGGGGGTGTAATCTGCTAAATTAAAAAATTATTTTGAAGATTCACCGTTTGAAAGAAGGAAACAAAAATTGTATTCATTGGAGGAAATGCGAGAATCAAATCGATTTTGACAACCTATAAAAACTAAGGAAAAAAAGAAACTCCAACAAATAGAATGAATGCAACTTAAAGAATATGCACTTATTGGAATCTGGAATTAATCTAAAACTTGCTGAAAACAACATCAGAATAGAATTTAGGGATCTCAATTAGCCTTCAATTGATGAAGTAGGCAACTATTCGTACAGCTTCGCTACAAATTTGCAAACTCTTCGGATTGAAGGAAGAATTAGGTCCAAGAGATGAAAATATTTGATAAATATTTGCGGGTCTGGTGGTCTCCCCTAGAAATCTAAAAAGGGGTCTAATTCCGAGTTACGTCCCCTATTGAGTGATACATCAATCGAAAAGACGTAACAAACTGAGCATTTCGGCGCAAACCGGAGGTGGATATCGTTTTTACATTTGAGATATCGAATGTCAATTTACAGATTGAGACATCTCGATTGTGAAAAACGATATCGAACTCCGGTCTGCGCCGAAATGCTCAGTTTGTTACGCTTTTTCGATTAATGTATCAATCAATAGGGGTCAAACCTCGGAATTTTTCAGATGGCTCTCCTTGGGGGCCAAAAACGTTTAAAAGTTTTGGGAGCTTCAAAACCAAAATTTGACTAAATGTTTGTTATGATTGAATTTTTTCTGAAAGGGGCTTACTTTTTAGAGTATTTTTGTGTCCTTGATTTTTAAATTCCGACTCTTCAAAGAGGAGTAATGATTTTTTGAAAATTACTCCAAATCGAACTTTTACCTTCAATGTATCAAAAACGAAAAACGATATTGAACTTCGATTCGTACCCAAAGTCTGATAATTTCACCCTCTTTTTGATTAATAAATAAAATATGGGGGTCCTCGTTTGAAGTATTGAATTTAGGGACGTGGTATCCGCCCTGCGGGCCCCCCAGAGATGTCTCCGACATCGGAAACCCCCTATAAAGATGTCCCCCTCAAGCTAATTGAACACGTGTTTCAGTGTTTTCCAAACCCGGAGCCGTTCTCGAGATATTTGGCCTAGCTCCTTTTTTAATTGACACCCTATATGCTATGAAACTTAATGAAAAGCGGTATTACAAGAATAACAATGCAGTCAAAGCAGCTTACACTGATTGACTGCATGTTATCTTTGTATCGCTAGACTGCGATACAAAATCTGCTGGCTGCTTGTTTTTTTTTGAAATTTTTTTTTGGTGAATCCTCTGTACGCCACTTATAACGTATACATATGGACCTTCTCGTAAATCTTGGCTTGATACTCATGCCCCTTTGCGAACACTTTTAAGTGTTGTAACTGCGACTTGTTTTTCCTTATCTTATCTTACTTTGGTATAAAAATCTAAGAGTTGGTTCTTCCAAACATCGAGATTCTCCGAATTCTCTCCAAAATCTTCAACTTAGATTTTTTATTTTCTGGCATTTCTGTGTGTACGCCGGGAAGTGCTGTGACTAATTGCCGACGGGAGAAAATGAGCTGAGAGGTAAGGGTGAACCTCCTCACTCCTCCGCTCTAGCCCGATCGGCACGGCGAACCCTTGCATCAACCCCCCCCCCCCCCCCCCCCCTCCCGCTGTCTTTGAATGAATCTCTTCTCTTTTGGCTTGCTTATTAACTGACCTTTTTTCCCTATTCTTTTCTCAACCTTCTTCCACTATTTTATTTTGCACGTTGATTTGTAACAAGAAAGGCGGCGCGAAGCACCTCCGGGCGTTGGGCAGCGGAGCGGCAAAGCCCCCCAGTTATTGTATAAGAATCTAAAACCAAAACTTCAATATCATCAGAAACCTTCAAAATCTTAGAAACCATGGACCAATAAATGTACGGTACACACGGGCTTTAGGTCGTACCTAAAAATGGCCATTCTAACCTCACATTTCTTTAACGGCACATCGGAATGTTGGGTCCGCTCCCAACTTTACGTTACTTGGGGCGGGTCTAGAGCCTCTCTAACCCACCCTAAGTGCTATTTTGAGGTTAGTTTTGTGGTTGCGCCATTTTAAAACGGTCCGATGCGGTCCGTTGGCGCGTTGGCTGGTGGCCGATGCTTGTTGAAGTACTTAGGGCGGACTTGGGGCGGACTTGGGGCCGAGGACCGTGTGACCGTACATTTATTGGTCCCATAACTTTCTCTGATTTTCGTGTGTGACTGGTATTAGGTACTACGTCGAATAGCCGAAGCGGCGGTGGTGGGTGAATGAGCCGAGAGGTATGACCGCCCGACCTGATCGACGGATCCAAAAATCTACCCCCTCCCCTTCACCACCCCCTGTTTATGTACTGCTAACTTATGATGGCTGGCTCCAAAACGCACCTCAGACACCCTGCTCCGTATATTGTCAGATAGAGTGTGGAAAATATACTTTTTACGATACCCTAAAAAAAAGTATGTTTTGTTCTTTTACTTTTTATTTAGAACTATAAGGGAGGCCATGCTTCGCTCGGCTGATACCACTCTCATACTGACCCCTCTTAGTATTCCCATGGTACTCTATAATGCCTTAATTTAATGTGAAATATCTAATATGATAGTGCTGTGATTCGCCTGAAAGGTAGGCAAAATGAAGGATTTTCATTTATCTCTATTTTGTTGATTTTGGCACCAATGAGTTTATCAATGAACGTTGTCGGTAAGTTTAATTTGTTGCCTACCTTTTAGGTGCATCATATGAGTACTATGCTAATTTCATTACTTTACGTGAAGACTAAATATTTTAGGATACTTTTGTGTTTTTTATTTAATACAACATTGACTGTTCTCTCGAGGTTTGATCTAATTTGAGAGGATTTCATTATAAAAGAAGATAAGAGAACGTATGTAGAAGAAGGGCCCATGAAATAGTGAATATGCCCTGCTTTAGAATCCTCCATCACAAGTAAATGGGGGTTTCCGGTGAAGAGGACACTTGTTGCTCTTTGGGCCCTTTTTTCCGCAGATATCCTTTCATTGATTCCAATGAGTACAAAGGATATTGAAATGGTATGGCGATGGTATGGCGGTGCCATGTGCATTTGGCAACGCCAGATACCTTGGCTACTCGCGGAAGCTGTACTTCTGCACGTTTCCGGGGGTCCCGCCCTGTCCGGGATCCAATCGGGACGCGGAAGCCGACGGTAGATGCGCGTTGGCATCCCACATCGAACGGCACCCATCCCGAGCGATTCCACGAGACGCAGACGAGGGGAAAGGAGGGAGGGGAAACTGACCGCGCAAATTGGAACAGGTGCCGCGATATATCAGACTAACAGTCTAGCGCGAGGAAAGAGATCACAGAGTATACAACTGTGTATACGAAATTGCCTATAACGCTAGTGGCAGGGACTTCCACACTTCTTACTGAACGTTAGCGCTATGGCGGGAATAGAGGGAGAACCAAGTATATCTGAGGTGCATCGTGGACCGATGTTCATGAGCTTCGTTTCATATTGAAAGTGCCTTACTTTTTAAATCTAAAATTTGGCACTTAAGAAACAACGTTCTTTGCTCAAACCTACTTTCCACCTCTGGATTAAGAATAAGCATATTTCCATCGGTAGACTCGAAGTCTCACTAATCGTATTAATTATTATCTGATTCTTTGATTTGTTACTTAAAACTTGGAAAAATTTTCATTAACAGTAACAACTGTTCCAATGTATGTCCTACACCAGCATTTTCATGTTTTATTACTTTTTTATGAATGTTACAAAATACATTAAATGTTATTCAAAACGACAGTCTGAAAATTCCATATGTTTCTTCTCTGCCAAACTTTGTGAGGCAATTGTTAATCATATTAGTTTTGATGCGTAGTGCTCAAACATATTTAAAACGTTGCTCGAAAAATGAACTGTTATGCTGAAATTCTTGTTTCCAGGTTCAAAGTGAAACAAACTGAGTCAGAATGCTAAAGAATAACATACCTGTCATTGATAATACATAAGATTCGTTTTTCTCAGCAGGCCACTCTACTTTTAAGGGTGCAAAAGCAACATTATTTATCTCAAGTATGTTTCCATGATCCACTTTGAATTCTTCTAAATACGTTACCTGTAAAAGACAATCATCAAAAGTCCATTGATATCTGATGCAACGATAACTCTAGAGGGCTTTCTTCAAAATTGAATATTTTCGCCCTCGGCTTGATTCCGGTGGAACTTTGGGTATCGATTTGGTTTGACATTTGTGGTAGGTACCCAAAATTTTGCATACCAAAAAGAATATTTAGAGGGGACATTTGGGTCAAAGGTAAAACCTTCGAACTCGAATACTTCACTAATGAGTACAGCTTTGGTGATGTGGTTTGCACAGAAAAAATGAAAACAAAAAACGCGGATTATACATTCAATCTTTCGACCACGGGAGTAGCGTTCAAGTTGGCGAATTTGTAGTATGTTCCTTCAAAATCATGTAAAAAGTCAAATGCGAAGGTGTTTGCCGAACACCCAATAGCTCTATCTTTTTTATATGGGTTTAGATGAACAAACTGCAACTTTGCCAAATTGCAAGCTAGGAGACTAACCAAAAACCTGCAATTTAGCAATTTTCGGGACCACAATTTTTTACATTTTTTGGAAATCCGAAGTCCTTTCTCTTAGTTTCGATCTCTTTCGGAGCTAGCTTTAATTTTCTGGCATATTCGTTTACAATTCGCTCAAACCGTATGCAAGAGGGAAATTCTTCGTTGCTCGGTTAAAAACTCTCAAAGTGTCAGAAATCACTATTTTGGCGTTGGCAATGGTAGTAACGAGACAAAAAACCGCTTCTTCGCATGTAATCGATATAGTTCGGTAGATTTTGGAATCTGAAAGTCTTTAAAATCGAGGGAGTCAAGTCTGCTATACATTTTAAAAAAAGTTATAATCAAATATAGCTGCCAACCTCTATCTATTCGGAAAACCAGCTTTGCAAAAACCAAAACATGTTCAACTTCGTTGTATCCCGAGTGTAAATTTTGAAAAGCGGCGAGCAGCGGCATTTCAGCCACGGGCCAGAAGATACAGAAACAGATGTGAGGAAAGTTTTGAACAGACTAGAGATACAGATTAAAGAGTGGCCTATTGAGTGACCTAATAAATATTCATCAGGAGAAAGTAGATTTTCCACATGAGGTAGTACTTCTGCGCTTATCATATAAGGCTAAATGTCGTGCAGTATAGCGAATTCAACACAAAATAAAAAATACCATTTACAAATACAGGCTTATTCAAAAGTAACGACCACTCCTTCCTCTTAACTTTCTATCTAATAGCTATAAAATAATGTGGTAAACGTTATCTAAGGGGACTGTTTTCGATGACCTCTCCATAGGGGACAACTTTTCGGAACATTAACATAAATACATTTTTATGACAATATTTGAACGTTCATGGTTAATTCAAACTCTCGTGCTCCGACAAGTGAACGAAAGTGGGTTCCAAGTCTGTGATTTTTGACTAAACGCTGATTGTTAGATCAGCGTGCTAACATCCAATCTGTTTCTTTTATAAAAAAATAAAAAAAAATATGCTGGAATTGCTTTGTGAGTTTAAGTAAAGAGGTAGGTTTTAAATGAAGATGAAATATAAAATAATGTAAATGAAAATAAACAGAAGACTGAACAAGTCAAATCCTTTTTGGGTGTTGTCGCACAGCGCAAGCACCTTATGCTATCGTTGTAGTATGTTCCATCGTAAAATTTGTTGCTTAGAACTTTACAGGCATTATATTCAGAATCGTTTGAAGTGTCCTGGCAATAAATTGATGTATTGAAAAACCATTATTTTTGTATTCAACGTTTGTTAAATCGAAGGTGGATTAATATTCACTTCAGAGAAAGAGCTGTGCCGGGAAGTAAATGCGCTTAAGAGTTAGGATACAACTACCCAGTAATATTGTAATTTTTAGATAAAAGTTTACCTCAAGTTGAAACTGTGGCGTACACTCAATAACGTCAGGTATGACATCATGAACTGTCAGAGCCAATTCTCGATCTTTGTACGTCTTCTGTTTCTGATATTTTTTTGAGCTGTAAGGTGTGAATGTAAAGGGCCGAAACTCATAAAGAATACCACTTGGTAATAAAATTGATAAGCACAGCAGCCAGAGCAAAGACATCTCTAAAACTGATCCTTCTCATAGCACTCGCTGAAAATGTCTCATGCTTACTCAGATGCTACTAACAAAATACTTTTTGAATGTGAATGTCGATCGCAGCGCACTGTGAATCTATGCGTGTATTCTAGCTGGGCAAAACTCACTTCAAAAAAGCTGATTTAAGGCTTCTTGTTAATGGATGTCTGAATAAGCCCTCATCAATGCCGATTTAGCTCAAAACCGGACTACGATGCTTCGGATATAGGTTCAAAGTTCATTTTGTTGTTACAAAATCTTGTTTTTCTGTTGATCGATCTTGTCTGACTTTTTACTTCACCGTGCCACTGTGCGTCAATAATTGTGATCAGAGACATGTTTTTGCCCTCTTTCACCATTATGAAAAGGATTTCTTGCATCCAAGTTGATTTGTAAGTCCTTTATTGTATTAAAAAATATAAACATTATCTCAAATTTTGACCAATTTGTATGCTTTCCTAATTTTGATAGATTTTTCTTCGGTGTACCTACGCGTAGTTGCTCTCACTATGACCTTTAAAGATGGAAAAGGACACCTCGCTTTGCTTATGGGAACTGGCTCCAAGTCAAATTTTTTGAAATTGAAATATGTTGCGTAAAAGTGTCTCCTGAGAAAAAGCTCTCACGGGCGGAAAAAAAATAATGACACGATTTCGAGATATTCGCGTCTAAAGTTGGGGACTATTTGCCCGGTGCTTCGTATTCTCGTACGTAGCAGGCCGCTTAACTACTACGCCAACTGGAAACCTTCTCGGTCGAATCGCCCGACTCAGCGCGCATTGATAGAACTACTTCCTTTTGCTGTCCCTCCCAACTGCTTATTTGTTTACCCCACACCTACTGCTCTGCCTCGACGGGGTTGATGTAAATAAGTAATCAGTTGAGGGCGTGGTCAAGATGAAGCATGGCCGTCGAGGCAGAGCAGTAGGTGTGGGGTAAACAAATAAGCAGTTGGGAGGGACAGCAAAAGGAAGTAGTTCTATCAATGCGCGCTGAGTCGGGCGATTCGACCGAGAAGGTTTCCAGTTGGCGTAGTAGTTAAGCGGCCTGCTACTTACGAGAATTCGAAGCACCGGGCAAATAGTTCCCAACTTTAGACACGAATATCTCGAAATTGTGTCATTATTTTTTTCCGCCCGTGAGAGCTTTTTCTCAGGAGACACTTTTACGCAACATATTTCAATTTCAAAAAATTTGACTGAAGCCAGTTGCCATAAGCAAAGCGCGGTGTCCTTTAATGCAGTTCAACATAATTTTCGCTCAACCCATGCTGAACGATGTAACAGTAAAAATTGTTGATTTTTCAGAGACAGGTTCAAACCCAAAAATACAGGAAGCAGTACCACAGTGCGTTGAGAGTTTGATCAGAGAAATTTTTTTGGGCTTTCTTCACCATTGTAGATAGACTTTCTTGCATCAAAGTCGAACTGTACGTCCTTTCATGTATCAAAAAAAGCATGCCCTTTTTTAGCCAATTTTCACATTTTTCATTTTTCATAAAATGGGTTTGTTGCGCTTTTTTGCAATAATGCCAGACATACCGGCTTATAAAGTAAAATGTTACGAGAAAACCTAAGGGAACAACAAAAACTCATAAAATTTCCTCTGTAATAGAGAAAATGGTAAATTTTAGTTGAAGATAGTTGAAAAACGAAATGGGAAGTGACAGTAATGGCGCGAAACTAGCTGACGTCATAGTTAAGTCCGGCGCAGCGGTTAAACCGAAATCAAATCAATGCTGTATCCCTCTTATCGGGGGGCGCCGATTATGACAACTCCCCTAAAGATGTCCCCATCCAAATAAGCGAACATGTGTCTGATTGTGAGTGTTTTTTGAAAATCGAAGTTGTTCCCGCGAAATCCAGCTCGGCTCGTAATTTCATAAACACCCTGTATTATAGTATTTTAAGGAAGTATTACATCCTTTGGAGAAATTCTTCGAAAACATTGATCTGATATTGAATCTCCCCCTCTCCCTTTTATAAAGGGGACGTACAGCCAAAAAATCATAATTTAGTTAAGCACGGGAATCGACGGAGGAAAAAAAGAAATCCGTTTCTCAAAATTCAACATCGTTGCGAAAGATACAGCCACCAAAAGATCCGGCGTTCTCGTCCTCTGCTCCAACCACACGATGCGGTGCCATTGCACTTGGTGGGAAACGCAGCGCCCGCGCCGTTCCCCCTCTGTTTGTGAGGTTATCGGCTCTCCCACGTAAAAATCGCTAAGTATTAAAATTAAAGAGCAAAGAATTACCTCTCCTACAGTGGTTTTATTTTTTATTTTTTCTTCAAGATTATTTTGAGCTGAGATATGAACGGAAACGGCAAAATTTGGGATTCCGTTCGAATTTCTGACTTTCCGCGTTCACAAACAGCCGTATTTCTAGCCACTCAAAGTCTACCAATGATAACTGTTGATGGACCATTTATGTAGAAAATTATACGTTCTTTAAATTAAGTCCTTTAAGTTTTTTGGCTGCGGTAAGGCATTGACCCGGAAAATGCGAATAAAATCAGAAAAATTGCCGCTTTTTTAATTCCAACACGCATTCACGATTAGTTTTTTCCTATTTTCCTTGACAAAGGTCAATTTTCGGTGGAAAATCATGACAGGTAAAACTAAAGAATGCAAAATTTCCTCTCGATGTGTTACATTAAAATTAGTGATTTGCTTGCTCCGGCCTAGAGACTATCATTTTCGGTGATTTGAGAATTTCAAGATTTTAAGTCAGACATAGGAGCCGATTTCGCAGATTTTCCGTTTTCGTTCATATCTCGCAGCTAAAAATAATCTTGAAGAATAAAAAAACCAGAATTGGAAAGGAAGTTTTTTGTTCTTCAATTTCAGTTCTTAGCGATTTTTACGTGGGAGTGCCGATAACCTCCCAAACAAATAAGGGGGAATGGCCGCGGCGCGGAAGCTGTGTTTCCAACTAAGCGCAATGGTAAGCACTGCATAGTGTGGTTGGAGCAGAGCAGATGACGTCACTGCCGGTTCGGCGGCTGTATCTTCGCAACGAAGTCGGATTTCGAGAAACGGAATTTCACTGTCGTTCATGTCCCGCTTTCCTCTATCGGTGAAGCCAATGTTATTTTTAGGGTCTACGTCCCCTTCAAAAGGCCCAAGACCCTCTAGTAATACTGCGTGCAGTGTGGTAACGTTGAATTTTGTTCTGTTGAACTAATAAAAAAGGTTGACTTCGTAAGATTTCTTCGATAATTATTAATCTTTTACATTGGTTGAATGTACGGAATCCAACGTTACCAAACTGCCCTCTCCGATGCAGCATTTAATCAGCAAATTTCTTGAACCATTGAAAAAAGTAAACACCACTACATAGAGCACTTGAATTTCTCTCTAAAAAAAAAAAAAAAAAATTATTTTAATACCCTCTCCCGGTACCATAAGTTTGTCAAACACCGCAGGCTCATAAGTGTAACTGGAGATCGTTTTTAAAAATATTGAATACTTTAATTTTATGGACGGCAATAGTAATGGACATGAATTCGGTTGTAGACATGTGAAAAGCGGACATTTTTGCACCGGACAATGGAAATTTATCAGGAGGTATCTTTGAACCGTCAAAAATTAGTCCTAACCGGAACACAGTTTCGCTAAAATTTTCTG
Source organism: Trialeurodes vaporariorum (assembly GCA_011764245.1). NCBI lineage: Eukaryota > Metazoa > Arthropoda > Insecta > Hemiptera > Aleyrodidae > Trialeurodes > Trialeurodes vaporariorum. The sequence continues at coordinate 44,675,116 of VMOF01000111.1, read as the reverse complement.
TTGCTTAAGCTACTGAAGTAACTATTAATATTCATCATACAGGTGACTGGTTTTTTGGGCCAGTGACTGTCTGAATCGTCTCGCTTATCATACTTACTTGTTTACTTTAGCTTTAATTATATAATTTTTCTTTTAGAATTGACGTTATTTTGAATTGTTTAGAACATCCGTAGATCGTTTAGAGCGAGTTTTTGTAAAGAGAGTTAAGATGATTTCTTGCATCTTTGGTTTAGTAAAACTGCATTCTTACCAACATTTTACTCTATTGCTTCCTCTTACGCAAAATACACACTTTTTTTCTTCTCCGTACGGTAATTTCATCGAAACGTAGAATTTCCAGAACTTGAAAATGAAGCGTTCCACAAATTATAGATTTCTCATGTTTAAATTGACCTTCTTGATCACTCATGAAATTTTCTTAAAAAAGAACGTGGACCGCCCTGCATTGTCAGGCATATTAGAGAATTCGCAAGATTTATGAATAGGAACAAGCACAGACGGATAGTCTTGAGTCTTTATACATGTAACGCTGGAACAATGACCTGAAACTCATTTAATCATTCTGGTGGGACCAGGGAGAAATGTTCTGGTATTTCTTGGTTCCTTTTGTCTTCCTTTTCTTTGTTCATTTCTGCTTCCTTTTTCGTCTTCTCCTCTACTTTTGCAACATCATAAAAATTGAAATCAGGCACCTCTATCTCCGCACTAGAAACAGTCGGAACGGAAGCATTAAAAGGTCCAGTGCACTGGAAGAAATTGACAGCAAGCGGAATACCCATCTCATACTTATCAGCAAACCTTTGATGTGAGAAATGAGCTCTGTCTTTATCCGAGCGTCTGAAGAAAAAAGAGTACACAAAACATTTTCACTTATTAGTTCAGCTTACAACAAAAACAAAAACTGCATGGAAAACCTTATGAACATGTTCTTATGTTTTTAATCTAGAAGAGACCCACCAAATACTTGTTAATATTCTAGAGGACACCCCACGCCTCCCTCTCAAGATTCTGGAGGATATTCTGCTTTATAATTCTGGGGCAAAACCCACACCCTCCTCCAAAAATATTGAGGATCCCCGAGACCTACTTTCACAATGCTGCAGGACACTCAAGAGGCCCAGATCCCCCTTCCTATCTAATGGTGTCCGGAAGTTTCGGCGCAAAAATTTCGGCGCCGGAAATCTCGGCGCCTGATTTTTTTTCAAGGGGTAAAGTTAGGAAACGACGAGAGTGATGCTTGGATAGATTATGGAGAGATCATTTGTTTTCTTCATACAAGTCTTAATAATTTCAGCTTTTCCTTCTTACGTATCCAGGCTTAGGACTGGCCAAGAGTTTATTTTAGGGGGAGGTGTATCCCCCCCCCCAACCCAAGAACACTCTTGGAAGTGTATAAAAAGTTTTTATATGAGGGGAGTAGATTTCATCGGTCCTTTTTTTTAAAATGTGAAAGAAAATTAATAAATAAATACATTTTTGAAATACAAATAGACATTGCGGGTGATAAAATGGTGAAACTTTAATAATGCAAGTTGTGAGCAATTCCTTGAAAATCTAAAGTTGTACGATTTTCAAAGTCTTCGCACAATTTTTCCAATCTCTGTGTCACTGCTGTATATTTTTCCCTTCTCCATTTCTATTTATTCTTTAAAACAAGAGAGAAAAAAAAAAGGTTATCATAGTTTTCAGCTACCATCATTTTGAAGGAAAAGTTAAAAATATTTTTATTTTACTGAAGAAAAAACTGTCTCCCCATAATCGATACAAATCCTAACTACGCTCGACGTTTCTTAACTTTACCGCGCCGCTTGAAAAAAAAGTAAAAAACAGGCACCGAGATCTCCGAGCACCGAAATCTCCCGCGCCGAAATTTCCGCGTCGAGATGTCCGGCGCCAAAACTTCCTAGATTCCTATCTAGTACACTAAACCGCACCTCAAAGGCTGTATTTTTACAGAAAGTTATGATAGGTGGAAGTGTTTAACTTTGAGACCTGACACCACCGATATCCGGCATAGTAAAAAACACACGAGGCCAGACTTGGGTGCCAGGAAACCTACTGTATCATCACCACTAAAATTTGGGTGTGGAGCCAAGGTAGTCCCAAAAATCTCCTTCCTGAATTTCTCTGTGACAACGGGTGAAAATAAATTTTTGCCGTTCGATACATCGAAAACGTAAAACGATATCATTCTATACTTAGGATTTACTTTCATTTTTAAACAATTTCAATTTTTTAATTTTTTTAACGATATCAACCCTTAATTGGTTTGCTCCAAGTGTCTTAAAATGTTATCCTCTTCCAATTGATTCATCACAAGATGGGGTTGTTATTTGAAAATGTCGAGTTTTGTCTTATAGGCGAAACAGTCCAAAAGTTTTGGTCCCGGTGCGAGACTTTAGAATACTCCAGTAGAGAACAATATTTGATTCAGGGACCCACGTCTTATTTTTCAAAGGCAGAGAAGGCACAGTCGTGCAAAAATCTGTGTAATATCCCGAAAATCGATAAGGACGCAGATGGCATAGTTCATTTTAGACTGCATGCACCTAGAAATTGAACTTAATGGAATCATCAGCTAAAATTTTGAGAGTAGATAATAATTAAGATACATTACATGTCACTGAGCCGCCTTTCAGAGAATGCCGTTCTTGCTTTTTGTTGGTAAATTAAAAAAACATATCGGTGATAACCTGTTGGAAGATTTTGAACATTGCATTAAACGAAAGCGTGTTGGTGATTTATCTACACTGAAAAAAAGGGAATTGCTGGAATAACAAATCATTGTTTGCAAAATTTGCATTTACTTTTTTTGGGAAAATTTAGCGTGTACGTAGGTAAATGAGCAATTTTATTTTGTTAGAAATGCTAAACGATTAGTCGCTAAATTAGCTGGCTAGAGATTTTGTTGTTTTCGCATTTTGGATTGTTATTCTTGTAAAATAATTTTGCTGAAGTGACATTCTTCACTCCTTGTTATAACCACATTCAAAATTTTTGTAAAAACTGTAATCCAGAATGATAATATATCAATTTTTTGGATTGTAAAACTTCCAAAACCTTGATGTGTAGAACTAACTAAATTTGGCATTAAAAAAACTGCAGTCCAAAATGAAAAAGCACCAATTTCTTGAATTGTAAAAGGACGAGGCACATTCCTTATGGGAAATGGCCCCTTGCCAAAAGTTGATTTTTTTACATGGATCGACGCCGCTCGTCGAGCTGATCAAAAGTTCTCATGGCACCAAAAAAAGTTACCGTGCCGTTTTCGCGCAATTTAAGCTCAAAGTTGAAAAATAACAATAGGAATCGGCATCAATACGGTGTGCATTTCTCGGAAAAGGACGGGTGATCGGCGCTTCTGCCTCTCGTAAAACAATACTATTGTTCACAGTCGGACCGACCGCACGCACGTATAGTGTCCGTTCCTCTCCCTTATTCCCTTTCACACATTTTCCTTTTACTCACTGACAGCAATCCCCTCCACCCAAGAGCCTCATCAAAGCTCATCATAGGAAAATGTGTGAAAGGGTATAAGGGAGAGGAACGGACACTATACGTGCGTGCGGTCGGTCCGACTGTGAACAATAGTATTGTTTTACGAGAGGCAGACGCGACGATCACCCGTCCTTTTCCGAGAAATGCACACCGTATTGATGCCGATTCCTATTGTTATTTTTCAACTTTGAGCTTAAATTGCGCGAAAACGGCACGCTAACTTTTTTTGGTGCCGTGAGAACTTTTGATCAGCTCGACGAGCGGCGTCGATCCATGTAAAAAAATCAACTTTTGGCAAGGGGCCATTTCCCATAAGGAATGTGCCCCGTCCTTTACCAAATCTTGATTGTAGAATTAACTAAATCTGGCATTGTAAAAAGTGCTATTCCGAATGAAAAATCATCAATTCTCGGATTGTAAAATTTTATATTTAGAACGCAAAATCATTTGATTACGCTCCCTGGTTGACAAAGTTTGAAGTACTCTTCCGTTTTGTACTCACTCGGCAGTTTACGCTCCTCTGCAAGGAATTGTGCCTTAAGATGCGTATTTTATGCTCTGAATCATTATCTGCTGTGATAGCCTAGTGGTAAAGTGCTGGACAATCACCACGGCTACCCAGGTTCAAATCCCGGGACATCAGGTGAATTTATCATCTCATTAATTCATCATACCTCTATGCCATGCCTACATATAATGTCTATATGTAATACTCTCTGTGAAATCAAATCAATACAATGTAACTTGTACGAGGGTGGATTTTAAAGTAAGTTTACCTATTTTTTTTCTCAGCAACTATCAATGCTGGAAAAAAACAAACCCAGCGTTGAAACGTACGTACTTTCAGCTTTCTAACGAGCTTTAGTTTTTCAATTTTGGCCAACGCGTTGCGGAGACATCGTGGATTTTTCCCACCCGTCTCTCCGTCAAACGTGCCCACCTTTTCACGCGCTATAGAAAACTGCGAATTTCGGCAGGCGACGCGCTTATCTCCGGATCAGGCACCTCAATAACACCTGAATGCATGTTTTTTACTAAATAGACTACTTTTCTACTGATAAAATGGTCCAATTTGTATCGATCTTCAAAATTTCGGTCAGTACTGAAAGTGCAATCATCATGAATTGAAACTGGATTAACAGCTTGCGTCAAAACCTGGTTGAGGAGTATGGGGGAAGAATTTTACGACGGCTGTATACAGAAATTGTTGCACCGATATAAAAAATTCAAGAATCTAGTGGGTGACTATGTCAAAAAATGAGGTGAGATGCCTCACAACAATGTTATAACAATTGTTTCAATAAAATAATAGCTCTATTTTTCTTTTTCAAAGTCTTAAACTCATTTTTTCTGTGAGGCTAAAAAGGTGGGCAAGTTTGAAGGAGAGACGGGTGTGGAAAATCCACGATATCTCCGCAACGCGTAATCCAAATTTAAAAAAACTTTAGCTCGTTTTGAAGCTGAGAGTACATACGTTTCAACATTGGGTTTGTTTTTTTTCTAGCATTGATAGTGTCTGAGAAAAAAAGTAGGTAAACTTACTTTAAAATCCACCCTCGTACATACACGAAGCCAAAACGAATGAGTACTTCACACGTTGTCAACCAGAGCGCGCAAATGAACAATCTTTCGTTCTGGATGATATGGAATTTTACAATCCAAAACATTGATGATTTTTCATTCTGGATTGCAGTTTTTACAATGCCGGATTTTGTTAAATGTAAAATCAAGATTTTGTAAATTTTGCAATCCAAGAATTTATGTTTTTCCATTATGAGTTGCACTTTTTACAATGCCAGATTTTGGAAATTTTACAATTCAAGATTTTGTTATTTTAACCATGTTGGATTACTGTCACGATTTTATACAATTCAGACTTGCAAAATTAGCTACCCTCACAGTTATTTTAGCATTATTTTTTTCAGTGTATTTGTATAATTGACCGAAAAAATATACAGAAGATGACTTTACCTCTATAAATTCATAGTTTTGAACACGGAAATGAGAGGTCACAATAACCTATTATTGACATTGAAAATTAGTCAAAAACTCCTCGCTGTTTGAGTTAGAACTCCACGAGAATTTGAGAAGTAAAAATTGTTTTTCGGACTAGCGTCGGACAGCAAAGTCGTAGATTCCTAGATAAGATTCGTCCGATGAGAAAACTAACCCTAACAAGGGGGAGGAAAAAGAATCAGGGACGAAGAGCGAAGTCGCACGATCACCCCCGACGCACGTAGGAGTATTTACCCCAAAAACCTGGCCAAAAATATTTGCGTGGTCTTGAATATTTAAAAATTGATTTTGGTTAATGTTCTAATTTAAACTCAAAACTCCTATTGCACGGTTGATGGTTGGAAAAGGGGTAAAAAATTAAGAATTTTGGCTCAAACGATAGGTCGATAGCTCATTCTTTTGCCGAGTTATTGACGTTTATTTCATAAAAAAGGCTTGACTTCAACATTTTTTTTATAAAAAAGGGGCAATTTCTTGCAATTTTTGACTGTTGGAGCAGTTGCCTACATGGGTCTACTCCAACCCCCTTGTTTTGGTTGTACCCGGTTTTGCCCGGAACATATTCATTATTGCCTTTTTTTAAAAAGAAAGAGCCTAAAATTAGAGATTTTTTTCATGTCCATTTTAAATTAGATGTAAAAGGGTCAAAAATGCACGGAAAAATAAATTGGTGCCATCAAAATGAAGCACATACCACCTAAAACAACGTCCATAATCGCTGAAATGTTTGGATGCCCCAACGCTTGTCCTCGATGAAAAATGTTGACTGATTATTAACAGCGCTTCGAGCGGTGAACAATCGCAGGTGCGTCGAGCGCTCAGTTCCATGTTGTCCCCTAAACAGTAGATAAACGTAGATGTTCCGACACATCTATAACGCAATAGAGCGGTTACTTACTTCTCAAAAACCATCAATAGTTTGTTTTTTGGACGACTTTTCAATTTTCCGTTTTTGGCCAGGTTTTCGGGTCAAATACTCCTACGTGCGACGGGAGCACGATCATCGATCAAAATTTCGCCACCCCAAGTGATCCCGTGCCCGAAATGATCGGTAAAACCGATGCTTCCAAAAAACCACCCTTAGCGGGGGATGATATTCGACCCGCGCGAATTCGAGTGGAAAACTCCACGCGCGGAGTCCGAGGCTACACCCTCGTGCGAAGTCTCGATCACCATGGACACCGTCTCCAACCACCGGTTCCGCGATCCAAAACAACCCATCCCGGAAGGTAAATCGCCCGTGAGGGGTTGCTTTTAAGATCGGGTCGGTCCGGATGAGCGCGATCGTTTTCGAGGACCGGAAAAGCATATCATCGTGACTCCGGTTGTCGTATTAACTTGTCAGCAAAGCCGTAGAATCCGAGATAAGATTCCGTCCTGTAAGAAAACCCACCCCAACAGGGGGTAGAATGTGAATCGGGGGGATGAGCGAAGTCTCACGGACACCCCCGACCGGAACTCGATCCTCACGGACAATTTCGCCTCCCAAAGTGATCCGGTGCCCGAAATAATCGGTAAAATCGCTTCTTTCAGAAAACCACCCTGAAAGGGGGATGATATTCGCGGCGCGCGAATTCGAGTGGAAAAGTCCATCACGCGGAGCCCGGGGCTACCCTCGTGCGAAGTCTCGATCACCTGGACAACGTCTTCGACCCCCGTTTCCGCGATTCAAAACAACCCATCTCGAAGGGTAGATCCCCCGTGAGGGGTTGCTTTTAGGGTTGGGTCGATCCGGATGAGCTGGATCGCTTTCGAAAATCGAGCAGTATCGGGGGCCGGAATTTCGAGGTCTCAGATACCACAGGGCCAAAAATGGGGTAAAACACCGCGATCAAATCCATCCTCGGGAAGGGATGAAAAAAAAAACGGGGAAAAGAAGCACGATGTGCACACCGTTTGGTGGCGCAGGACCCGTTCGCGAAATTTCGAGATCCCGCGTGCCTCCGTTCTCGAGATCATAGTAAAACGCGATTTTCGGCGATTATCAGCGGTCGCCTTTTATTATACAGGGTGTTGAAAAACTGTTCCCGAATATTTCAGGGGCGGATTCTACAGATCAAAATAAGACCTTATTTTCCTATAAACATGTGTCCGAAAATGCCCCCCTTTTGAGCTACAGCCCCCCAAAGTTTTAAAAAATTTACGGTTTTTTTGGAATAGCGACCACTATTATGAACCAAATGTCTTAAAACTTGGTGTCCTGAGGTAATTTTACGTGTAAAATCCATTAATGACCTCGAAAAATTCAGAAATTGAGTCTGACTGCACTTTTCACGCAATCTTGTACCTTTAACGGCACAAATTTTATGTTACGGATTAAAATTTTGAAGAATAATTACCAAAATCAGATGCGGAAAACTCTTAGAAAGATTTTTGGTCCTCTTTGTTTCTTTCGATACGACGCGTTTTAAGCGAGATAATCGCTGCACAGTGTGGAAAAGTCAGCGCTTTTACCATGAAAAACGGCAGTGAGTATGCAACCCGCCTCTCCGCTGCTTCTACGGGCCGGCCGCTATGGTAAAAGCGCTGACTTTTCCACACTGTGCAGCGATTATCTCGCTTAAAGCGCGTCGTATCGAAAGAAACAAAGAGGACCAAAAATTTTTCTAAGGGTTTTCCGCATCTGATTTTGGTAATTATTCTTCAAAATTTTAATCCGTAACATAAAATTTGTGCCGTTAAAGGTACAAGATTGCGTGAAAAGTGCAGTCAGACTCAATTTCTGAATTTTTCGAGGTCATTAATGGATTTTACACGTAAAATTACCTCAGGACACCAAGTTTTAAGACATTTGGTTCTTAATAGTGGTCGCTATTCCAAAAAAACCGTAAATTTTTTAAAACTTTGGGGGGCTGTAGCTCAAAAGGGGGGCATTTTCGGACACATGTTTATAGGGAAAAAAGGTCTTATTTTGATCTGTAGAATCCGCCCCTGAAATATTCGGGAACAGTTTTTCAACACCCTGTATAAGATTATGACGTCAGGTACGAAATATTGCTTCGATCAATCGTTTTGTGACCGTATAAAAGCCATTTCATCCACTCATCGTTCCTGCTTACTCTATGGAGCTAAATGTCCAATCGACAGGGAAACAACCCACCCACCTCTCGAAAAAACAAAACAGCTGACTAATGTATCGACCGTTGCAATCTAGACGAGCCAACCTCCGTTCGAAATATTGTGTCCGTTTTATGCTAAACAGCTGACTATCAATGTATCGACCGTTGCAATCTAGACGAGCCAACCTCCGTTCGAAATATTGTGTCCGTTTTATGCTTCTCACTTATTGTTGATCGATGAAGTGGGACTTCAGCCGAAGTTCACAAGTTGGAAATTGGAATCAACTGTTATTCGAATGATCCTTGAAATTCTCAATGGTTCAAACAATCGTTGAGAATTTACTTTTGGATCGTTGAAACATTTAATTTCTTTTATTCATTATTTACCTAATCAAATATCGTATAATTTCGTAACTTTTTCACGAAACTTTTGTTTTAATTTCTTCTTTTTTTGTTTTTTTATAGTTTCCAGATCCCAACTGAAACTTTTAATGGAGCAGCAAAGGTCTGAAATGTCGTGTTTCTTATAACAAAAATAATAGTACTTAATAAGCTGAGAACAATGGTGCCTTTGGTTTTTTCCTAAGTGTCCCGGTTTCGGAGATACATACGTGTAAAGTTGTAAAAAATCGTGTATGTAGTGACATCACAACGCGGAATTCCCATTTGTTCCCAAAAAAGTGTATTTTGGGACAAAATCCCATCTCCGGGACAGTGGGACTTAATTAGAAACCAAAAGCATCTTTTTTTCTCAGCTCATCAAGTACTTCCATTTTCTTCATAAAAACCACAACATTTCAGATCCTTGCAATTGCCCGATTCAACTTACTGTTGTCTTTCAGAACATTATTTTGTAAATGGGGCAGATGCAAGGGTCTGAAATTTCAACTTTTTTATGAAGAAAATGATAGAACTTGATGAGCTGAGAACAGTGGTGCCTTTGGTTTTTTCGTAAGTGTCCCAGTTTTGGAGATACACACATGTAAAGTCGTAAAAAACCGTGTACGTAGTGACGTCACTACGCGGAATTCCCATTTAAAACAATGTATTTTGGGTCAAAATCACATCTCCGGAACAATGGGACTTAATTAGAAACCAAAGGCATCTTTGTTCTCAGCTCATCAAGTACTTTCATTTTCTTTATAAAGAACACAACATTTCAGACCCTTGCAACTGCCCCATTGTCAATTGGGCCCTCATATCTTAATAATATTACCTCTCATCAATACATATTGCGACTTATTAATTATTCCTAGCTCATTGAATGTATTACAAACTAGTTTTAAGTGACACTTTTTTAGTCAGTTGTATATAGACTTGTTCTTTTTATTATGTTTTGATTCACTAGTTTAATCTCTCACTACCATGTTTAAGTTTCGCTACCAAATTTTTAGTCTACAACATTTGATTTTTGCAATATCTTTACTGCTCATTTGACAATTGTTAATTAAGCTCATTAGTTGTATTAAAATTCAATATCTTACTTTTCTTAATGGGGATGTTGCACGATCTTTTTTATTCCAGATAATGAAACTAGAAGAAAAATTATTGACCCCATATTTTTTCTTTTTGCTTCTAAGTGGCGGGAACGCCGAGAAAAATGGGCTCAAAGTTGGACAAAATTTCAAATATTTGAAACGGAGCCTTTTGACGGGAACCGAGCTGTGGCGTCAGCGGGCCGATCCTTGAAATTCACGACTTTTGGGTAGACTGGATAAGAATGGAAAACGGTGATTGGTGGAGACGAGTCACGTGGTTGCTCAGTCTAATCAAAATACGGAATGGATTAGATAAGTTACTCCAGTTAGTCGGGTACTCTAAGACTGCCCGATAAATTATCTAATCCATTCCGTATTTTGATTAGACTGGGCAACCACGTGACTCGTCTCCACCAATCACCGTTTTCCATTCTTATCCAGTCTACCCAAAAGTCGTGAATTTCAAGGATCGGCCCGCAGGGTTCGTATCGCCTCCCAGCGAGCCGCGTGGAGTTACGGGCGGCCCCTTGCATTCATACGGGGTCCTTGTGACGGCCGATATCGTAGACCTCTTTTCACGCGTTTTCCTCCGAAACGGTCGGTTTGGCGTAAAAATTGGAGATGATCGAATTTGAAGAACGTTAATTTTCCGATCTGTTTGTTGGATTAAAATGTCATCCCGATAAGCTATGGACGGAATTAAAGCAAAATATTGCAAAAAAGTAGCCACTTTCTTTATTGCGCATCGGGATTTTTCTTTCATACATGGTACCCTGGTCCATTCAACGTGAGGCAGTGATGAGAAAATATGTACGGAGTCGATAGCAAATTTTGCGTTCTTTTATTTTGTTCCTTAGTATTTTCCACCTCCGATCAAAAATAAGCGAGATTGACTGAAAAATGTATGAAAATAGCAAATGCCCCGATGAATCTCCCAAGTTCCTGATTTTCGCGTTCATCCAGTTACCGAGTAGACTGAATGATTTAAGGAATTGTAAAAGTAGCCATCTGATAGGAAATCTAGCGTTCTTTAAAATTAATAAGAAGCATTTTTCGTTTCGGATGCGTCGTAATCGAAAGAATCAATGAAATTCCTTAAATGATTGAGTCAATCATTTAGTCGACTCGGTAACTGGATGAACGCGAAAATTGGGAACTCGGGAGATTCATCGGAGCATTCGTTATTTTCATACATTTTTTCAGCCAATCTCGCTTATTTTTGATCGGAGGTGGAAAATGCTAAGGAACAAAATGAAAGAACGCAAGCTAACTGCTGAATTTAATGATGCGTTATTTTGATCGAATAAAGCTATCTCCTCGTCGAAAATATCAAATAGCTCGAATGGACTTCATCATACAAGAAAAATGCTTCTTATCAAATTTAAGGAACACTAAGTTTCCTCTCAGATGACTGCTTTTATAATTCCTTAAATGATTGAGTCAATCATTTAGTCGACTCGGTAACTGGATGAACGCGAAAATTGGGAACTCGGGAGATTCATCGGAGCATTCGTTATTTTCATACATTTTTTCAGCCAATCTCGCTTATTTTTGATCGGAGGTGGAAAATGCTAAGGAACAAAATGAAAGAACGCAAAATTTGCTATCGACTACTTACATATTTTCTCATCACTGCCTCACGTTGAATCGACCAGGATACCATGTATGAAAGAAACATCCTGATGAGTGATATAGAAAGTAGCTACTCTTTTGCAATATTTTGCTTTAATTCCGTTCATAGGTTATCGGGATGACATTTTAATCCAACATACAGATCGGAAAATTAACGTTCTTCAAATTCGACTCTCTCCAATTTTTACGCAAAACCAACCGTTTCGGAGGAAAACGCGTGAAAAGAGGGATACGGTATCGGCCGCCACAAGGATCCCGTATGAATGCACGGGGCCGCCCGCAACTCCACGCGGCTCGCTGGGAGGCGATCCGAACCCCGACGTCACAGCTCCGCTCATGCTCGGTTCCCGCCAAAAGGCTCCGTTTCAAATGGGGCAAAATTTCAGGGCTTTACAATTCCGCAACGGAGCAACTTAGAAGAAAAAGGAAAGAACACGTATTCCTCATTTTTGCTACGGATTTGATTTTTCAAGTCAAAACACCGAAATTCCGATCCTTGCAACATCCCCATTGCAATCTTACCAAAAAGTTTCTTTATATCCTTCTCCCAACAATTTTTACTCAATGACAGAAAGTTTTACTCGTTGCAACATACTCCAGAATTACAGGGCACATCGTGCACTTCTATCAATGCCACCCAAAAATGCTCGTTTTCAGTTATACATTACTCAGATGTTGGGCACGCTTCACTATGTGGTATTTGACCAAAATAGCTGGCATAAACTCAAAAAAAAAAAAAAAAAAAAAATTTCATTAGAGTGAGAAAGTAAAAAGGTCGCTGTTGGAAAAAACATTTGTGATATTCGGAATCTACATAGATTTTTGCATTAGAAACTTGTATTTAGCGGATCTAAACTAGATTAATTCACCTAGAATCCACCAGGGGAAAAATCGGTTTTACTACCATTAAATTTAGCCTCAGCACGAGACTATAATCAAAGTAAAAAAAAAGTGTTTCAAATGAAGTCAGAACAAAATTTGTGTACATGGATCGTCTTCCTGAAGGTATTTACAATCAGTTTATGACTATTTCATCCAATTTTAATTTGAATTGGATATATTTTTGCTACTTCAAAGTTTTTAGCTAAAAACGTAAATTTTCCGATTTTCAAGAGAACTTAAGTTCAAACATCCTGCCACATCCCGCGGGTATATATATAAGAAATGGTAGTCCTTAGTGCGTACTAATAGGCCTTAAAGTCAAAGTTGCGGAAAAATGTGGCTTTGCAGGGAAAATTAGTTCGAATTTTGCGTTTTTGAGCGAAATTCTCGTTTTCACGTGTTAGGCGACGAGTGTTTGGCAACACAGTCCAAATGACTTGAAACTCACTATCCACGGGTACTTTGTAACGCTGAATTCAAGTTTTGCATCTGTTTTTCAAAATTCGAAAATCCAAGATGGCTGCCGACCGATTAGCCGAAAAAACTATCGGCAGCCATCTTGGATTTTCGAATTTTGAAAAACTGATGCAAAATGTGAATTCAACGTTGAAAAATACCCCCAGGTACCAAATTCCAAGTCATTAGGACAGTAAAAACAGTTTATGCCAACTTTTCCGGTCAAATACCACATAGTGCGCTCTTCCAACACATACGTATTGGGTGCTCCAGCTTGTTTTTTATTATTGACACGTATTTTTAGTGATTAGGCAGTTTAAAAATTTTAATGGTTATTTTCCACTTGCAAAAATAACTATATATTTGCAATCATTCCATAAATAAACGGTCATTTCGACTTTTCGACTCGGGAAAGTTGACACAGTTTGATATTAATTTTTTTCAATGCATGAACACATTTAAACCTTATTCAAACACCATTTGTGAGTTGAATAACAGGCACCTGTTTTCTTTTTGAAATGTATTGCTAGTCAAATGTGCCTAAGCCAGTTTGATTCTTCAGCACTGGAAATAAAAGCAAGTCGAGTGCATTCCATTTTAATTTTATTTTTATGATTCTCATCTTTGGTTTAATTTGTTAGGCAGGATCTTAAGTTGCTTCCCATTTTAGAATCAGTACTTATGTTCTCAGTGAAAAGCTAACACTTCCACACTATCGCTCCTTTTATGCTTTGTGATTTGTGATATTTGTGCGATTCACAACCTAACCTAACCAGGCCCCATGTTTTTTTTGGGGGGCGAACAGAACCAGTTATCAAAAAACGGCTACTAGCCAAAAAAGGCTAGTCCATAGGCGTGAGTCGATTTTAGCAACTTTTCAGGAGAGCGAAAACAACATTAGCAGAATTCATCAGCTTATGGATTCAATTCTATTGAAGCTAGAAAAACCTCTTGTGACACATAAATGTTCGTCAAAGCCTCTAGAAGTGAGATTGAGAATATGTTGTCAAAATTCAAAAATCTGGAAAACCAAAAATTATTTGGGTATTTATTTGAGCTAAAATGACTTTGAAAACATCCCGGCTGGTTGAGATACGCCGTCTAATCCGTGATTTATACGCCTATAGTCTGAATAAATCTCTCTCTTGTTATTCCCTTATGTGGTAAACTCATTTTTTAAACCACGGGTTTCTGGTACTATGCCGACGTATTTTGAAACGATTTTAGCGCAGTGATCAAGCAATGCGTCAAAACAGTGATGCTTGCTATCGATACTGTCATAGTTCATTTGTTATTCAAGGATTAGCTGTCTACCTATTTCACCTTTCAAGCTCAAAATCAACAATGAGGAAATTTTTGGAGATAATCTATCAATTTAATGAAATAATTAATATATGATTGCTTCTTAAAGTAATAACTACTGTTTTTCAGTAATCAGTCTATCGACTGGTATGGCACACTTCTCCACCAGTTCCTATCCTGAGCGGGTTCTTGCCTTATTTATATATTTTCTCACAGTGTACATCTTGAATTGTTTGTTTTATACACTCTGTTCTCTGTCAGTTGTTATGAATCCATCCATATGTATCCATCCTAGCTCCTTATTTATTCTGTCTACCTTCCGTGGCAGCACTGTTAGGTTACTATTAATTTCGTCTGCCGCCTGCGGCAGCATTAAAATGCCCAGCTGGTCGGGGCCTGTCGTAGCCGGCATCAATATATTTTTATAATCTTTATCATGTCCAATCAACACTGTCTCGCTCTTGTATAGTTATTTATTACTTGCCATTATTTTTTAAACAATTTTGCTTTATAAGACTAGAAAGTGGATATACAGCTATTTCGAAGAGTTGTTAGTCACAAAATTGGTAAAAATAAGTTGCACGGTGCTACAGTGCGGTGGCTCGGTGCATTTTTCCGGTCAAAAGACAAAAGATGTAGCGGCGAATTTGGTATTTTGGCCCAAAAAACACCCGACAAAGAGTAACACAAAGGAAGGAGAAAGGAAAAAGTGGACGTGCGAGTACAAGTCAGCGTCAATATGCAGATTTTCATCAGAAGTATGTACATAAAGGCGAAACTAGGCGCTCTCGGACTTACGCCTATACGTCTGACTGATATCTGGCTTTAATGACTCACGCCTATACGCTTTTCCGTTATGAATTGAAAACTATTGAGAATTTAACAATTTCGACTACACAGATCGAAAGAGCACCATCTTTTACATAGGAATCAATGAAAAAGTCAATCTGTCGTAAATCCGACTCAAATCTTTGCGCCAGATGGACAACGAATTTTGCCGCGTTCACTGGCCTGCAATCGACAATATTTTCATAGAAAATCACCACCACCAATTCCTACGCTGTGCAAATGCTCATCATTTTAAGTAGATTCTAAGAATCTACTTATTGCAGAGGGTGCGATGTTGGATTTTTCGGAAAATTTTATCAAATGAGCACGTTTCATGGTCCCCTGAGTGAGAAAATACCACTCGTTGAAAATTTTATAATTATTATACAGGGTGTCTCAGACCACCTGGCAAGCTTTTATTTTGGCCAAACTAAGGCAAATATGAAAAATCGGTAAAACACGTGTAACGTATATCGACCCCAAAGAATTCGAGGAAAATATTTTCAGCCCCCCAAAACCACCCCTTGGGGGTTATTTAGGGGGGTGGGTACCTGTATCTCAAAAAACTCAAACGGAAAGGGTATGTTTAACATCGGAATCTAATACGGCATAAAAAGACAAACCTTTTTTATACCTAAGTTTTTTTTCTAAAAACACCCTTTACTGAGTTAGGGGTGATTTTTGAAAAATTTTGGGGCAATGTTTGATTGACCGCTATGACCCT
The DNA here is from genome assembly GCA_011764245.1 of Trialeurodes vaporariorum. Taxonomy (NCBI): domain Eukaryota; kingdom Metazoa; phylum Arthropoda; class Insecta; order Hemiptera; family Aleyrodidae; genus Trialeurodes; species Trialeurodes vaporariorum. The sequence continues at coordinate 44,659,241 of VMOF01000111.1, read as the reverse complement.
CCAAATCATTGGATTTGAGAAAACTAAGAAGTTTCTGAAAGGGCAGACCAAGGACTTTCTTTGGGTGCATCACATGCCTTTTGTGAAAAAGGGTACAAGGCCCCCTCACCCCAAAATTTGGGGGCTTCGGGGGGCCCTACGTAAAAATTGTCAAATGTAAAGGTATGCCTTGTGATACATCATTTGAAAGTTCTTTTAGAGACGAAAAAAATGATGCCCCCCAAAATTCGAAAAAACTACCCTCTTTCAAAATGGCGGCCGTTTTAAGATTTGGGGGCTCAAGGGGGGACCCTCAGAAAAATGACCCAAAATTGAGCGATGCATATCTAAAAAGGTATTGAATAGAGAAAAATAATGGTTCAAACCGCGAGTCAATCCGACGTTTCAAACCAATGTTACGCCCGATTGAAATTTAGGGGCGCCTTTCTGGGACCCTGAACTACCCCTAAATTTCAATCGGGCGTAACTTTGGTTTGAAAAGTCGGATTGACTCGCGGTTTGAACCATTATTATTCTCTATTCAATACCTTTTTAGATATGCATCGCTCAATTTTGGGTCATTTTTCTGAGGGTCCCCCCTTGAGCCCCCAAATCTTAAAACGGCCGCCATTTTGAAAGAGGGTAGTTTTTTCGAATTTTGGGGGACATCATTTTTTCGTCTCTAAAAGACCTTTCAAGTGATGTATCACAAGGCATACCTTTACATTTGACAATTTTTATGTAGAGCCCCCCGAAGCCCACAAATTTTGGGGTGAGGGGGTCTTGTACCCTTTTTCACAAAAAATAGGCATGCGATACATCAAAAGAAAGCCCTTGGTCTGCCCTTTAAGAAACTTCTTAGTTTTCTCAAATCCAATGATTTGGAGTCACAGCAGTCAATCAAAGATTACCCCTAATTTTTTGGAAAACCACCCCTAACTCAAAAAAGGGTGGTTTTTAGAAAAAAAACTCAGGTATAAAAAAGTTTTGTTTTTTTATGCCGGATTAGATTCCAGTGTCAAAACATACCCTTTCCATTTGATTTTTTCGAGATACGGGTACCCACCCCCCTAAATAACCCCCAAGGGGTGGTTTTGGGGGGCTGAAAATATTTTCCCCGAATTCTTTGGGGTCGATATACGGTACACGTGTTTTACCGAATTTTCATATTTGCCTTAGTTTGGCCACAATAAAAGCTTGCCAGGTGGTCTGAGACACCCTGTATATATATATATATATATATATATATATATATATATATATATATATATATATATATATATATATATATATATATATATATATATATATATATATATATATATATATATATATATATATATATATATATATATAATATATATATAGTGGTTGAAATAAGAGCTAAATAGCCAGTTATTTTCTTGGTACTATTTTCACATAATTTATTCTTTCTTTAGTTTTGGAAAGTGTTGAAGATACATTATTAAATACTTTGCCTTTTAGATGTATTTTTTATAAAAGGTTTGTAGATGACATCCTAATATGCATTCCTAAAGATAAAAGTAGTTTGCTATTAAACCATTTTAATAGTTTTCACGAGAATATTCAATTCACACTTGAAGAAGAAGTGGAGGAAAAAATTAATTTTTTGGACATGACAATTGATCATATTAAAAGTGGAAAAATAAGAACAAAATGGTATCAAAAACTAACTCATTCGGGTAGGTATCTGAACTTTTTTTCTGATGTGCCTTTTCAGCACAAATTGAATGTTATTAATAATTTAGCAAAAAGGGTGGTTAATTTAACGGATTATTGTTACCAAACAGAGTGTATTCTCAAGGCAAAAAAAATGTTGCATGAAAATGGTTACCCAGAGAAGCTGATGAACACAGTTTTCAAAAAGGTACAAGCTCAACGAAAGCGTACCCATATAAATGTGAGTGAAAAACCTAAAATTGATTTACGCAGTGTTGTTAAATTACCGTATGTGCCTGTTTTAGCGGAAAATTTTAAAAGGTCGTTAGGAAAAATTGGTATCCAGCCTGTGTTTGCAAACACGTTTACTAATAAAAAATTGTTTACGAATTTAAAAAGCAAAACTCCTGTCGAAAAGAAATCTTCTGCTGTCCACAAAATAAACTGTAAAAATTGTGAGGGATCGTATATAGGTCAAACTAAACGGTATTTAAGTGAACGGATGTTATCTCACAAATATGATAAGAAGGAACAAACAGCCTTACATCAACATATGAAGGACATGGGTCATGTTTTTGATTTTGAACAACCTCAGGTCTTAGCCAAAGAGAAGAATTTGAAAGCTAGGCATGTATTGGAAGCAGTACATATAAAAAAGAGCCAAAGTGCTATTAATTTTAGGACTGAAACATCTAGTCTTAGTTCAAGGTATGATCAGTTTTTCATTAAAAATCAAATAGATAATTAATTATAAAGTTTTTTTTTTTTTTTTTTTTTTTTTTTTTTATAATAAATATTGCAACAATGTAAAGTTGGCAACATGTGTAGGTATGCACACTGATTGTTTTGTTTCTTGATTTACCGGGCCTCTTGGGTCTCGCGTCGTTTATTGTATATTAGTCAGTTAAGTTTCTGCTGTGTTATGGTTTTCGATTTGCTGTGTCGGTTCCCAATTTGGGTTTATTGTTTTTGTTTGCACTGAGGATGGCTATGATTCAGGCCGAAACGTTTGCTAAACTCATTTATTATTATTTTCTCTTCTGTGTTTTTTAAAGAAAGAATAAATTATGTGAAAATAGTACCAAGAAAATAACTGGCTATTTAGCTCTTATTTCAACCACTATGTATTGAGTTAGCCATATTGAAAATAAATTCCATTGTATATATATATATATATATATATATATATATATATATATATATATATATATATATATATATATATATATATATATATATATATATATATATATATATATATATATATATATATATATATATATATATATATATATATATATATATAAAAAGATGATGAGAACAATAAGCTGAACAGCCATAACACATGATTATCATTTATCACAGGATTTTTATTAAGAAAACAAGTGAAAAAATGAACGATTTAGTTGGATCAGACGTTTCGACCGGGACACCGCGGCCATCATCAGTGAAAAATATAATAATAACAAATAAATCTGGAAATAACACAGCCGAGAACTACATGGTGGACGTGAAAAATAAACTGAATAATTAGTGAGGCCGTTGGAAACGAGAGACTGATACTTACATAACACGAAAAACAAACAGTCAAAATGAATTTACACAGTTGCACGATTTACACAGTTGCACGATTTACAAAAAAAAAAAAAAAAAAAAAAAAAACCTTGCCCTTAACATAAATACAAACATACATAGTTCCGCATTGGATTCACAATTTGCGCACTTGCAAAATGTGCAATAACTTAAGCAAAAAAACAATCATACCTAGAGCTAACTTGATCCGCATCAGTCCTGAAATTAATTGCACTGGACTTCTTTTTTTTTGATGTGGATAGCCTCTAGCACAAGCCTCGCTTGCCTATTTTTTTCTTTAGCTAGCACCCTAGGATTTTCAAAATCAAAAATGTGGCCCGTATCCTCCATATGTTTATGCAAAGCAGTTTTTTCTTTTTTATCGTATTTATGTGATTTAATACGCTCCTGCAAATATCTCTTGGTTTGTCCGATGTACGACTTATCACCATCTTTGCAATTTATTTCATAAACATTATATTATATATTATTATGTTATTATTATATTTTTATAATTTTTTTTGTTATTATTTTATTATATTATTATGTTATTATTATATTTTTCACTGATGATGGCCGCGGTGTTCCGGTCGAAACGTCTGATCCAACTAAATCGTTCATTTTTTCACTTGTTTTCTTAATAAAAATCCTGTGATAAATGATAATCATGTGTTATGGCTGTTCAGCTTATTGTTCTCATCATCTATTACATATATACTAGCCAACTTTAATCTTAATACATATATCATGCACAAGCATATAGTTGCATTGCGGTCTCTTGTTTTACTTTCCTTCGTTATTTTACTTGCCACGATGACATTCTTCGAGGAAATCAAGGTTACTTACGGCCCAGAAGCAGTCAAATCTGTGAAGGATCTAGGCAGACTATCCAGGAAAATTATCTCATCGGAAAACAGCAAGTTTTTTCTTTCGAAGTGCAAAGAACTCAAGGTGATGCCAAAATTCATTCAATATTCCAACAATAATTTCGGAAATATTCACAACGAGGAGAACTTAGAAAAATTGAAGGAGTTGAAATCAAATTTTGATCAAAAATTGTTAAATTTACTGATTAGTGATGTTTTTTCCAAAATAGATCATCTAAAAAAGGATTTTGACTGTAAAGTCGTTGAATTACATCAATCTTTACCTATCAACATAGTAGACAGAGTAATTTTGTATAGCAGGGACAACAATTTGTCAACAAAACTTAGACACAATGGTTTGAAAAAAATTGAGTTTTTAGTCGGAACAAGCAAGATACATTGTCAAAATATCAAAATTCAAGAAGCATGTAAAAATTGGTGCGTCAATTTATCAGATAAGAATATTCCTACGGCTGTTTCAGATACACTAGCATTAGGTCCAAATTTTGCCCATTTTAATGGTAAGGCCTATCAGGGAAAAGGAATAACTGAAATAGGAAAGATGTGCCGTGTTGAAAATATTGTGGCTAACATAGAAAGTTTGCAATTTGATTTCGAACCCTTGAAAAATGAGACTCGTATGAAAACTGTAGACACCTTAACCAAGTTTCTGCAGGGTGTAAATACTGGCAAAAATCAAAAACAAAACAACAAAGATTTGGGAAAACAGGTGTTTTTAGAAACCGTAAACAAAGGAATCAGTGTCACCAAAAAATTTTTAAAAGATAACCCAGACTTTTTTGTAATCAATGCAGACAAAAGTAATAAATCTGTTATTATTACTGAAGAAATGTATCATGGGAAAATGATGGAATTGTTAAGTGACAAAAAAGTATACAAGCAAATTAATAGGGATTTATCAAATACCCACAGCTGAAAAATAACTTAATGGTAAATAATTGGCTCAAAAGTAAGTTCATTAGTAAAGAAACACAAGAAAGACTAATCATGAAGGAAGCTTTACCACCAAAAATCTACGGATTAATAAAGTTACACAAAAATGGAAATCCTATTAGACCAATTGTAAGCTGTATACAATCACCTTTCTATAAGATGTCTGGTTTTTAAGGCAAAATTTTGTTTGAGTCGTAAAATGTGTTCTTGAGGTTTATTTTTGCGAGTGTTTGTTTTGAGTATTTTTTTTGGGAAATTTATGTTAGGCGTTTTGTTACGCAACTTTTTTACTCGAGACATTTTTTCGTTTTTTGCGTTGTAAGGTTATAGTAATGTGTTTTTCGTGTTTTTTGGCAGTGTTTTTATATGAAGAAAATGTTTTTTTGTTTCAAAAATTTTAGTATATATCGTGGAGGATGTTTTTAGTTCATATGCTCTTTTCCTTGAATTTTCCTTGTGTTTTACGTGTTTTACGAGCTATTTAGTTTCTTATGGGATTTTACATGTGAAAGACAAGGATGGTGTATTGGTATAATTGCTCGTTCTTTGTTTTACACGTGCACTGTTGCTTAGGTACGTTATTTATTTATTTTCTTGTTTTATCAGCTGCTCTCATTCAGATTTATTTCTCATTAACGTTACAAAGATTACACATTTTTCTTTCTTGGTACTATAATCTTTTTCTTATGGGCATTTTTATTTAAATGTTGAACAGCTGATAAAAAAAAATTGAATAATTCATTGATAATTCAAAGAAAATCATAACGTAACCTATTTACTATAATTTGTGAAAAACTTATATAACCTAGCTTTTATTTCTCACTTACATTGAAAAGATTACACATGTTTCTTTTGGTAATATAATCTTTTTCACGGTAATATTTGGATTTTGAGCAGCTGATAAAATAAAAAAGAAAAATTCAACGAAAATTATAACCTATATTTAATATTTAAAGGAGGAGTGTCAATAAGGCCGGTTTTTGGCCCCAAAAATGGTCAATATTTAAGATGGTCTAAAAGTTCGTGTAAAATGGCTATACTTACTCTTAAAGGCTTATATTTTTAGGTTTGGGTGGTGTTTTCGGGTTATTTGAACTTTAGAGGCGTATTTTACCACCTCAAAGTGGGTCGGTTTTGTGTTTTTCACGGAAAATGCCCGATTTTGCGTTAAATTATTGAATATTTAGATGTGAGCCGGACATAGTTCGGTTTTCTCCTTTAGATATGTTATTATACGACTAAAAATGAGTAACATACTGCAATATAGTCACCGAACTATGTCCGGCTCGTACTAAAATGTCAACTTTTTTGATTTCGTAAAAATGGAAAACTTGAACGAATTCTAAAAAATTACGTACAATAATACCAAACTGCATCTTTGCAACCTGCAAAACGTATTTCATGGTTTGACAGGTGGCCAGGCTGCAATATAAGCATTACTACATTGATATTAATCGAATTCGTTCAAGTTTTCCATTTTCACGAAATCAAAAAAGTTGATATTTAAGTACGAGGACATAGTTCGGTGACTATATTGCAGTATGTTACTCATTCTTAGTGGTACAATAACATATCTAAAGGAGAAAACCGAACTATGTCCGGCTCACATCTAAATATTCAATAATTTAACGCAAAATTGGGCATTTTCCGTGAAAAATACAAAACCGACCTACTTTGAGGTGGTAAAATACGCCTCTATAGTTCGAATAACCCGAAAACACCACCCAAACCTAAAAATATAAGCTTTTAAGAGTAAGTAGAGCCATTTTACACGAACTTTTAGACCATCTTAATTATTGACCATTTTTGGGGCCAAAAACCGGCCTTATTGACACTCCTCCTTTGTGAAAAAATGATTTAACCAAGCATGGAATCTACTTCGTCTTACCGGCCTGCCGGGAGGCATTTTTCTATTTTCAACAGCAAATAACTTGTCACAAATTTTGATCACATTCAAGTATGACAATTTTTTTATTTTCTCTTCATTCGTGAGATCAACAAATTTTCTTAACGTCTCTAAGATGAAGGGAAGATCCTGATAATAACAGACAAGATTCCATGTATTCGAAACCATCTTGATGAATTGTAATGCAATGCTAAAAAATGCATCAAATAAACGTTACCTGAGCCCATTTCAGGTAATGGCTGAACCCATCTTGCTAATATTTCACCTTGAAAAACAGTAGGCCCTGGAATATTCACAACTAAATAATGTAACCACTCTCGCAGGGAAGGAGATTCTCGGCTTGGTTCATCCAATCCTAGAAAAGTGTACATTTGTGGGATATTAGGTATTGATATATTTATTTGCATTACTTGTTGTCTACATAAACAACATGAAAAGTGACCTGTTTTTATAATAGTATGATTAAGAAAATAGTTTATCTGTGAAAAGAATAAGTTGCAGGTACTGATTATGCCGGTTTGGTTCGGTTGTGCTACAAAAAATTCGAGTAAAATACCCTACTCTTAAAAAGTGAAGCCCATCGTTACTCGAGATGAGTTTTGCCCAAACAAGGAAATATACTAAAAAACTTGAACTATTGTGCAAAAATGACAAAAGACCTTACTCATTTTACGTAAACAACGCATTCAGCACCAACAAAATTCTAGTTTCAACAGTTGAAAAATTCGGGGAACGGTCTCGAGACTTACAAAACGCGACTGGTATTTTTAAACATGCAATATGACATCTAAGTAGTGTATAATATCTTTGAATTATTGATCTCTTTTCCGATATAACCGCCAAAACATAGTTTTCAAATATTTTCGCTGTCACCTGATTTTAACTCTTTTACTATCTCACTCCCCATAGGGTAGAGAAAGTATTGTAATCATGAAAAATTTGAAAATTGAGTTAGCTCCATTTCTTGGCATTTGATGACCCAGGAACCCAAAAAACCATATCCCAAAAAATGTCCGTCCGTCTGTCTGTCTGTGTGTCCGTCCGTCACGGATGATATTTCCACAACTATTCATATGTTTGCATTCAAATTTGGCGAAAAGAGTGGTTTGCTACTTTCCAAGAGGAGCTTTTTTGGATTTTGTCCAAAGTTTAAATTAAGTGGGATTTAACCTCAAAAATAGGCCAAAAATGGCAAAAAAATGGAATTCCTAAAGAATGGCTCTAAGGATTTCCTTCAAACTTAGTGAAAGCATGCTTATAACAGAGACAAATGTAATGGCATCATTCATTTCTTTGAGATAACTCAAATAAGGGTAGTTATGGGAGAGGAGTTTGGTGGTAACGTGGTAAAATACCCATTTCCGAGAGCACTATGGTGAGGATTTTCTTGAAACTTTAAGAAAATACACTCCAAAGACTGACAAATCGAATAGCTCCAATCATTTGTCCAAGAAAACTCAAATAAGGGTAGTTAAGGGAGAGGGGGGTGGGGAAATAGGGCAAAATATCCATTTCCGAGAGCACTACCACAAGGATTTCCATGCAATTTAGTGAAAATATGTTTGTGAAGCAGTTTTCCCGCTTATTTGATCATACGTTTTTAAAATAACCTTGCTATAGCAACCTTTATATGAAAATAGTCTCTCTGTCATACCGCGACTAAAAAGAGAGAAAATAAGATACTCTCTTATTCCTTAAAACCATTAAAATTGCCAAACCTTACTTGTGTAAGTTTATTATTATCAAATATTGGTTAAATAAACTATGAATCAATACACTAACTATTGTTACTAATTAATAAGTGACAATGCTCCTTAGAGAGACAAATGGAATGGCATCTTCATTTCCCCCATAATAATCTCAGAAGGGTAGTTTTGAAAGAGGGGGTAGGGGGTAAGCAAGTAAAACTTCAATTCCAGCAAATGCTGCATTTAGTCCATTTGAAGGCATGACAAAAATCAAACTACCAGAGGAACAGAGTGCTCTCGACTGAATCGATAATTTACATGGGTTTAAGTGGACTAAATGCAGCGGTGCATGATTACACGTGACGCCACTGATTTTATTTGAAAAGTACATATAAACGTACTCACTGTTATAATTCCAATAATGGAGTATGAAAAGTAAATATTTGGTAATATTTGTGCCGATTTTTTGCAGCTCCAAACGAGGATCACTAAAAACCCACGTGTGAAATTTCTACGTTATTCGTGCTTGGAGCTACCACGATAGAGAGAAAAATGTAACCTTCAGAGGCGTAGCGTGGGATCCAACATGGGGGGAGGGGGGCTGAAAAACTTTTTTTTTTTTTTTTTTGCTCCTCACCTCTAAATTATGTGGTGTTTCTGACATAAGTTTTTAACAGTCTTAGTGTGGAAAATGATCGTTCTGCCGCTCATTGTTGCGGCTCCGTCGTAATATTGAGCTTTTAAACGGGCAATGTTCAGGCCGAGACTTTTCAAAACTTTCAAAATTATGTTGGTCAGCGTTTCTGCATCAGTTTTATGAGTCCAAAAAAGTCCGATAAACCTTCGTGGACGTCAAAAGATTTCTTATGGACGTGTCGTGTACATATCGCCACTCGTTTGTGACGCACTATATCGCTCGTCTCATCCACCATCAAACTAAAACTCCCCCCATTTTCTTGGATGGAGGTGACAATCATTTTGACGGTAATTTCAACCCTTAAATTCAAGAGCTCATTTTGAATATCTGTTGAAGTAAAGGTGACGTTTTTTGTCGGTAAATATTTTACGAATTAGTGGCTTGACTTCAGCCCTTAATTCTAGCCGAGATTTTAGTTTCTAGTAGCCTGAGATTCTCAGCGGTAGCTTTCTATTACATTCGAAGATTACATAGATAGATACATAGATTCCTGCGTCTTTGAAAATAAAAAACAAAAACTGTAGGATTTTTACTTCACCTACTTTTGATTTCATTTCAAGGACAGAAACAGCTTTTTGAGAATCCAATGATTGGTCAATATTATCAAAAAAAAAAATCGCTAATCTAGACGATCAAATTTAAGTCCTAAAATTTACTTCACTAGTCAAAAATATAAACTTACCAATCATTATAACTGTGTAAAATGTATCATTCTTTACCGGCCATTTGATTAGATAAGGTGCAAATTTTGCCATTTCAGGCTTTAATATAGTTCCATAATCTGCTCCAATTTTTTCCAAAAATTTTATCTAAAGAAAAAAGTGGAACAGAGAAAATGATTTATGACATAATTTCAACAATATTAATTTTATTCTTGTTAAAACAAAGTTCTCCAAATCATCTCTTTATTCTTATAAAAAAGCCTGTTTAAAAAACATCATGACTCCTTCTTGTGAATGTAGTTACTTTGGTTGTTAATTCAATGAGTGACCAGACAGAATTTCTAATGCATTTCGTCCAACGGACTTGCAGTTCGTCCAACATATTTTTTCCACATTTAATAGTGTCCAATGCATCCAATGCATATCTAATGCAGAAAAAAAAACCAAACTTGAGAGATGTTTCTAAATTTGTGGGACCTTCATTTCAGCGTATTCAAAATTGCTGGGCACGGCCTTAAGGGGAAGTTTCGCCCCCTAACTCAAAATTTTCAAATGGCAACCCCCATCTTCTGATATTTTGTTTGATATGACATGAAATTCGAACACTTTTGGCGCTAATCGGAAGACGATATCGTTTTTAGTTTTCGATACATCGAAGGTCAAAGTTTGATATGGACCCACTTTCAAAAAATCATTATTCCCTTTTCAAAAGTCGGAATTTAAAAACTAGCAATTTAAAATACTCAAGAAAGCAAGTAATTTTCGAAAAAAAAATCGATTGTGACACAAATTTAGTCGAAATTTAGCTATAGAGCCCCCAAAAATGTTTAACGTTTTTACGCCTTCAGGGGGATATTTTTAAAAGTTCCTAAAGACGAACCCTACTGATCCCTACTGAGTGATACGTCGGTCTAAAGAACGTAAAACTTGAGCGTTTTGGTGCAAACCAGAGGTACATATCATTTTTCAAATTCGAGATATCGATTAATAAAGTTTGGTTCACAAAATTCGATATCTCTAATTTGAAAAATGATGATATGGACCTCTGGTTTGCACCAAAACGCTCAGTTCTTTACGTTCTTCCGACCGACATATCACTCATGACTCAATAGGGCTCGTCTTTAGGAACTTTTGAGATATCCCACCTGGGGGCGTAAAAACGTTAGACAGTTTTGGGGGCTCTAAAACTAAATTTCGACTAAATTTGTGTCACATCCGTATTTTTTTCTGAAAAGTACTTGCTTTGTTGAGTATTTTAAATTACTGGTTTTTTGAATTCTGACTTTTGAAGTAGGCATAATGATTTTTTAAAAATGGGTCAGTATTGATCTTTGACCTTCGATTTATCGAAAGCTAAAAACGATTTTGACTTCCGGTTAGCGCCAAAAGTGTTCGAATTTCATGTCATATCAAACAAAATATCAGAAGATGGGGGTTGCCATTTGAAAATTTTGAGTTAGGGGGCGAAACCTCCCCTTAAGGGCGTGTCCAGCAATTTTGAATACGCTGAAATGAAGGTCCCACAAATTTAGAAACATCTCTCAAGTTTTTTTTTTTTTTTTTTTTTTTTAATCTGCAACCGTTCAAAAGTTATCCAAGGGGGAAAAGCCAAGAAAAAGAAAAGTCATAAAATTTCAGGGTCCTACGTCAAGCTAAGACTCGTGAGACAACTTTTAATTTTGATCCGTCCCAGAAATGGGACGTTGGGCGTTCAAGTATTAAAGGTTTTGACTTTAGGCTTCCACTCCTCCATCTTGAGGATCGTTTTGTATATGATTCTACTCGAGGATACATGAATATGACGCTGATCTTGCTGAACAGTAAATGACAAGTACACTTGCAATGATCTAATGAATACTATATTGATATATTATCGAAAACTATTTATACTGGAAATTAAGAACAATGGAAAACAACTATGGGTTATTGTTATATTATGGGACAGGGACAAGAGAGCGTGGTAACAAGACAGAATAAACTCAACTCCAGAAGATTGACACACACAAAATAGGTATACAGGGTGTAACAAAACTATAAACAGTAATTTTCAAGGCGTGTTTTAGAGGTAAAAATAAGACTTTTTTTTCCTATAAACATGGGTCCAAAATTGCAGTGTTTTTGAGTTAAAGTGTTGCAAAGTTTCCGAAAAACATGTTGAAAACTTGCTCAACTCCCCCGTGATTTTTTCTTAATGCTCGTAAATAAGTGCTCTGGTGTAATTTTAGGCGCTCCTGCCGATTTTGGCCGTGAAAATGCTGTATGCACAAACTCGAGGGGGATTTTGTGTTAAGGAACTAAGGAAGAGTACTTCAAGTAATTAAAGGTAGGAACTAAGTTCTGTGTTTGTTTTCCTTAGTTCTTAGTCGAGCCGCAAGTCTGAATTATTTGGGTCTGTTATTCTAACGGTTGATTTGCGCCGTTGAACGGGGCTGGCTGAATTGACTAGACTAATACGGTTGATATCGTGAATAAAGAGGTTGCAGAATGCAACCGGTCAGATCAAGGGCGCTGCTGTCTATTCCCATGCCATGAGTTAGATGCTGATGGTTGAGACTATTAGGCGTGATTTTAAATTCAGTCACCCATTCTCGTGGGGTTTTTAAAACATTTATCGTTTATGATTCATTCATTAAATGGTTTCTTTGCGCATTTTTTCTTATTTCCTTTGTAAACACCAACGAGCCCTAGTAAAAATTTTTGCTGGTGACCAGCAAAAACACTGAAAAATGGAACACTGGACGGTTAGCAAATTTGTTGAAACGTATATGACTTATTTAGACGGAGCAAATATACATATGGCATACGCCATTCGATTAGCCAGGTTCGAAGAGCGGACGAGCCTCATTTCACTTACCAAACTGCCGGTTACATACTTTTCTCATGCGTGAGAGCGGCATGCTCACGTGATTTAGTCGGTACCATGATCTAACTACACAGGTCAGTCAATCCGACGGGCGAGTTTCGGTGCAACCTGCGCAACCTCCGCTCGTGACATATAGCTGGTGCAGCTGAAGAGCGGGAGTTCAAATGTACATACTTTCTTCTTGGGAAAAGACCCCTTTTCAAGTGCGAATTATAAACAATTTACGACAGTAAAACTTGGTTTTTATCAGTAAGAAGTAATGAAGAAGGTTCCAAGCTTTGCGAAAACCAATGCAATCGTACGCAAATTTGTTTTTTCTATTTTCGGGCAGTTTTAGAAAAGTGGGTAGAATGCATTGATTATTACATACACTGAAAAAAAGGGAATTGCTGGAATATCAAATCATTGTTTGCAAAATTTGCATTTACTTTTTTTGGGAAAATTTAGCGTGTACGTAGGTAAATGAACAATTTTATTTTGTTAGAAATGCTAAACACTTAGTCGCTAAATTAGCTGGCTAGAGATTTTGTTGTTTTCGCATTTTGGATTGTTATTCTTGTAAAATAATTTTGCTGAAGTGACATTCTTCACTCCTTGTTATAACCACTTTCAAAATTTTTGTAAAAACTGTAATCCAGAATGATAATATATCAATTTTTTGGATTGTAAAACTTCCAAAACCTTGATTTGTAGAATTAACTAAATTTGGCATTATAAAAACTGCAATCCAAAATGAAAAATCATCAATTCTCGGATTGTAAAATTTTATATTTAGAACGCAAAATCATTTGATTGCGCTCTCGGGTTGACAAAGTTTGAAGTACTCTTCCGTTTTGTACTCACTCGGCAGTTTACGCTTCCCGTCAAGGAATTGTGCCTTAAGATGCGTATTTTATGCTCTGTGATAGCCTAGTGGTAAAGTGCTGGACAATCACCACGGCTACCCATGTTCAAATCCCGGGACATCAGGTGAATTTATCATCTCATTAATTCATCATACCTCTATGCCATGCCTACATATAATGTCTATATGTAATACTCTCTGTGAAATCAAATCAATACAATGTAACTTGTAACACGAAGCCAAAACGAATGAGTACTTCACACGTTGTCAACCAGAGCGCGCAATTGAACGATCTTTCGTTCTGGATGATATGGAATTTTACAATCCAAAATATTGATGATTTTTCATTCTGGATTGCAGTTTTTACAATGCCGGATTTTGTGAAATGTACAATCAAGATTTTGTAAATTTTACAATCCAAGAATTTATGTTTTTCCATTATGAGTTGCACTTTTTACAATGCCAGATTTCGGAAATTTTGCAATCCAAGATTTTGTTATTTTAACCATGTTGGATTACTGTCACGATTTTTTACAATTCAGACTTGCAAAATTAGCTACCCTCACAGTTATTTTAGCATTATTTTTTTTTTCAGTGTAACCTACCTTCTCCATAAAAAGAATTTTTACTAACCACCAGAAAAAAACAGGTATAAGAAATTGAAGTGTGATCAGACTGGTTTTCTCAAAGCTTGAAACCTTCCTCGTGGTCTATCATAAATAAAAACCAAGTTTTTTTGTCGTAAATTGTTTATAATTCGCAGTTGAAAAATGGTCATTTCTATTTATGAAAGTATGTAGATTTGAACGCCCGCGCTTCAGCTGCACCAGCTATACGTCATTCCCTTCCTCACTCTACCCGGTGATAGAGCCAGGCAGACGGAGAGGCAGTGGAGGGTGTGCGCATTGACTGACCTGTGTAGTTAGATCATGGTCAGTACATTGCAACCTGGCGTCAAAGCAATGCAGCTGAGCGGAGAGATTCTGCAACGCAGCAAGTGCGACTCTGCTACGCGGCAAGTGGGACCCCGCAGCCAAGCGGCGAAACGGTGCGACTAGATCAGTAGTCTAGGAATTTACTAGACTAGTCTAGCTGCGCTATACAGGAATACAGCTATGCCGAAAATCAACTCGTCGGTCTTGTAAAAGAAGCTGAATTCTGAGCAAATGTCGCGAATCATTTTTCTCCGTGCAATTTTATTAAGTGGTGAAAGGTTGCGCGCAGCGCCTCCATGGCATTGGCCGCGGAGCGGCAAGGGGGCGAAGCCCTCCAGCAAATTCTAAGTACCAAATAAATTGTTATGAACAAAATTACAAACATATTATGGCACGCTTCACCAATACAGAAATTGTATTGGAGGTCCACTTCTTGTTATCATTATAACAACACTTAATTTCTTATCATTTAATTTTTACTTTTTTTTTGCCAGGGTGGGTCTATTGTGAACTTTTTCTACAGCAGTATGGCACATCGATCATGGCGTAAAATTCCACGGAAATAACCAGTGTCGCCAATTGGGGGGCAGAGGGGTATCTTCCAGCACCCCCCGCAATCAGGGTGCCCCTGAAAATTCTAGAAAAGGCCGCGGCAGCGACCTTTTGCCGTAAAATTGATACATCAAATGCAGCAGCGCGCTTCCTTGCATGATTTTCTTCTTAAACGTTTTGAAAGACGGGAAAAGTTATAACCCTCCCCTCCGAATACCGATGAGCCAAAAAAAGAAAATAAAAGGTCATCCCTTCTCCATCCTTTGCCAACCCTCCCCCCCAAGCCAATGCTGAATTTGCGCCACTGGAAATAACAATGAGCTTATTAAAATCTTTCAAAAACCACCTAAGACTCAGAAAATCACTTCAATTTGAAACAACCCGTGGTACACCAGACACAATTATCATTGACAGGGGTGCCGCGTGAGTCTACAAAAGGGTGGGGGGGGGGGTTTGAACTTGACAATTTTTTTTTTTTTTTTTTTGCTTGTAGGTAATAAACCAGGGAAATCATATTAGAAGTAATTGAATCATCGCAGCTCTTTATTGTGTTATTTAAAAAGACATACGTCAGTGTTTCGCTGCCGCAAACTTTGTGATTATTTCATCAGTATCTTTTTTAAAATTTCGTTCGATGATCAAGATACCAAGAGCACTGAGCCTCTGTTGCCATTTATCATAAGAACTCGTTTTATGCCATGACTAGTAAAAGAGAATGTTTTCTTCTCTCTAATGAAATAGTGTACTAGTGCATTATCTTGCCCATGCATTTCCTGAGTTCCATAAAATAACCTTGATTTTCTGATCGTTCAGATTCATCATGCCCTCTGACGTGCCATGGCCTGATAGTAAAAATAGAGCGTGACCATCCATCGAAAGATCGAAGTACAATCGACAGAACTTAGCTAGCTTAAAGGAAACGGCACGCATAATTTATTTTACGTAGATAAATGAGCAGTCTCAGTTTTTCATCATAAAAAATAGCAAACGTCAGCACGAAACAATCATATGTGAGTCCAGCGACATGTCAGAACGTACGAACTATCGATATCGATCCAGCGACATGTCAGCACGTACGAACTATCGATGTGTCGATCCAGCGACTGGTCAGCACGTAGCGTGAGCAACAGCGATTGGTAGCTGCACGGATCAAATCGAAAGCTTAATAGCGACTGGTCTACCGCAGTTCGCATCACGCTAGAAACGCCGCGTCACTTTTATTCACAGCGCTCCGGCAGCGTCACATTATCTGTGTTCATCAACAACAAACCAGATAACACCTAATCATGCCTCCCACCCGCCCCTTTTTTGTAAGAGACCTTTTTTTGCACCCATGCATGAGAGACACGAACATTTGCTTGAAAGAAGGCCAGCAGTCTTGAGCACCACTGAAAACTGGCAACTCAGGAGGTTTTAATTTCGGTTGACATACGGTGCGGGTGACGGAGGGTGATGGTATCACCGAGTCTTGCCTTTCGACGTTTTCGGGTTCAATAATTTCCCTGGCGCGCGCAACGACGTCATAATATCGTCGTTCGAAGGTCCGTAGCTTTTTTGAATCAAATAGGCCAGGATCTAGGCTTTTTATCTCATGTGTTACCCGGAAAAACTGCGTGAACAAATTTCCCGCGTTTCTGTATCGTGCGGTCACCGTCCCAAGGTTTAACGCAGCATCTTGCAACAAAGCCTCTAAGCCAGCGGTTCTCAACCGGTGGTCCGTGGACCAAGTTTTGGTGGTCCGCGAAGAACTTTCCAAATTGTCCCCGTTTTTTTTTGCCCCCAAAAGTGGAAACGTTGAATTTGAGACCAATATTTTTTTATGTAGCAAAAAAAAAAACAAAACAAAAAAAACAAAAAAAAGTAATCATTTGAACGAGTCATAACCAAAATTTTTATAAGTTTATAAAATTCCTCCTTCGAGGCATTCCTTTTTCGGTTTTTTAAATTCAAAATAATTTCAAAATTGAAAAATTTCAATTATTGTTTTTGTTCAATAATTCTCGCAGCGGTTCTCAACCGGTGGCTGTATTTAAAATAGCAGGGTAGGTTAGTTTTTATTTCCTCCCTCAATTGTCAAAGAAAAAAAGAAAAAAAAGGTAATGGATTGTTCATTTTTTCAAGTAGGTGGTCCGCGGCCCGATTGGTGGTCCGCGACCAAAAAAGGTTGGGAACCGCTGCTCTAAGCACTCGAGTTGAAAATTCAGCTGCTCTTTCGTTGATAACAGGGCTTGAAGCCTCTGCTCTTTCATAACGATCAATAATTATTCTGCTGAAACAAGCAAAATGATATTCGGCGATACTTTGGATTAACCAAAGTTAATAACCAAATTCATTTTCTTCTAACTGCTCGGCAACCTTGTGTATGTATCTGTTTCACAGATGACGCTACCGCTCATTAAATTGAAGATAGTATACTTTACGTGTAACTTGGGCAATTTAACATTTGCCTGATTGTCTGCTTTTGTCTCAGGACTGAAAATAAATCATTTATCAATAAACAAATTCAACGCAAAATTAAGAAGTCGTTGCTAAGAAACAAAAACCTACAAAACTTTTTAATTCGGCTTGGTAGTTGACGAATTATTCGTCACCACCCGCTATTCACATCAGCCTACAAAAAGCCTTTTTAACCTGTGAGGTCTGCATCAGCTCCTCGTAAGGGCTTACATACTAAGTAACAAATCGTAAGCGCTTACAAACTAAGTAAGTAACAAATGAGAAACACTACAGTACACTATTCAGTATACTATTCAGCTCCATGCTATTCGGAGCAATTTTATTTATTTTTACGAGGCCTCGTGGGGATTTACGCTCGAATTGATTAAACGATTGAACTCCCCTCTTTTGTGTCTTCCGATGAAACATTTTCAGAACACTTACAGGGTACGGGAGCGAACACTCCTACTAAACCCAACCACGTCAAGGGAGCAAACGCTTCTTAGCAAGACTCAACCAATTCAAGGGAGTAAATGCTCCTTAGCAAGACTAAACCAAGTCAAGGGTGTAAAACGCTCCTTAGCAAGAGTAAACTACTGTCAGGGAGCCATGGGCGGAGACAGGGAATAGTTTTTCTCTCTCTTTCTCCATTTGAACTTATGTGTTAGAAAAGGACAGCAGAGGGGGCCATCACGTGATTTTGGCCCCCTCTTATGTCCTTTTCTAATGCACGTTTTCAAATGGGAGGAGAGAGAGAAAGGCAATTCCCTGTATCCGCCCATGCAGGGAGCAAACGCTCCTTAGCAAGACATAACCAGGATAAGAGAGAGAACGCTTCGTGCTTAACCAAAATTAACGTGTAAGGGAGCAAAGGCTCTGCCAAATATCACTTCAAGAATGAATCATTCTTATACATTTTAGGTTAATCACAAGAAAAAAAGTATATTCTTGCGATCACGTCGAGGTCACTAATTTGTTACAGCTCAGTAACAATAGCTTTATTCATCGATATCATTCAAGTTATTAAAATGATAATTAACAGTTCAACTTACATAACTATAATTTACTTATACAAATAATATTAGTAGAAACTAAAGACAGCAGATTTTATGTTTCCGACGTGCTGGAAAGCTCACTGGTTCCACGATTATTAAGATTGGTTAATGTGAATTATTCGTCTTGTCAGCTGCTCCCTGGATCTTCAACATTACCATAACATTCTCTTGAACAAAAACTGTGTAAATACAATTTTTTTCTCTCATTTGGTTTGTATTTTGTAACACTTAATTTCTTCCCTACATCTGTAGTCAAACAGTTAAACACAACTTTCCGACCTTCATTCCCACTTCGATTTAAACTATGTCAGTAGAGGAGATAACCCCGGCACTACGGTTTTATAAAACACAGAACAAAAGTGGATACTACGGATTTATAAAACATAGAACAAAAGTGGATACTACGGATTTCTAAAACATAGAACGAAAGTGGGTACTACGGATTTATAAAACATAGAACAAATGCTGGTACTACGGATTTATAAAACATAGAACAAAAGCGCGGTCACTAGGGGTTTCAAAAGTGGGACACCCCCCCCAAAAAAAAAAAAAAAAAAAAAAAAAAAACCAGTTTATTTTTCACGATTAATTCCGCGCTTTGTCGCCAATGCTAGTGTCCTTTTGCGTCAAAAAATAATCTATCATTTTTTTTATTTTAGTTTTGTGATCTTGAATACTGGATACAGACTTCTCCGCTTTTTCAACTTCTGCCTTGGCGTTTTTTATATCTTTTGAAGAAATGTCTTTGTGAAGTGCAATGGTCAATAGGATTTTCATTGTAACATCGAATTCCATTGCCTCTAAAGCGGGACCGATAGACTTAAATCCATCTTCTAATCGCTTGATTATTCCATCATACTTATCCTCAATATCGGAAATTTTCTTCTCGACGAAATGCTTAGTCACTACATCTTGACCGTTGATCGGATCGTTCACATTTACCAACCTTTTTGATTGGCAGTGAATGAATTTTGCGGTAGAGTATGTCAAGCAATTGTTTTTGATGTAGTGCAGATTCACAGCATCCTGAGAGTTTTTAGCATCATCCACGTTGATCAATCTTTTCTTCTGCATGTCATACGCAGAGCCGTTATCAGTAAGAATAAATCCCGGACCTGGAGGGCCCGGAACGAGGGACAAATTACTTGAGCCATATCTCGTTCGGAATCTGCCAAACTTATCTATACCACTTATTCCACTCATATTTACTCTATTATACCACACTCGCGGAGCTCTTCCTCAATACTGACTATCTCTGCATCGTGGGCTGAGTTACCACTATCCCGCGATGCAATCATGAAACATAGAGGGCATCGAACCGAGAAAAATATATGTTGGTTCAATGATAACTCGACTTCTTTTAAAATGTTTTCTTTTGGGCATATGCAGCATTGACAATGGATCTTTTAATATCCATTCTCAACCGCTCATAAAACGATGGATAGTAATAATATACTTATGACGGGGATATTAATGAATTATTTTCTAATGGTTTTTGAATTTTATATATTTGTCAGAATTAGTTCATCTCGCAAACAAAAAAAACAAAGTGCATCTCATTAAACACTCACAGCAGTTATCACGTTCATTGACGACAGAATATGAATTGTTGGCGGTAATAATGACACATGAAAATTAAGTGCATAACACTGTACGTATGCAAATGCCATTACGTTCGCTGACAAATAAAACTCATGCAAAATAAAATCAATAAATAAAAGAAATCGATACATGCAGCACCTACTCTTCGATTCAATGACTGACCGCGCTTTGTCACCAATGCTTGTGTCCTTGTGCACCAAAAATAATCTATCAATTTTGTTTATTTTAGTTTTGTGATCTTGAATATTGGACATAGACCTCTCTGCTTTTTTCAAATTCTGCCTTGGCGTTTTTTATAGATTTTGTAGTAACGTCTTTGTTAAGTGCAAATTGCAATAGTCAACAGGATCAAAAGGTCTGATGAAACTTAAAAAACCTTAACAGCGGTGAAGCATAAAATAACGACGTTGCAATTTAACCATTTAAAACCATACAAAATGTCGATCTATCGAAAGTGTGCGAGGTGAAAACTTTCGAATGTGACCTTTTCAATGGTTTTAAACATTCAAAATGGAACGTTGTCAGATTGCATGCTCCGTGTATTAAAAATAAAAGCTATGAAACATAGAAGGCATCGAACCGAGAAAAAGATATGTTGGTTCGACTGGGGTCCGAACCCCGTGAACGCTCTGAAAAGAGCTTCGATTAGAAGTATCGTTATCGTTTACGTATAACCTTATGGGTGGCTCAACTGATCGAATCGTTTTGATCCCCTCGTAAAAATTGAAACGGACGAAAGGAAGCGATGATTCGGAGGCTGTCGTAATCTCGATCGTTTGAAGTATGAAGAGGCGAGGAAGGGATCACCTGTGCGATCGAGTTGCGCAGAAGCAAGCCCATTTGATTTAATGCAAACGATAAGGATACCAAAACGATCCGATCCTCCGTGATCACCCCCCTGGAGGCGCGCCTCTTGTTTACATCTTCATGGAACCATCTTCCCCGCTGCCCAGCTGTCCAGCTTTGAGGAAACTTTCGGCATTTTTTCAGCTTATATTGATGAAATTTTCGATTGAAATTGAAACAATTGTGTTCAGAGCAAAATAAAATTCACTCATTACTCTTCACTGTAGAGTAAAACAGATAGTGAAGCCAACGGGAATTGGAGGTTAGGTTGACCTAACAAAGATTAGTTACACACAAAATACATGTATAAGTAATCTTTGGCGGGAAGATCGTTGGATAAACATGTAAACAAGAGGCGCGCCTCCAGGCTCCTCAGACCCCTTCCTCTCCTTCACTTCTGTTCACGTGTCTTGACTCTTTCATATATAGGGACTCTAGTTGTAACAGTTCCTTGGATCATCATCTGACTATACGTTCTGTGCTCTAAATTCGATTCAATGGCTACCCGCGCCACTATTTGCAAATTGATGGAGCCACCGAAAAAACGCTGGTCGCACAACCCTAACGGGACTGTATACTGGTTTCGGTCTGGTTTTTGTTTTGTGCTGTTGTATAATGTATTCGCTATTTTTGAGCATTGAAATCCATACGGCTTCTCTGACTTAAGTCGTTGTTTCAAATTGATTTGGCACCACTCACAGTGACAGTGCTTTTGCATCCAATTGAATTCCTCTATTCGGTCTAGTTTTGGCTTCTTCGTGGAGGAAGGACTATTTCTTCTTCGTTCCTTCACACAACTTTTAGTGGGGGAACAACAACACGTATTGTTTACGTTGATCGTGAACAACAAACCACAGAATGCCTCCAACCGTTATATTGAGGTTATGGTCACACGGGTTTTCCGACTCTCCGTATCCCATAGGCAGCTGTCGGTACGTAGAATCCGGGTGACCATAACTTCAAACCTAGCGGTTGGAAGTATGGAAAAATACGGTATTGATCAGAGCCACGATTTTGTGAAAGTGTAAACATCGTTGACGTTTGACGTTCACTACGAGCGTATTTCGATCGCGAGGAGGTGATATCCTCCGAGAAAGCGAGGCCGTGATCGATGATTGTGGTCGATGATAAAGCGTGCGAGAATACGGAAACTGTGCGACGTTATTTCAGCCTGGGACGACTCAGTTGTGTCGATAGTTTTTTTTTTTTTTTTCTCTGTGTCAATCGTTTACGTGATGAGTGCCGAAAAATCTGGTTCGTGTCAACGCTAACGTGATTGTCGTATTCAAGCAAAGATAGCCTGCATTTTTGGCATATCTATGATGATAATTTAAGTGCCGCCATGAATTCTGATACTTTTCTAGCTATGTGCTCTAGATGATGGAATGACCGCATCAAAACGTACGAGTGCACAGTTATTGATGAGGACAGCTCACTCGATGGAGGGAGGTAACGCAGAGGGCTGGACACAAATATAAGTATGAGTTAAACCAGCACCAGTGTAGATATAGAGTTGTAGAGAAACGAACTGATGAGGTTGGTGAATGGGGGGCTTTGAAATTGCATGATGGTGATGATTGAGATGCGGCGGCGGCAGCAGCCGCCAAAACGATCTCGAAAAATTGTTTGTCCGGTTCAGGTTGCCGGTGTAGTTGTATGGAATATCCAATTTGAAACCACAACTGGAGCAAAGCGGATCTGCCACACTACCGTCAGGTGCAAGTTGCTCATACGTTCCTCCAAAGGCGCGGCGCGCGAGGTCATGGTATTGCCTATCCACCTAGTTGAAGGCGCTTCACCGCAACCGTGCGCGAATGGCAGGCTCACCCAAACCCAGCGCCAGCCATCGTCCGGGTAAACCAGAGCCGAGTCAAGTAGACCCCCGCCCTACCACGCCTAGTTAAAGTGAACCCGCCTCGCTCAACCCACTCAGGGACAGCGGGGTGGGGTGGGGGTCGACTTGACTCGACTCTGGTTCACCCGGGCGATGGCTGGCGCTGGGTTCGTATATTGCTATTTACGAGAACTTTCTTTGGGTCACGGTGTATATTGGTTCCAATGCAGTTCTAATCTGGTTTCAAATTTGACCCTCCACACATAGCTAGAAAAGTATCAAAACTCATGTCGGCACCTATACGTGATCATCATAGATATGTCTCAAATTCATATTATCTTGCTTGAATACGATAATCACGCTAGCAGCGTTTTCACGAATGAGACCGTTTGCGTTTTCAAGCAGGCATATCATAAAATTGGTTTCACAGTAGAGGCATGATAAGAAGTAGACCGCCAAAAATGACCTTGAGTTTGAACCTAACCTTAAAAAGAGTAGAGGTGAATGTAGGCTAACATTTTAAGGTATTACCAACCAAACCTAACCTGACTTCGATCTTCCAGAGGTGGATCGACCAGCGGCGAACCTTCCAAAGGCGGATTGTATGTCTTGCGGTGTTGCCAACTTAATCCAACCCAACTATATGTTACGTAACATTTCAGTATATTGCATCATCTCCCACTCTCATTCATCGTTGATTAATCAAGTTGAAACTTGATTTGTTCGAGATTTAACCTGTAGTGTGTTATTTAACGTGCAAGAATATTGCGTCAATACCCCCTCCCTCCTGCAGAAGGCCCCCCTCCCCCTCCATTGAAAACAGTGGGCAATAGAGATCCACGTTTTAGACTATCGCTACTTATTACACATCTACGTAGGAGTCCGCGACCGACCACTTGACCTTCGACAGGTTTCAACCCGTAACGAAGCAGCTGCGCATGCTAGCAGTGGCCGAGTTGACAGATTCGTGGAAATCAAATGCGACTCAGCGCTCGACAAGTTTAAACAGGATCTGAAACTACCGCGAACGAGACGATGACTCATCAACAAATTTTAATCCGCGCGCTATTAGCTAGAAGAGCTTGAACATTAGGTTAGGTTAGGATAGGTTACTTGTAACTTAACCTAATCTTACCTAATGTCCATATCTTACGACCACTAGCCTTTTTTCAATACTTTCGTACATTAAAATATGAAACCAAGTATTTGTTTGAGAGGTTAGAAAGGAAAAACAGAAATAAGCAGACGAAACGTTTATTAAATTAAAATACATGTTAGATTTTATTAATTGAAAAATAATGACATGAAAGGTTATAGAAAGTTGTGAACTTTACAAAATTTGACGATTTGAACGTCAGAGTTAATTCATTTGCGAGCATCAGGAACGAAATAATAAGAGAAATAAGTTTTGATGGCGGTTAGGATATCATTCTCTAAAAGGTAATTGCCAAAATCATCCAGTATTTCAGTCGTATGTGGGAGATTCATATCCAGTTTTGGCAACAGTTCTTGAAGTTCTCGTAGAGCTTTTGGTCTTGCTAGTTCCGGAAAGGTGTTGAAGACCTTCTTGGCCCTTTTTATGAAATCCTTCTTGTTTTCCACTGAGACAGTTAAAAATTCCGAATAATCTGCCACTTCGCAAAGAAACCGTTGCAAGTCTTCCGAAATGTCATTTGTGTGAATGTAGACTAAGCGTTCAAGCGTTGAAGAGCAAGTTCTATCCTCCCGATAGAACAAATACAGTATGTTTTCATCGAGTCGTTCAAGTAAATCAAGGTATTAACCCATTCCTTGAAAAACTTCGAAAGTCATAGTGGATAAAAACAAGCACTCGAAATGTAACTGAAAATAATAAGAGAGAAGAATAAACTGCACGCACAAAGATCGGAGACTGCGCTGATGAATGTTTGGAACTAGAATGACTTATGAACTGATTTTACCGGAACGTTGAATGAAACGACAAAAAGTGGGGGGAGGGGGGAGTGGTGACACGTCAGGGTGTTTATTATAGTTGGGAATAATCTCGGAACTTATCGAAGAATCTCTGCTTCGGTGGTCGATAGTGCTTGACCTTGGACGAACTATTTTTGAATTCGCACGGCGACGCTGATCAGATGTACTTTCAAAGAGCGCAATTTAACATGATCAAATATACTTGCATCCTTGGTAGTTTCATCCATACGGTCCGTTTGGAACATCAGGGTGATGCAGGACGGATCCTTCAAATTGCTCGTTGTCATGAGCTTCCAAGTCTCCCTGTTGCTGATGGGTAGCTGAGGATATTCATAGGTATCCACAGGGTAGTAGAGGCATGATGAGAAGTAGACCCCCAAAAATGACCTTATGAGTTTGAAACTAACCTGGAAAAGAGCAGAGGTGAATGTAGGCTAACATTTTAAGGTATTACCAACCAAATCTAACCTAACATCGATCTTCTAGAGTCGGATCGTCCTTGAATCGAACGATGGAGAGCAGCAAGGGTCTAACTTGTTCTCGAAGTCGATGAGTTTTTGCATTTCCTCCTGGAGACTCGCCGTTCCAACTCTCCCGAATCCGATCTGAAATGATGCGTTCCTCCGGACCTGGCTTTCTCGGGCGCTAAGTTGAATTTGACCTAAAGCATGATCCAGCGGACTTTGGTCACTTCGAGCGTCACAGCATTTTTCTCGGCGCCTTCTTTCAGTGTATAAACTTTCTTGTCGGTGCGAGAGCAGATCAATACCAATTCTTGCTTGAAACGAATTAGGACCTTCTTGTAGTCATTGGTGAATTCGAGGAGTAATCTCAAAGGCACTAGAGCCCGGTTTACTCTGACGGTTTCGACCACGACTGGTCCTCCCCAACCGGCAATCTCGAGAGCGGTGGCTCTATCTTTGGTGCGGGCCAACAGGAATTTAGCCGTGCTAGTGATTCCAAGTAGTATGGAAGGTCCAATTTGAAACCACAAATGGCTCAAAATGAATCCGACTTACTGTCGTCCGGTGTAGGTTGCCTACACGTTCCTCTGAAGGCGCGGCGAGGTCATGGGATTGAATATTTCGGCGGTGCAGGGCGGAGCGGGGCGGGGCGGGGCGGGGCGGGGCAGTGCGGGGCGGGGCGGGAACTAGCAAGACCAAAAGCTCTACGAGAACTTCAAGAACTGTTGCCAAAACTGGATATGAATCTCCCACATACGACTGAAATACTGGATGATTTTGGCAATTACCTTTTAGAGAATGATATCCTAACCGCCATCAAAACTTATTTCTCTTATTATTTCGTTCCTGATGCTCGCAAATGAATTAACTCTGACGTTCAAATCGTCAAATTTTGTAAAGTCCACAACTTTCTATAACCTTTCATGTCATTATTTTTCAATTAATAAAATCTAACATGTATTTTAATTTAATAAACGTTTCGTCTGCTTATTTCTGTTTTTCCTTTCTAACCTCTCAAACAAATACTTGGTTTCATATTTTAATGTACGAAAGTATTGAAAAAAGGCTAGTGGTCGTAAGATATGGACATTAGGTAAGATTAGGTTAAGTTACAAGTAACCTATCCTAACCTAACCTAATGTTCAAGCTCTTCTAGCTAATAGCGCGCGGATTAAAATTTGTTGATGAGTCATCGTCTCGTTCGCGGTAGTTTCAGATCCTGTTTAAACTTGTCGAGCGCTGAGTCGCATTTGATTTCCACGAATCTGTCAACTCGGCCACTGCTAGCATGCGCAGCTGCTTCGTTACGGGTTGAAACCTGTCGAAGGTCAAGTGGTCGGTCGCGGACTCCTACGTAGATGTGTAATAAGTAGCGATAGTCTAAAACGTGGATCTCTATTGCCCACTGTTTTCAATGGAGGGGGAGGGGGGCCTTCTGCAGGAGGGAGGGGGTATTGACGCAATATTCTTGCACGTTAAATAACACACTACAGGTTAAATCTCGAACAAATCAAGTTTCAACTTGATTAATCAACGATGAATGAGAGTGGGAGATGATGCAATATACTGAAATGTTACGTAACATATAGTTGGGTTGGATTAAGTTGGCAACACCGCAAGACATACAATCCGCCTTTGGAAGGTTCGCCGCTGGTCGATCCACCTCTGGAAGATCGAAGTCAGGTTAGGTTTGGTTGGTAATACCTTAAAATGTTAGCCTACATTCACCTCTACTCTTTTTAAGGTTAGGTTCAAACTCAAGGTCATTTTTGGCGGTCTACTTCTTATCATGCCTCTACTGTGAAACCAATTTTATGATATGCCTGCTTGAAAACGCAAACGGTCTCATTCGTGAAAACGCTGCTAGCGTGATTATCGTATTCAAGCAAGATAATATGAATTTGAGACATATCTATGATGATCACGTATAGGTGCCGACATGAGTTTTGATACTTTTCTAGCTATGTGTGGAGGGTCAAATTTGAAACCAGATTAGAACTGCATTGGAACCAATATACACCGTGACCCAAAGAAAGTTCTCGTAAATAGCAATATACGAACCCAGCGCCAGCCATCGCCCGGGTGAACCAGAGTCGAGTCAAGTCGACCCCCACCCCACCCCGCTGTCCCTGAGTGGGTTGAGCGAGGCGGGTTCACTTTAACTAGGCGTGGTAGGGCGGGGGTCTACTTGACTCGGCTCTGGTTTACCCGGACGATGGCTGGCGCTGGGTTTGGGTGAGCCTGCCATTCGCGCACGGTTGCGGTGAAGCGCCTTCAACTAGGTGGATAGGCAATACCATGACCTCGCGCGCCGCGCCTTTGGAGGAACGTATGAGCAACTTGCACCTGACGGTAGTGTGGCAGATCCGCTTTGCTCCAGTTGTGGTTTCAAATTGGATATTCCATACAACTACACCGGCAACCTGAACCGGACAAACAATTTTTCGAGATCGTTTTGGCGGCTGCTGCCGCCGCCGCATCTCAATCATCACCATCATGCAATTTCAAAGCCCCCCATTCACCAACCTCATCAGTTCGTTTCTCTACAACTCTATATCTACACTGGTGCTGGTTTAACTCATACTTATATTTGTGTCCAGCCCTCTGCGTTACCTCCCTCCATCGAGTGAGCTGTCCTCATCAATAACTGTGCACTCGTACGTTTTGATGCGGTCATTCCATCATCTAGAGCACATAGCTAGAAAAGTATCAGAATTCATGGTGGCACTTAAATTATCATCATAGATATGCCAAAAATGCAGGCTATCTTTGCTTGAATACGACAATCACGTTAGCGTTGACACGAACCAGATTTTTCGGCACTCATCACGTAAACGATTGACACAGAGAAAAAAAAAAAAAAAACTATCGACACAACTGAGTCGTCCCAGGCTGAAATAACGTCGCACAGTTTCCATATTCTCGCACGCTTTATCATCGACCACAATCATCGATCACGGCCTCGCTTTCTCGGAGGATATCACCTCCTCGCGATCGAAATACGCTCGTAGTGAACGTCAAACGTCAACGATGTTTACACTTTCACAAAATCGTGGCTCTGATCAATACCGTATTTTTCCATACTTCCAACCGCTAGGTTTGAAGTTATGGTCACCCGGATTCTACGTACCGACAGCTGCCTATGGGATACGGAGAGTCGGAAAACCCGTGTGACCATAACCTCAATATAACGGTTGGAGGCATTCTGTGGTTTGTTGTTCACGATCAACGTAAACAATACGTGTTGTTGTTCCCCCACTAAAAGTTGTGTGAAGGAACGAAGAAGAAATAGTCCTTCCTCCACGAAGAAGCCAAAACTAGACCGAATAGAGGAATTCAATTGGATGCAAAAGCACTGTCACTGTGAGTGGTGCCAAATCAATTTGAAACAACGACTTAAGTCAGAGAAGCCGTATGGATTTCAATGCTCAAAAATAGCGAATACATTATACAACAGCACAAAACAAAAACCAGACCGAAACCAGTATACAGTCCCGTTAGGGTTGTGCGACCAGCGTTTTTTCGGTGGCTCCATCAATTTGCAAATAGTGGCGCGGGTAGCCATTGAATCGAATTTAGAGCACAGAACGTATAGTCAGATGATGATCCAAGGAACTGTTACAACTAGAGTCCCTATATATGAAAGAGTCAAGACACGTGAACAGAAGTGAAGGAGAGGAAGGGGTCTGAGGAGCCTGGAGGCGCGCCTCTTGTTTACATGTTTATCCAACGATCTTCCCGCCAAAGATTACTTATACATGTATTTTGTGTGTAACTAATCTTTGTTAGGTCAACCTAACCTCCAATTCCCGTTGGCTTCACTATCTGTTTTACTCTACAGTGAAGAGTAATGAGTGAATTTTATTTTGCTCTGAACACAATTGTTTCAATTTCAATCGAAAATTTCATCAATATAAGCTGAAAAAATGCCGAAAGTTTCCTCAAAGCTGGACAGCTGGGCAGCGGGGAAGATGGTTCCATGAAGATGTAAACAAGAGGCGCGCCTCCAGGGGGGTGATCACGGAGGATCGGATCGTTTTGGTATCCTTATCGTTTGCATTAAATCAAATGGGCTTGCTTCTGCGCAACTCGATCGCACAGGTGATCCCTTCCTCGCCTCTTCATACTTCAAACGATCGAGATTACGACAGCCTCCGAATCATCGCTTCCTTTCGTCCGTTTCAATTTTTACGAGGGGATCAAAACGATTCGATCAGTTGAGCCACCCATAAGGTTATACGTAAACGATAACGATACTTCTAATCGAAGCTCTTTTCAGAGCGTTCACGGGGTTCGGACCCCAGTCGAACCAACATATCTTTTTCTCGGTTCGATGCCTTCTATGTTTCATAGCTTTTATTTTTAATACACGGAGCATGCAATCTGACAACGTTCCATTTTGAATGTTTAAAACCATTGAAAAGGTCACATTCGAAAGTTTTCACCTCGCACACTTTCGATAGATCGACATTTTGTATGGTTTTAAATGGTTAAATTGCAACGTCGTTATTTTATGCTTCACCGCTGTTAAGGTTTTTTAAGTTTCATCAGACCTTTTGATCCTGTTGACTATTGCAATTTGCACTTAACAAAGACGTTACTACAAAATCTATAAAAAACGCCAAGGCAGAATTTGAAAAAAGCAGAGAGGTCTATGTCCAATATTCAAGATCACAAAACTAAAATAAACAAAATTGATAGATTATTTTTGGTGCACAAGGGCACAAGCATTGGTGACAAAGCGCGGTCAGTCATTGAATCGAAGAGTAGGTGCTGCATGTATCGATTTCTTTTATTTATTGATTTTATTTTGCATGAGTTTTATTTGTCAGCGAACGTAATGGCATTTGCATACGTACAGTGTTATGCACTTAATTTTCATGTGTCATTATTACCGCCAACAATTCATATTCTGTCGTCAATGAACGTGATAACTGCTGTGAGTGTTTAATGAGATGCACTTTGTTTTTTTTGTTTGCGAGATGAACTAATTCTGACAAATATATAAAATTCAAAAACCATTAGAAAATAATTCATTAATATCCCCGTCATAAGTATATTATTACTATCCATCGTTTTATGAGCGGTTGAGAATGGATATTAAAAGATCCATTGTCAATGCTGCATATGCCCAAAAGAAAACATTTTAAAAGAAGTCGAGTTATCATTGAACCAACATATATTTTTCTCGGTTCGATGCCCTCTATGTTTCATGATTGCATCGCGGGATAGTGGTAACTCAGCCCACGATGCAGAGATAGTCAGTATTGAGGAAGAGCTCCGCGAGTGTGGTATAATAGAGTAAATATGAGTGGAATAAGTGGTATAGATAAGTTTGGCAGATTCCGAACGAGATATGGCTCAAGTAATTTGTCCCTCGTTCCGGGCCCTCCAGGTCCGGGATTTATTCTTACTGATAACGGCTCTGCGTATGACATGCAGAAGAAAAGATTGATCAACGTGGATGATGCTAAAAACTCTCAGGATGCTGTGAATCTGCACTACATCAAAAACAATTGCTTGACATACTCTACCGCAAAATTCATTCACTGCCAATCAAAAAGGTTGGTAAATGTGAACGATCCGATCAACGGTCAAGATGTAGTGACTAAGCATTTCGTCGAGAAGAAAATTTCCGATATTGAGGATAAGTATGATGGAATAATCAAGCGATTAGAAGATGGATTTAAGTCTATCGGTCCCGCTTTAGAGGCAATGGAATTCGATGTTACAATGAAAATCCTATTGACCATTGCACTTCACAAAGACATTTCTTCAAAAGATATAAAAAACGCCAAGGCAGAAGTTGAAAAAGCGGAGAAGTCTGTATCCAGTATTCAAGATCACAAAACTAAAATAAAAAAAATGATAGATTATTTTTTGACGCAAAAGGACACTAGCATTGGCGACAAAGCGCGGAATTAATCGTGAAAAATAAACTGGTTTTTTTTTTTTTTTTTTTTTTTTTTGGGGGGGGGGGGGGGGTCCCACTTTTGAAACCCCTAGTGACCGCGCTTTTGTTCTATGTTTTATAAATCCGTAGTACCAGCATTTGTTCTATGTTTTATAAATCCGTAGTACCCACTTTCGTTCTATGTTTTAGAAATCCGTAGTATCCACTTTTGTTCTATGTTTTATAAATCCGTAGTATCCACTTTTGTTCTGTGTTTTATAAAACCGTAGTGCCGGGGTTATCTCCTCTACTTATGTCTTATTTACATCTACATTAAGGTAAGGTTAGTTTTTATTTGTCATCTTTCTTTCTGTGATATTTTTAATGAAACTTATTATTTTACTGTTTAAATCTCATCTTCTTACTCCGGTTTAGTTTTCTTTTTCTCTTTTAATTCTCAACTCTCCGTATTTAAATTCTTTTTATTTGTTCTATTTTGTCGACGTCGTTGTTGGAAAAATAATATGTTTTCCCTGCAGACCAGTCGCAGGTCGCTGTTGTTCTTTCTTTCGATTTGATCTGTGCAGACCACTCACTGTTTCTAACACAACGCGCTGACCAGTCGCTGGATCGATAAATCGATAAATCGATAGTTCGTACGCGCTGTCAAGTCACTGGATTTTCATATTATTTTCCGTGCATGCAGACTGTCAGTATTACATTAACTTTTTCTCTCTTTTTTTAATTCTTTCTTTTTATGCATTTTGTCGCTGGCTGATCAATCGCTGTGCAATTTTCGTGTTTCTGTGCAGACGAGTTGCTGTTGTTCTGTCGATTAATCGATCCGTGCAGGCAAGTCGCTGTTGCTCAGCAACGCGCTGACCGTCGCTGGATCGAAAGATCGATAATTCGTTCGTGCTGACATGTCACTGGACTCACATATGATTGTTGTACGCTGACAGATCTTCCGTGCTAACGTTTGCCATTTTTTTATGATGAAAAACTAAGTCTGTTCATTAATCCACGTAAAATAAAATATGCGTGCCGTTTCCTTTGAGCTAGGTTGGTCCCGTCGATTGTTCTTCGATCTATTGATAGATGGTCACACTCTATTTTCACTATGAGGCCGCGGCATGTCACCCTCTTAACGCTATTCCCTGCCAAACACAAAACAGAAGCGTCTCACATACATTCTTCAAAAACATCCAAATGAACTGTAACTCTTCCTTTGCAGCGAGGTCTCCTTGCTAGGCGCAGTTCCCGCAGAATTTGTTTTTGTCAGCCCACTTATAGTCGCTGGGCTGCCGACTCGACTGCGTCTAGACGGCAGTTTGACGAGGTGTGGGCTGACAATTTCTTTATCACTTTCTTCCGGTTTTCAAATCCAATATCCATATATATGACCTCACGGCGGCACCTCTTAAAATCATTTTTAAAAATCCGGCAAGGGAAGCAACTCGCTTTTTCTATAGAGGGGATATACTCCAACCAAATTGAATTTTTCGAACCATCCCGGATTAAATCTACGTTGTTGCTTACCAAAATATGTGAGAGGAAATCCAATATCTTTAGGTTGGAAAGAGCCTTCATCGATGTACTTCCTTGCATCCATTATACCGAGCGGGGTCACGATCATGCAAAACACATTCCGCACCAAGACTCGGCTTTGTTACCTTCTGCGTCGAATGAGTCGTGTAGGTTAAACTGTACGTGAATGATGATGAATCTGAGGGGGTGACACAGTATCATGCGAACCTTCCTCATCTACTTCTGATTCTTCCAGCTTTCTTTTTTTCCTGACATTCAACTATTTGAGCATGAATAAAAGCTTTTTTGAATTTTAGCATTTTTGAAAAAAATAAAACAAGATTTTGTTTTATTTAACAAATTTAAAGACATTGATTTTTTACTGAGAATTTTGAGATAATTTGGAAAAAATTGAATTAAACGAAAAGGTTATAAAGTTTTAAGAAGATAATGAAATAAACACCTGCGAATGACGCCATAGCAACGAATTCTTTTATAACCCTTGTGAGCCTGAGGTATTTCGGTAACACTAAGGACTAAGGGGGGGGGGGTGTTTGCACCCCAAGGATATTTTCATGCACCACAGTCAATATCAATATTTTTGAAACTTTAATGGATGGATAATGTACTTGGTACCCTAAGGGAGTAATTTATCTGAAAGTTGAGTAAATTTTTGCTTTGTTGCCAAATTTACACCTACTTTTAAAAAAAATGTCAAAATAAAAAAATGGAAAAATAAAATAAGGTACCACCACATTTTTCCATTTTTGATAAATTTTCATTTTTCTTTCAATTATCTGACTTAATATTCTTAATCTACATGAAATTTCTGTAAAATTCACTGTAGTTGATAGTTCCCATCTTAAAACTGGCAGGGTCAAAATTTGATGTGAAAATCATGCAAAAAAGGGGTCTGAAATTCTCGATATATTCCAATTTGAGAATCGATGAAAGTTGAGCAATTTGTCAGCAGACGTGAAACCCATTCAAATGGCTCAGGGTGAATCTGTATGACAGTGATAAAATTTTGAATGGGGTTACAAGGTTTTAACCCCCTCCCCCCTCTCCACCATGTTTAAGACAAATTTAGCCAAAATAATTGATTTTACCCCCAATTTTTTAAGATTTTTCTCTCTATAGAATGGAATAAACTTTATAAGCATCAGGAGAAAAGTATTTCCATTATTTTCCTGTAGAAAGAACTCATTTGGGCATTTTGGATATTTTTATCCTGCATTTGACGGTATCTGATAGTGAGCGTTTGGCGTTAGTCGTCCCGACAGTACATAATTATAACGACTAATATTTTATTCTCTAAATATTTTGCTGTCTTATTCGAAATTCTTACAGTAAGAAACAACATGGTCTTAGCTTAATAGTATTTTTCGGCTTCAGTAATACTCAATAACTGGATAAATGCAGCGAAACGCCACAAAATTCTATAATTTATGCAGCGTTTCAAAACATCAACAACTTTACTCCACCAAATTCTCTAATGGATGCAATGATTCGAAGCTAGAGGGCGTTATTGACGCTAATTACTCCTCTGGGGGGATTTCTGGACCAAATGGACTATGCTCAAACTTAAATTAAAGCTAGCAAGAAATGGTCACACCAAGGACGAAGGGGGGGGGGGGGGTTTGCACCCCAGCACTTTAAATTTCTAAAAGATTGGACAAAAATTCATAAAAATTGATGAAATTTGGTGGATGTGCTTTAAGAATCCTAACTAAAAATGTCAAGAAGTTCCAACATTTTTTGAGCAGTTTTGGCAAAAAAGGGTAAAAAAAACTGGCCTGGGGTGCAAGCGCAACCCCTTTAGGCTCACAAGGGTTAATCAAAAATAATGAGTGCGAATATTTGGGCTTTTATATTATAGATTGGTGGATAAAAAAAAAAATTATTTACCAGCCCGGGGTTCCTGAAAAAGTGGCCTCATGACAATTTTTACGTTTTTTCGAAATTGAGACCCCAGCGATCGGCGTGGCACCTAGTGGCAAAAGCTTGAGCTACATCATGCATGGACTAAGTTTATATATTAAAATACTACGTATTACGGTGTGGCCAAGTGGTTGAGAGCTGGCTGCTTGCAATGGATATTGCTAATTCGAGTCCTGCCATGGTAATTTTTTCTTAACATTCACAAAAATGCTTTGATACTGTAGATGATGTAGTTCGATAAAGAGTATGTTCGATTTTGAGGTTCTGTCTACGTGTTTTCGATGAACCCCGATTGTGATCCACCAAACAAAAGCGGGAAAACACTGTCACTTCCCAAAAAAAAAAAAACGTTTTCTAGTGCAGACAACCCCAAGTTAGATTATGAAAAAGACCGGGAGCGAGCGAGCGGGAGGTGAACTCAGCGCAGAGCGCGCGTATTCGCAAGATGGGCGTTTAATTCCCCTAAAATGCCAAGTTCTACTTGACAATTCAAACAGACCGCGGAAATTAAAGGAACCGGTGCAGTGGATGTTGAGAATTCTGGGGTCTTAATCTTGACCAAATGATTCGCCTCCTCCAGACGCGCCGTCACTGATCATGTACATGCAACTGCATCGACGCAACCACTGCGTTTATTTGTGAACATCGACAAAACTTACACGTCTTGTATTGGTTTGTTTAGACACCATACATTATAATATTTTGTAATCTCTGACAAGCCTGAAAAGCCCAGATAGCACATGCAGCCAAAATGTCATGTATTTAGATAAACATTCCAAATTGTTGTAAGTTTTGTTGATGTTTCGAAAAGCGCGGAGGTTCCGTCTATATACACATAGTTTTATGTCGGTGATAATAGTGTCTAGTGTAGCGCGGGTTGTTTGCAATGGAAGTGATTTTCTGAGTTGCAGGGTGAATTTTGAAAGATTTTAATGTGCGCATCGTCATTTTTGCCGAATTTTACTTTATAATGAATCTGTCATATTGCTGTAGCAAAAGTACGCATCAGACCCATTGACAATTGGCCGTTGTGCTGAAAATGATTTGAATTCTCAAAGAGAGAGACAAGGTGTGCAACTTCTGTGCCGACGCGACGTAGATTAATTGGAGGTAACATACGACCATTTTTCCACGAGTCAGCTCTGTTTTTCATTGAGAAATTTCTCTGGGCACGAAATGCAAGAATTTTGCAAATAATATGGAGGGACGAAGCTTTCAGACGGTAAAAAGACATGTGAACACTTGTTTAACTCAATATTTTTGTCAGTTAGACTCTTTCTTTCACACTTTTATCGTTTTTTTTTTTTTTTTTTTTTTTTTTTTTTTTTTTTTTTTTTTTTTTTTTTTTTTAATGAAAACGCGGAGAAATTCTGAGAATTGAGAGCTTATTCTGAAGCGCTTGCATTCGAATGATACTTATTGATGGTGTCTTCAAGAACAGATTTTTGTGTGATAAAAACGAAATGTCAGTATGAATCCGTTCTTGAGTTCATTAAATCCCCTCTGTTTTATCTTTGTTAGAAAGGAAATCAGAACCTTTAACTATGTTCCACCCTGCTATTACGCGGAGTGAGCTCCATGCTCATTCTCGCATCACCACGCCCTTAGTCAACTGCCACACATGTTCTTTGGGCTTTTGAACGTTTATATGCCGATCAATGATTCAGAAATGTATCAACTGCCCATCTACTAATAAATGCATAGAGAAATAGAGAAATTCTTCTATGCATAGAGAATGCATAGAAGAATTTTGAACGATTGGTTGGGAGCCTCACATTTTTTTGGATGAAGGTAGTAAGAACATTTGCGGCGAAAATTAAGAGCCTCCTTTTTATTCTTAATAAACAAAAAACAAAACGAATGAAAAGGAAAAATTGATAACTTCCGGAATTCTCTCACTTACTAAGTTGTTGATACTTTATGGCTTTATTTTATCGCTATTGACGCCAAGCATTCGATGGTGTCGAGACTAGCTAGAGTCCATCAAAGTAACTGAACCAAAGAATCTTATTGCGCTATGACTAAGCAAAAAAAAATAAAGTTGTGCCACTCTCTACCTTAAGTTGCTTTGTTAAAATTCACGATACTGTAGTACCTGTAGACACTAACCTCCTTTACCAGAGAATTATTAAAACTCTTCGCGGAGAATCTGAGCTCAAAAATTGTTTCAAGTACGAATTATCTCCGATCCCGCAAACGCTTTTCGATGAGTGAGGTATGAGAAAAGGTGTATAAAATCTGCTATCTATTCAGCTTTTAAACCCTCTCAGAAGTCTCAGGAGTTGGACATAACCTCTGAAAATTGCAAATTTGGGATCGATGGCGGTTTTTTGCTACATTGTGTAATCTGGCCTCGTCAAAGGAACCTTCAGCGATATTTATGAAGCATAGGTACATTAGGTACGTAAAACGTCATTATGGATCAGGATCCGTCAGCATATTTAATGGTTATGAAGAAAGCACGTCGAATACTAAAAGTGCCGAAAGATGTCGCAGGTATAGCTTAAAAAAATTACATTTCTTTTTCTTCCGAGACCCCTTTGACCGTAAGCCAGGAAATCTTTCTATCGAATGAAAAAAATAAATCCAGATTGATACCGATGCTTTCACAGCAACTGCACCTGAACTCAATAAGTTCCATGCAAGCAACTGATGATGCCGACACACTGATCGTGAACAAGGCTTTAAAAATTGCTAGAAACGATGGTGCAACAATTATTGGTGAGGATACAGATTTACTGGTATAACTTGTCTCACTTGCACCACCGGATTAGGATGTCTACTTTATAAAGCCCGGCAAAGGAAAATTACCAAAAAAACAATGGGGCTGTTGCACACTTTTGCTACAAGCGATTTAATAGTCGATTCTGGTGTAAAAACCTCCGAAAATAAAAATGGCAGCACTAAAAACTTCCGAAATCGACTCCTAAACTCGATGAATGCTTTTATTTGCGCGGGCGTAATGATGGCTGAGGGTAGGAACAATGGGAGATTCCCATCTAACAATACTGTAACTCCATCATGAAGTGACCAATAAGAGACGACTTTCATTTGACACCGGTGTCACTGGGTGTTGCGGTACCATTCATCGGATGTGGATCACTACTCTGGTGACTAATTACTCTGTGAATCATCCTTGCATGCATAGAAAGAGTGACGAAATTAAGATAGGAATCTCCCATTGTTACTGCCTTCGGTCACCATTACGTCCTCGCAGATAAAAGCGTTTATTGAGTTTAAGAGTGGATTTCGGAAGTATTTAGTGCTCCCATTGTTATTTTTCGAGGTTTTTACACCAGAATCGACTGTTCAATCGCTTGATACAAAAGTGTGCAACAGCCCCATTCAGCTACAGAGATCTTCAAAAATCACATACAGACGTCCAAGACAACATTTTATTCATCCACGCAGCAAGCGGCTGCGATACCACGTCTGCCTTCCACAGTGAGGGTAAAATTTCTTTCATGAAATTTTTCAAAAAAAGAAACGACCTAGGCCCTATCGTTTCCAAATTTTATGAAGAAGGCTCTTCGCAAGCAGATATTAGCCGCGCAGGAGAGGACTTTGGTCTGATGTTTTACGGATCAAACTCATCAGAAAAATGCCTGGATTCTTATCGTTACAAGTGTTTTAATCGCGCGGTTGCCAAATACGGGAGAGAAGTGAAATTAAGTATTTTGCCTCCTACCGCGCATGCAACACGTCTACATTTTTTAAGGGTACATTATCAAGTGCAACTTTGGAGAGGACGAATCTTACAGCCAGAGCTATGGGGGTGGACATTGACAGAGAGTGGATTGATACCTAGATATATGTTTCTTGC
Source organism: Trialeurodes vaporariorum (assembly GCA_011764245.1). Taxonomy (NCBI): domain Eukaryota; kingdom Metazoa; phylum Arthropoda; class Insecta; order Hemiptera; family Aleyrodidae; genus Trialeurodes; species Trialeurodes vaporariorum. The sequence continues at coordinate 44,620,669 of VMOF01000111.1, read as the reverse complement.
TCCAGCCCCTGGTGAACTTTTGTGGTTGATCATAAACTATATTAATAATAAATCAGAGTAGCACCTTTACTCCAAAAGGAGGCGTTGAGTTTAAGCAGTCTGGTATGATTCCATGACTCTCAAGTTCTAGCCTTAATTCCTGCACTGGTTTCAAAGTTGTAGGCTCTGTTGTAAATTGAGAGTGTCCGATGCAAGCCACACACAGAAAAATCATCGCTGACTTTGACCAGCTTCTCATTGAAATCTTCATCTCAGGCCTCAGGATCTATGTTTGGGTTGTCCTTTATTCATTTAGATGAAATATGAAACGGAGATTAAGTTCAATGGGTTTACTATGACGAAAATTCTGATAGATCTGCAGTAAGGTCAGTTGGCTACATGTGCACAAGTTCTCTTTTGTTCTTTGTATTCCTTCCGACTCTTTCGAATAAAGTTAAATTGATGCATCTGTCCCCGTCCACACTTTTTGGAGTATACTTTTATAATTTCCGTGATAGTTGGCTGATTGATGAAAATCTTTAGAATACCTGGCCACAATAGCAAAATAGATTTGTTTATCTACTAGCGTATTACTTGTTCATCACTCAGAGGCTCAGAGACTCAGATGGTTTCAAGTGTCTCATGGTCAGCATGATCTTCGTATTGTAGCGGTATTTATTTATTATGTTAAAGTTCTAAGTAAGAAATGATCTAAAAAAAAATAAGAGAGTGAAAGTTATGTGATAGTTTTTCCTTAACTGCTTCGGCTTCACTTGTTTATTCTAATATAAACAATCTTCGAACGAAACCAAATCTAAAAACAATAAATGTTTCTTTTTACTTCGTTGGTTGCAAAAAAACACACGAGCGCAATTCAATAAAATACTGCTCGTTCAAATCGAAAGGAGGCTCAATCAAGTTTGATGTTTCATGTAATCAAAGTGATAAAAAAAGGGAACAATAATTCATATCTCATATGTATAAAAAAAGAGAAAAATGAGTCAGTCACTGACTCACTCACTCACTCATTCATCAGCAGATCTCGGAGGTAACCGGATCGATCGGGCTGGCATTTTCACTGGACCTCCGTCCTCTCGGTCTGAGGTTACCCAAGAAAGCATTCCGCGATTCACCCGTCCGGGGCCGGCGGTCCAATAGTCACGTTTGTCCCGTCTGATTGGTCAATGGAAGAACCAATCAGAATTGAGTGCTCTCCATTTATTGAAATGGACACTTCTGATTGGTCAACGGAAGAACCAATCATAATCGAGAATATATGAAAAATAAGAGGGGAGGAAAGGGAAAATAGGTGCAAATAGAAGCAAGTACGGGCAAATAGGAGCAAGTAGGAGAAACAAGAGCAAAATACACATGAAACAAGGGCGGAAAAACTTGAAATTTACTAGGCGCTGTAGTTGCTTCAAGAAACTACCGTTCCATTTTTTTTTTTTTTAAGTATGAGTATCATGCTCTATTGAAATTGTTTCGGATTCAAAGTCGCAGCTTATTAAATGGCTCTTGCTACCCTCTCATGGATCCCGGGTCACTTGCCCTAACATATTTGACCTAAATGCAGATTACCTACAGGTTTTTGGTCTAAAAGCAGTTGCCTCCTCAGTTTGATCTAAAGTATTTGTTATCTAAATGTTTATTTGGCTCAAATTTCGGGTGGCATGTACGCTTCCTTCTCATAAAATTGTTGCTAATGGAGAGGAAAGAGTGTAAACTGTAAATAATTTTCATACCGAACCTAGTATGAAATGAAAATTTTTCTGAAGGAGTCTCGTGTGAGTCAAAATTATTGATTCCTCTGTAATTATCAAAATTATTGTGTGCCCTGGTTATGTTTCTTTTGGTTTTTTTCAATTTTTTATAATGGCGGAATTTTTTAGATCAACAAAAGGTAAAAACATCATTCAAGATTTGTGACGAGGACACACTTGATGATTGTTTAAGGGCAGTAGGATACAAATACACCATCTAACGTGAAAAGGTAACTACGGCTATCCATCTCTGCTGAAAATGTCTTTTTGAGGATGCCTTCAAAGATTGTAGGTAAAAAGGTGTTTGAGGTAAAATGCGTTTTAGGTGAAAATCGTTAGAGCAACATTCTTTAGATAAAAAACTAGTAGGTTATCTGTTAGTAGATGAAAAGTTTTAGGGCAAACGTCCGGGGACCCTCTCATGTTCAGCGTTCCCCGGCTTCGTTCCTGTTTCGAGAAGTATTTCGTGAGACGTGTTTTTTCACGATTTCACCAATCCTGTGCCTCTGTAGGCTTGTTTATGGCGGGAGTCTTGTGCCCAGGTCTGAGGTTACGGCGCGTTAAGCATTGTTTGAATAGAATTACGTTTGGATCGTGACTTGGACACCAAAGATACCTCGTTCGTTTGTTCTCCGAGTTATTATCTTAACAGTGAATTCCTGATTTATTGGTTTTTGCGAGAAAATATGTATTTAGTATATTTCAAATTTTGAAGCTTGTAATTGTTGATTTTTTTGGCTCTGTTTCGAGACGGCATGGGCAGCTTTACAGATTGGATATATTCGCCGTTAAGAAAACATCGGAGCGTGACCAATGCTTTAAGCAACAATGCATATTCTTCATTCCATTTTTTGCTTTAGTCACGAAGGCTGAACTAGAGCTTTTCGATCTCCAAGCATTTCAAAAATTACTGAATTAATCCTGTATTAATGTTCAATATGTGAGGTGATAGTGACCTTTTTATTTTTGTTCAAGATTTAACATGCTAGTTTAACTGTGTAACATGGTGGTTCCCAGCCTTTAATTAATTCATGTTTTCTTCCTCTCTTCTCTCAACTCTCATTCCTGGCTTTGAGCCGATAGCTCCGTTATCGGCTCAAGGTCCCTTTTTTTGTCTCTCTGCTCTCCACTCTTAAACTTTCTCTTTTCACACTGGGGTTTCGGGGGATGATTCAGCCAGATGTGGTCAATGGCCAATCAGGAGAAGGGACGCTTTCTTCTGGGGGACTGCATCGCGCGAGGGTGAGACGCGTTGGGGTAGGTCAGGTCCGCGTCAGTTTTATTCAGATCAGTGAAGGGATTATACACGAAGATGGGGTATAATATTTATTCGGGCTGGTTTTCTAAGGCCAGTCCCTGAGTGAAAACACGTTTCAATAATAGCATCGGTCGGATGGAGCTGTGCATCGCTTTCGATCACGCCAAATTTAAATACACGTTTTAAGTTTATTTAAAACCTCCAGTTCGTTCCCTTTTCTCAAATACTTAAGATTCAATATGTAGCTGTGCGGTAAATATCAATAAACCCACGCTACAGAAATGGCGCCCAGCGAAAGTGGCACTGAATAACCTTATTCAGTAACCCACGACCTACCCGGTTTAATTTATTTCGTATTTTTATTGTGTTCAATTTTTTTTTAATTCGTGTTTTCATCATATTTTGTGTTGTGATACGCGATGTTCCGGTGAAGTGCTCATTAGTATTCCTCCGCGCCCTGTTTCCGGGAAATGCTTCGGACAACAACCTGCTGACGTCACATCCTCGCGGACTACTTTCCGGTGACGAAACCATTCAACGGTGCCACCAAAGATTACTTATACTCCGGTGATCGATGGAGCATAACCTCACAGCTGCTCTTGTTGACAAAAACAACTAGTCAACATGTGTGTTTACAAACGGATAGTGAGTGTTCGTTCGCGAGTTCCAGTGCCAGAAAATGACTCAAAGTCATTTCAATTTAAATCGTGGTGCGATGCAGGCTAGCGCTCGCAATCCATCGGAGGGTGGACAAGCGGAATCTGGTACGTTGAGAATATTTTAAGAAGACTCCGTACTCCAAAGTGGGTGGATTAGCAGAATGAGCACCTCTGTCTCTATCACCGAGTTGCGACCCATGCAACAAATCCAATGCTTTCAGTCAAATACTAATTTACATGGAATTTCGTTTTTGTTCCAGTGTTCCCCAGTTCTTCGAAGGATTTTTTCCAGGTTTTGTTGCATCGTTCCAGGTTTTATAATTTCTTTTATTTAATTTTTAATTGTTTTGTATTGTTAAATTTTGGAAGTGGATATGTCTTTTGATCAGCAATATCTAACGAGGTTCCGCAGAGAACGTAGGCCACCCGTGGTTAATCCGAGTGCCAGTTCCATGAGTCGTCAAAATGAAAATCAGCCTCAGGCTGTGTTAGTGCCGGAGCCGCAGGAATTTTTGTCGAATTTGCCGTCAAATGTGCCAACAAACTTGCCGCCCCCTAATTTATTACTCCATCTTCAATCAGCATTTTCTCCAATCCGTATGTTTGACCCATTGAGGGTCAACACCCAGTTAATGTCACCTCCTTTATTTACTCATGGAGCTCCTGCTCCTAACATGTCGCCTGAAATCAATGGCAGGAGCTCCTAACATGTCGCCTGAAATCAATGGCAGACAAATTATAGCGGAAGGGACAAACCATCGGAGTCCGATGGCAGAAAATTTTCAGGATTCGGTACTGGCACAGGTGCTGAGCGAGATGCAAGTCCTAAACAAGAACATCAATCAAATGATAGTGAACCAGTCATCAGGAAATAATGCCGTGAATAATTTTAAATCAGAAGAGCCGTAGGTACGCCAGGACTTGGGACGGCGACCACCCTCGGTGCTGAGCATCTCATCGGGCGGGGACCGGTGTCCTAAGCCTCGGCATTTTTCGACAATGCAGTTCAGAGATTTGCCTTCTTTTAATGGGGAGGAAAGTCCCATCCACCCAAAAGATTTTTTATCCGAAATCACTTTGTATTACAAGTCGCAGAATGTGTCTGATGAGTTTCAGTTCAACGAAATTGGTCGTTTGATGACAGGCTGGACAGTACCATGGTATCAAATGTATATGAAATCATTCACATCGTTTAGTCATTTCTCTCGAGAATTTTTAAAAGTGTTCTGGGGAACGAGGAGGCAAAACAACATCAGAGCCAATATTTTCACACCCGAACAATACACTCAAGAGAAAGGAGAACTGTCAACTTATTTTTGAATGAAGTGCCCCGGGCCTTTTATTTAGACGATCCAAATCCGGAGGACGTGCTTGTCACAACTTTATTTGAACATTTTCCATATGACGTTTATTGGTCCCTTATCAGCTCCAATTTAAGAACCATAGATGAAGTTTTCATTAAACTTCAGGATTTGGAGGACGCAAGAGCCAAGGCAAAAGCTAGATTTATTAGAAACAACCAATATCATAAAAACAAGCCAACTCCTGGTCCTGGGGCTCGTGTTAACCTCATAGGTATAGAAGGTCAAAAAAATTATTTGACCATCCCTCCTCCGGGTTTTGAGGTGGGTGATTCTCTCAACACCAAGTCTTTAAACTAAATGGGTGCTGGGCAGATCAGAGATCTAGCTCAGCAGGGAACATTGATAAAAAATATTTGTGTCCACCAGGTACCGCTGACAAGAAAATTTTCAAATGTTATGAGGTGAAATTAGTAATAAAAAATGTGCCTCTCAGTGTCTTTGATGTAACATCTCATAAATTTGTCATACCAAACGGTGACATAACAATTGATGGAACAAATGCTAACATTTGGCTCCGATTTGAGATGATAGCAAATAGTATGAGGCATGTGTTCACTCATTTAACAGATTTCAAATTTTCATATTCATATTATTTGTTATGGCTATTAGATGAGGAGTTTGTACAAGATCCTAACAATATGCAGAACCAACCCTTTATTGATCAAATACCTTCTGATGCTTTGACAATAATCTCCAAATATGTTCCCATGGTTGCAGCCAATTTAATTCCTAATCATAAAGAGTATTTAAATAACGACCGTGACTTTTTTAACAACTTGCTATCATCTCATTTGAAGTCAATTTCTTGCAACATTCACATGCCATATTTCAGTGACAAACAGTCAGAACTGAGACAATCAGTTTCTCGTAAAATTAAGTACTTTGAGGCTTTGCTAGGAAATTCTTTAGATTTCATAAATCAACTAAAATCACCTAGCCCGCAGATAAACACCTGTCAAATTTCTAATGATCATTTTTTGTTAACAGAGGACCCAATTCAAAATTGTAGTGTTCGCTACAAGTCTCCCTATGTAAGATGTAACGTTGCTGGTCAAAATACTCAGGTTTTAGTGGACACCGGAAGTGAAGTCAACTTAATGAGCGAGGCTGTCTTTGACACCTTATGCAACACTGCTGGACGACCTTTTGATATGCTTCCTACTACCGGTCTCTTTTTGCGAGGGGTCACTGGATCTAATCCAAATGGTCAAATTTCAGGTATTTTTAGAGTTGGATTTCTCCGGGATCGTGTTCAGAAAAGCAGTTTAAGTGGTACTTAACATTAATGTAGATTTCATTTTGGGAGTTGACTTTTTAATCCAATATCGAGGCAAAATTGATTGCGCGAAACAGATGTTGACATTATTAGATGATAAAGTAAATATTCCATGGACTACCCATGATCAGCCAAAAGTAAACATTATACAGACCGATCAACTTAAAAGGACACCTAAGCTTCTGATTTCGGCCGACAGCCATGGTAGGGGGTTAGCCCCGATTTTGAGAAGAAAATTACCACAATTTAGCATTGATTTTATTTTTAAAACCCGGTGCTAAGTTCAATGAAGTCCTAGATCAGTCAAATGAGTCAGTAAAGTTGCTAACTGAAGAAGACACGTTTGTCATTATTGCAGGCTCAAATAATATCGACTTGTCCAAATCAAAAGAAGACATAGTCTGAATTTTAAATTTTAAAAATTTTTTGAAAAAATAAAAAGCCGAGTAATAATCTTTGAAGTTTTCCGAGACATGATCTACTGAATGCTCAGTCGTTTGGGATCTGCAGTTAATCTGTTTGAGTGTAGCTTTGAAAAAAAAAAAGTGTCAACTTATTCGAGCATCTGAGTTTTTGGGCAGAAAGCACTTTTCTGATCATGGACTTCATTTGAAATCCAATGGTAAAAACGCTCTAACCTCTATTTTAGCCCAAACTTTAGAAGAAGATCCATTCGTCACAGAACGTAGTTTAATTAGCCTTACTTTTGCAAATAATCTTGTAGTTCATGATGACCTCAGCAATGAGGATCATAATCACGCAACCACTAACTCCATTAGAGTATCAATAGAGTCGAGAGAACTTTCTGAAAGTACTATCTTGGAGAAAATCAGCTCTCTCGAACTGACTACAAACGAAAAAGACCAACTTCTTTCATTAATATCCAGAAATAAAGATATTTTCTCGGATAAGCCAGGAAGATACAACTGCTTTATTGCAGATTTCAGGTTGAGTGACGAGAAAGTATTTGTGCGCCGTTCTTACCCAGTGCCGTTCGTAAAAAGAGACATGGTTCGCAAGGAAGTTGAGTGGATGTTGAGTCTGGGTGTGATTGAGAGAAGCTCAAGTCCATATTCAAACCCACTGGTTCCAGTGATCAAAAAGGACAAAACATGTCGTTTGTGTCTAGATTCAAGAGAGATGAACACTAAGATTATTGCAGACACAGAAACACCTGAACCCATAGACTCACTGTTGTATCGATTTCCGAATCCGTCTTTCATATCGGCCTTGGATTGTACAGCCAGTTTTTGGCAAATTCCGCTTGGTGAAAAATCACGAGACATAATATATTTTTCTTTCGAAGGAAAGAACTATAGGTTCACTGTGGTACCCTTTGGAACAAAAGTCTCATCACCGTTGTCTATTAAAGCCACCGATCAGGTTTTTGGCCTTGAGATGGAGTACTTTCTGAGTCGATAAGTGGATGATTTCAAAGTTGTATCTAGAACATTTCAGGAGCACCTCGTTCATTTGGAGACCACTTTCGGAAAATCAAGAGAGGCTGGAATGACCCTCAAGTTCAGTAAATGTTTTTTCGTAATGTCTGAGACAGATTTTTTAGGTTATGTTATTTCCAAGTCAGGAATTAAAATGAACCTTGACAAAGTCCGAGCCATTCGAGAGTTTCCAACTCCTCGTAATGTTAAAGATTTCCAAAGTTTTTTAGGATTAGTTAATTTTTATCGTCGATTCTTTATGAAGCACTCTGCTCTCATTGCTCCTCTGTTCGACTTATTGAAAAAAGGTACCAAATGGCGTTGGAATTCTGATGAACAAGCTTGTTTTGAGAACATCAAACAAATTTTTATTGAAACTATTATCCTTTCTTATCCAGATTTCCGAAAACCATTTTTTATCAACACAGATGCCTCTTTTAGTGCAGTGGCAGGCGAGCTTTTTCAGGTGGATGAGAATAGGGATCGTTGCCCTGTCGGCTATGCTAGTCGAGTTTTAAGTCCTGCAGAGAAAAATTACACAACCACTGAGTTAGAGTTGTTGGCCATTGTGAATGCTTGCCAAAAATTCCGGCAATACATGCTAGGACATTCAGTGACAGTGTTGACAGATCACCATGCTCTCACCTTCCTGGATAAGTGCGTCCTCACCAACAGCCGTCTCACCCGTTGGTCCCTTTATTTACAAGAATACGATTTAAAAGTGAAATATATTGAAGGAAGTGAAAACGTTGCCGCAGACATAATTTCACGTTACCCTCCGGAACTTCATAGTTTACCTCCTAACAACCATGAGATCAATGTAAATGGCATTTTTCAAGTTCCAAAAGCCATAGTAAAACAAATAAAATCCTTTCATCTAGCTCAACAGACTGACCCTAAGTTAAAAAAGATATATGACAAGCTTGCAAACGGTACATCTTTCAGATGAGACAAATTTCATTGTTTACATAATGATATCATGTTTTATCAATCAGTTCACAACCCCGAATGGAAAGTAATTGTCCCTCAATCTTTACAACGAGAGATTATAAAAAGCACCCACGAAAGCATCGGACATTTTGGTGCTACCAAAACATACCAGCATTTAAAATCGTATGCTCATTTTCCCTTGTTGGAAAAAAAGGTACGGAAATATGTGTCTGCATGTTTAGATTGTCAAAAATGTAAAAAATAACCAGCAAAACAAGTCATGCAGCCAAGGCACCTATTATTGCTGATGCGCCTCTTACGCTAGCATCAGTGGATTTATATGGGCCTCTCTTAACTGGCAAGGGTAATTTTTCATATTTAATGGTGGTACTAGATGTTTTTACAAAATATGTTAAATTGTATCCATTACGAAAAGCAACAGGAGTTTTAGCTACTCGAAAACTTTTAAATGATTCTGCTCGTGACGTGGCACGGTGGATCGAGTCAATGCTAAGCTCCGGACATTTGGGCAAAAATGGAGGTTTAAAAATTCAACTTCTGACATAAGAATCTTATTCTAGGGCCTTCAGGGGTCCCAAAAATGTGTGCACAATTTAATTTAAGGCACTTTTTCTGGCAGTGATGGTACTTCAAAGTTTGTATTTTTGAGGAAGAATCAATTTTACGAAAATCTGACCTCTACTTCCGCGACTTCAAATGCAAAATACTATAGATAATTGATTCGTGTTCGCAATTATCATACTTGGAGTTGATTGAGGGTCACTTTAACTTTAAGAAAAGCTTATTATGCTTTCTTTAACTGCAATTTTCGACTCAGTAGAGAGCATTAATGGAGGACCTTGAAAAAAGCCCTTTTTTCAGGAATAACTGAGGTTATAGTATAAAACTCGCGCGAACTTGCAATGAAGAGACACATCTCCTGACTCCTAACACCCCCTGGAACTCATATCTTGTCAAACATCTTGCGGAAGTTTGCGGATCCGGAAGTTAGAGGGCTAAAAATGGAAATTTTTGAATGGCCTTTTTCGTGAAAATATTTATCACCCTAGACTGGCGGGTATGGTTTGATGACAGATGCGTTTTGGTGATCAGTTATCTTTCTAGAGGTGATGGTGGTTGGAAGAGCTTTTCTTTAAAGTAAATAAATGGGGGTTGTAACCATAAATAATGAGTGGTCAGGTGGGGGGGGGGGGTGTTCAAGTCTTATAGCCCTCTTCATAAATTCATTTACCCGCATGGAAAATGGAAATTACTCTTTTGGCAAAAATTTGATTGAAGTCGCTATTTTTCTCTGTATATGACAGTACGACAATTTGCAGCTCACTACTGCGGTGTTGCCATATTGACTAATCTAAATGCGTTATAAAGTAAATGTTATTGATGTAAAAAAAAAAAAAAAAAAAAAAAAAAAAAAAAAAAAAATCGCAAGAATGAATGGAAATATCTTGATGATTGTTACTACTTTAGTTGGTTAGCAATTATTGCAATTTAAATTCGTATAGAAATTTAGGAGGCAGATGATGCTCCTTAACACCCGACTGCCATGCGACAGGTATTGAATTGTTCACGAAATGTCACGAAACACTTTCGTGAACACACTCGCAGCAAATAGACATCTTAAATTTTATGCTTATTTCATCAGACCCCCTTATTTCTAACATGAGACCAACTTTAGTCGCCACAAAGAAAAATACCTCGCCTGAACCAGAAGCCCTGTCTCTCCTCGCATAGATGTTCAATTTTAAGTTAATTCCATGCAATTGAAAATTTGATTTCGATTTGATCATTTGTTCCAAAACTTCTGCAAATGTGAAGTTAAAGGATGAAAAATTAGTGGAAGTTAAACATTTTTTCTTTTTACTGTGTGTTTAGAAACGCCTTTAAATGAAACCAAGAAATCTGGATAGTTGATAGCTAATCTTTTTCGTCTTTTTAGCTCGACCAGATGGCATTTTTTTAAAATTCAGAAGTGGTAATCGATAATTTGTTACCTATTCCATCTTTCAGAATCTTTTTTCACTTCTGAATGATTCGCCTTTCAAACATCCTTAAAATAAGGAACACACTAATTTTTTTTGTCTTTTAATTATCGTTGTTGTTTTTGTTTTTGTTGTTGTTGCTGTTTTTGTATTTTTGTACGTGTTCTGACGATTATAATCAGTCACAAACTATCACTTAAAGCCCGCATAAATATTGCTAATTTTGGTTTATTTTTCATTTTTTTTTTGTTTAGGTTAGGTTAGGTGAGGTTAGGTTGTAAGTAATATGTAAGTAGGTGTACAAGTTGAGTATATACTTGGGAAATTCTTACCTAAAAAAATCAGTGATAATATAGGAAGAAACTTTTATTAGTTAGTTGTATATTTGTCTTCACTTGCATTTATCTTAAGATTGTCTGCCCCCCCCCAAATTATTTGAATAGAGTAATCTGAAAAGTGTCTAAAAACTAGTATTAAGCCGTAGGCAACAACAGTTGCTCAAACTACAACGTATCTAATCTTTTGTTCACACGCAAAAATTCGCAGAAAATAGTAGTTTTTATTAACCTCTTCTTAGATTGAAAATGAGACATTTATAGGCACGGTAATAATTTTAGGCCCATGAAAGTAAAAAAATCGAAATCCTCGTGAAAAATTGAGTAGGTTTCATGTGTCTTTCACTGGTTATCGCGATATTTAAGAGTCACACAACCAAATGTCCGATGCTCCCCATTGACTCGATCCACCGTGCGTGGGTATGCCGAAAGCAACTTTGTCGGGTCGTGGTCCATGTTTTCGGTCCAATTGTTGTCATTCAAATCTAAAGGCCAATAATATTATTCCAACTCATTCTTCTGTTTACCACCCAGCTAGTAACCCGATAGAAAGATACATGCGCACGTTAGGAAACTTGTTTCGAATTTATTGCAGAGACCATCACAGCAAATGGGTTGACTATTTAACATTTTTTGAAGACTGTCTTAACCACACGTACAATGACAGTACGGGAAATGTGCCAGTAGAAGTTATAAAAGAGATAAAACCCAAGAATTTTTTACAAGATTTTATCAAATTTCCGGAAAACAGCAACAAAATTAGCAAAGAATTGAGGTTATCTTTAATCAAAGAGCGCACCATGAACCGCGCAGAGAAGCGTAAGGCAAACCATAAATCCAGTCACAAGTATAATGATTTAGAAATTGGAGAGAAGGTCTTGCTGAGAACACACCACTTGTTCAATGCTGCATACGGGCAGATTAAGAAGTTTTTTGCGTTATATGAAGGCCCGTATGAGATTGTGGAGAAAAAATGTAACAATGTTTTTCGCTTAAAAGAGGTAGATTCAGACCAAATCATTGGTGTGCATAACATGGTCTATTTGAAACCTTTCATATCTCTGCATTAGAATTTCGTTGTCTGATTGTTGTTTCTCCCTATGCGGGCTGGAATAGGCGGATCAAAAGACATAACACTTGCATTTGATTAAGTTTACTGTGTCCACTGTTTTTATTGTGTTTAACTTTATTATGTTTCACTAATCAATGTTGTTCTGTTTATGTTCTCTTGTATTGTTGAATTATCTTCTTTTAATTTAAGCAATCGTTTTTTTATACTGCATTAGAGAAACCTAAGAGTTATAATTTGTATTAAAGTTCAATTAGTGAAGTAAGCAATTAATCAAAAAATTAATATTGATGATTAATTTTTTTTTTTTGGAGATGGGGGGTTATCACCGCCCCATACTGATTTTTGTTGTATTTTTTTTCTCTCTCTCTCTTTAGTTTTTCATTCAAGTGTATAGCATTAAGATTTTATTTTAAGTTCTTTCCTTTGAATTTATTTGTGTTTATCTTTGACTTGTTTACAATTTTTTTTTGAACTCGGTAGGTTCTTTTCAAACAATTTCATAATTTTTTTTCTCTCCTGTACCTAATCAGCAACAGCTGTCGATTTGATTGCTGAAACTTTATCAAAAACTTTATTTGTTCAAAGCCAAAGTCCATTTAACACCCATGATTTCTGTAGCGTGGGTTTATTGATATTTACCGCACAGCTACATATTGAATCTTAAGTATTTGAGAAAAGGGAACGAACTGGAGGTTTTAAATAAACTTAAAACGTGTATTTAAATTTGGCGTGATCGAAAGCGATGCACAGCTCTATCCGACCGATGCTATTATTGAAACGTGATTTTCACTCAGGGACTGGCCTTAGAAGACCAGCCCGAATAAATATTATACTCACATCTTCGTGTATAATCCCTTCACTGATCTGAATAAGACTGACGCGGACCTGACCTACCCCAACGCGTCTCACCCTCGCGCGATGCAGTCTAGCCCGCCAGAAGAAGAGCGTCCCTTCTCCTGATTGGCCATTGACCACATCTGGCTGAATCATCCTCCCGAAACCCAACAGTGTGAAAAGAGAAAGTTGGAGAGTGGAGAGCAGAGAGACAAAAAGAGGGACCTTGAGCCGATAACGGAGCTATCGGCTCAAAGCCAGGAATGAGAGTTGAGAGAAGAGAGGAAGAAAACATGAATTAATTAAAGGCTGGGAACCACCATGTTACAACTGAAGTCGTCATAGGTGTCCATGTTTAAAAGAGTGATCTAATGTTTCCCATGAAGAAGCCTTTGTGATCCGTATTAGAAAACTGTTGCCCCTTTCATTTAGCGCCCACTATTTATGTGTTTCTAAAGAGCATTTTTAAAATTTAAACTGTCTCGAATATTTAGCATTTATTGGCCACAGTTTATTTCTAGAAAGCCCTCTATGACCATCTTTGATATCAGCACTTTTCCTTTGTCTAAGCGTGTAAGTCTCTCTGTACCTATTTCTCTATTATGTAATTTCTTGGCAACCGATTATGAACAATTAAATCATCTTGAACGAATCGAATCGAACGGACTAAGTCTCGGTTAAATATGCTTAGACGAGTTACGTAGACTTAGCCCTGTCCAATCGACTCAGCAATTTTGACCAATTGCGCTACCACTGGTTTTTAAGAAAAACTAGTTGATCTTCAGAGTAAAAAGACAATTTTTAGAGAATGGGTGGGTGAATCCACTCAGACATTTTTTCATTTTTTCATTCCTCAAATAATAGCGATGCCGGCAATTTAGAAACACTGCATTTGGTCCATTCAAACTCATTTAAAGTATTGACTAATGAAAATGGACGGTGTAGTCTCAAAAATTAGACAACTTTCATGGATGGGTTTGAATGGACCAACTACAATGTTGCCAAATTACACATACGACGCCTCTGTAATCTTAGCTCTTAAAGTCCATCATTTACTCAACGCGTTAGGGTAATGTAAGCACGTGATCCGCATCGCTGCCTCCATTAATTTAAAATCCTTCCTCTTCTCCAAGTAAAGTCTTTTGAATTTGAGTACTAAAGAGACGTGACAATACAGCATCATCTAAAAAATTCAACCGAGCTCTAATCTATATAATAAAGTTGTCGTTCGGTCCCCCGGCGCTCCCGATCTTCGGCCCCGTTCCCGCTATCCGTTGGGTCCCGCGGTCCCCCGCTCCGACCCACGTGTCCGCCGCTCCGTCGCGCTCCCTCTGTCCCCGAGACCGACCCTCTTGCGGCCCCCCCGTTCTCGGGAGGGGGTGGTTTTCCGAAAACCGTTTTTCCGCGCTGGTCGCCGCCCCGTTCGGCCTGTCGGTTCCGCACTCGGCCCCTTCGATCCGCCCCGTCGTCCCGCGTTTTCTGAGTGGTCTCTCGGTCCGTTCTGGCACCCGGGGAGGGAGGGGCTACCGGAAATTTTGTGGACAGGGTCAGGGGCGAGCCCTAGCGTCCTAGGATCTCGCCGCCCCTTCCGCGTGATCGCCGAGGATCTGAAATGGGTGGGTCATATTTTCGTTTTTGAGGAATCGCCCTGGGGAACCCGGGAGGGGCGTTTTTCGGTTTGCGGTTTTTCCGATTTTCTGACCGCGGGGTCGAGCTCGCGGGCCCGGGATTGCGCGTGTGATCGCGCGGCGGGTAGGCCCACACTTAGGGTGGGGGTCTCTATCGGGAGGATGGACCCTCCGGTCGGGAGGGGCGCGCGAAACGGTCCCGGTGAGGACCCCGGAATGACTGTGGAGAGCTCGAGTCTCGGGGCAACGTTAATCGTCGCCCGTGGCAACGCTACGACGAGTTGGTCGGCGGTCGTGTTGGATCTGCCTCCTGATGTGTCGATGAATATTGTTTGTTCGGTGAGGTTACCGGAGAAGAATGGCAACCGTCGCCGTGTTGTCTGATCCTCTGGTATTTCTACGTGGACTGTGAGAGACGATTTGATTTTCGGGCACTATTAGTCTACGCTCCGAATCTTCGTTATGTTGGATATTGTATCGCGGGCCACAAACGAAAGTCGACCAAAGACATTATACAGGGTGAACAAGAAAGAATTCAGGCTGAATAACTCAAGTAAGCATCTAAAACGACATAATGTGTCCGCGACATTCACCATCCATCAGTGTTAATTTTACTCATTTTTAGTGATTTAGAATAATTCTACGCCTACCATTTCACCTCACCATCGCTATCTCATGTATTTTAAGATGGTGATTTCAAAAATGCTATCAGTTTTCATGAAACTATCCTATATTTTACGTAAATTCGAAATTACGCCTTCTTAGCAAAAAATTCGATATTCTGGAAAAAAGTATGAGTTTTGAGTAAAAACCAAGGCCGAATTTGAAATCAGCGGGTCAAAATACATGGAAGATTTAGCGGGAGGGGTGAGAAAGAGGTATCTTATGATGAGAAAACCTGGCTCTACGTTCATAACAGCCGTGCACACTATGTCGTTAAGGCGTAAAAGTCGAACAACTCGCGAACGTCTTCGTTTTTTGAAAAAAGCTCAACCACGTGTTTGCTTATTTAAAGAGGGACATTTTTAGGAGGGTTTTTATACTCGGCGTCTTCCGGGGGGGGCAACGGGGGCGCCAACCCCATAAATTGGGCTGTAATATATTTTTTTATGGCAGATTTGGGAAGAGCGCAAAACTCCGTAAGTCATTATCGATTTTTGTCTTCGAAATATCGAACCTCAAAAACGCTTACGGCCAATTTTCAAAAAATCATAACTCCTCCAAAACAGGTCCGAGTAAAAAATAACTACGAATTTAAAATACTCTACAAAGCAAGTAGTTTCCAGATAAAAATACACTATTCAACTAAAATGTACACGGTTGCCAATTTTCAGCCCCTAATTTTTTTCCTGATATTTCTGACATATGCAGCCTGGCTCCTTTTTTTGTACACACCCTGTTGAAGAAGACTGGCCCCTAGCGGTGAGAATTGAAGCCGGTTACTTTCATGGGCTGGGCTTCCCCGCTCGGGGGCATGAACCTAAATAATATTGCGGCTTATGGAGCCGAGGCGTAAAACTGGTTCAAAAGAATGCTAATTACTTTAAGTTTTAAAAGTACTAAGATATGATATTCAGTTCATGTCAAGGTTAAAATTGCGACGAACTTAAACGCAAGTTTCGGTGAATGTATCCGCGAGATATTACGATAGAAAGTACGGCAGAGAGGTTATGGACGCTAAAGTAAACAATAACCGACCGATCGTTAACTTCAATTTTTCAAGAACCGACGCGCCTTAAATTGGTACCAATTTTTGATTAAAATGTATATTCCATACTGCGCAACATACGTGATTTGCAACTAACCGGGGAAGTTTCCTGCCCATCAGCCCATGCCATGACCGCTGACTGGCTTCACTTTTCTCCCATGATATGAGATAGTAGAGAGGTTAGTTTCCTCTGCAATGTCTTTGGATACAACTGACACTAACAACCGATATGGTCCAACTCAGTCCAAGCAATTCGATACGCGGCTCTATTAATTGACGCCCCTCCTTTCTTTCATGTGTTTTAGGAGCTCATTTTTTCGGAGGTGAGGGGCGTTCGCTTCTCTGATATAGTTTACCTAACTATTCCAAAGAGATTGCTGAATCTCAATGTTGTCCTCTCAATGTACTCCTTCAAAGTTCTCATGATTAATCCCCCATGATGCATTCAGATGCTTAGAGTAGAACCACAGAATAATACAATCGGAACGGAAACTCCCATAAGAGCCAATGGAAGCAAGTTTGGAATTAAACGGCACCAATAGGCAACGCTGTGGTCCTATATCCCAACATGGCGGACGAGTGTGATTTGTGTTGAAACTAATTTATTTATGTAAATTCTGGAAAGAAATTTTAATTTTCCAGCCTCACTATTATTCTAATAGCAGTTCAGAATGAAAATTTCGCGAATCATGTCCCATTTTTTTTTTTCGCGCGCGAATCCAGATATAAACATCCTATATCCCAACATGGCGGACGCGAAATGAATTTGCTTCAAAATCCGATAGAGTTTCCGTTCTGATTGTATTATTCTGTGGTAGAGCATTAGAGATACATTCAGCCCAGGAAAAACCAACAGTCCGTGGTTAGCACAAACAAAAATTAGACTTGGGTGCAATTTTAATTGTTAAAATCAAAATTTGAGACTACAAGCTGGAATAGGCCCTACTCTTTTCTCTTTAACCCTCCCTCTACCCTCAACTCTCCCACCACCCTCAACCCTTCTTCCACCCTCCGTGATCATCGATTTTCAAATTTCGCCCACGCGTTTGCAAAAATCGTCTGCCCCCCCCCCCCCCCCTCACCATCTTTATATCTCTTCAACCACTCTCAATCCATGACCTTCTTCTATTTTTCTATCTTTTTCAGTTTTTCTCTATCTTCTCTCTCACTCCTGTCGGCTTGAACACTCTCTCTCATTTTCCTCTCCCTCCTCATGGGCACACCCAGAGGGGCCGGAGCCCCTTCTTTCCCCAAATAGCAAGAACAAAAGGAGGAAAGGCAAGGAAAAAATGAGGAAGAGAGGAAGAGAGAAAAAAATATAGGAAAGGAAATGAGTTTGAAAAAAGTTTATCAATGTCATGATTTTTCATAATATCGTTTTCCTTGGAGGAACACATCTTTCCCGACAGAAATGTCCGCAATTGTTAATTTCGCTCTATCTTCCTCTGATATCCAGATTTCCTGAAGACTCCGTTTTTCTATCAGCATGATTGGAGATTAAGATATTTCTGTAATTTTTTCAGCATAGTCGCGGAAAATCTCATTTTTCTCGAAGTCTAAATTTTCAAAATTTTCTGGAGGAGGACTCCTGGACCCCCCATCAGCCGAGGGTGCCCCCAGACCATCCATATGAAATGAAATCATGCCCCCCCATACTGAAATCTTGGGTGCGCTCATACCCCTCCTTCAACTAAAATCACATGCAGCAAAATTTGAGCTGTATTGCCCAGCGAGACGCTAAGCGGGACACAGAAAAATAAATGCAGTTTTTGTGCAGCGTGACTGAATAAGCTTTTTGTGTAGCGCGACTGATTGTGAGTGTGGTAGTCAGTTTTGTTGCTTTTGAGTTCCAATGCGCGCGCGCATCGTTCGACAGGATGACCCGTACTCGGTGATTCCACAGAGAGCTTAAAATGTCTGTTTCGAACGCCTTTGCTATCTCTTTGCACGGGGGAAAAGTGGAGCCAGTCATAGCATGGGCTGATGGGACTTCCCCGCGCGGGGGTATGAACCAATTTAACATTAGCTCTTATGGAGACTGTAACCTAACGGCCAATCATAATGAAAGATTCACGCCTACGCCTTAAGATGATACTATACGATTCCTACAAAAAGAAAGCGTTTAAATGTCTCGAAAGTTATCATAGATCGCTAACTTGGTTGGTGTTGATTCACTAAACAGATTCTTCTTTAAAGTTGCGGAAAACATTCGACTCTTAACGTTCAGGGACCACATAATGTTCGGTCCCGAGCATTGAATTGCGTGCATCTTGCCTGCGGTTTTGACCAATCAGAGAGCTTACGCACGGTCACCAGTGGTGGCTCGTGACTGAAAAATTAGGTGTAGTTGTGGGGTCTGGGAGGACGCTCCCAGTAGGAGGGGGAGGGGTCCTCCCGCGGAATTTTTCGAAAATTTGACCTGCCTCAGATTTAATTTTTCGCTTGTTTTAACTATTTCGAGACACGAAAGTTCTCCTGCGACAATATAGTAATAACAAATCCCCTCCCCCCCGCTAATAACTTAAAAAAGTAAAAACATTAAAAATATAAGTAAATTTTTGTGCAAAACCTGCAATAAAAACATCTTTTTTTATCATCAATAGTAAAACTACATCATTTACGGGATTCATAATTTAGGGGGGGGGACTGAAAACGACAACAATAACTCGATAATAAGGAACAACTCAAGCTAATTATAAATGCAAGCGCCAAATTAGTGCAAATTAATAAACTGAGCCGTGAGGTGAGGGACTGAGGTGGCGCGGGCGCCGGGCGCGCCGAGACTACCGAGAGCATAGACAGCTTCCCCCACTCCTAACATATTGATGGTGTGGAGTTCCATTCCGCCACTACACTTGCTAGCATGTTGACAGAGAGTCACAGCACTGGAGCGAGTAGCGTATACATGGGCGAGTCGCGGTTGTCATGACAACCGTATGGTTGACTCGAACTCCACTACCCTACACTACCCGAGCGAGCCCGACTGCTTCTGCGTAGTGCGTATAATCGTGCTCTCCGATCGCGTCTTTCATCTTTCTTGTTGCGCTGCTCTCATACAAATGTTCTTATAATTCGGTGCTCTTTACAACTTCTTTTTCTCTTTTCCCCCTTTAATTTCTCCGAAATCCAGTAATTTTTAATCAAGAGCGACCATTATCTTTGAAAATTTGAAGAGAAAAAAAAAAAAAAAACTTGAAAAAGTAGGTGTAGTGCCACTACACTAACTACACCTGACGAGCCGCCACTGACGGTCACATGACCGTGCGTAAGTTACGCTCGGGACCGAACATTATTTGGTCCCTGAAAATTGTGTTGATTGTCATTGTTAAAAATGATACCTTCTTCAACAAAATAGAGAGCTGTGGCATAAGGTTGACAGATCCACCTCTATGCGGTTGGAGCCGAGCGAAGCCGGGCAGCCTGCTAGTGGTAAATAAATTCATCATCACCAATATAGCCTAACTCTTCTCCCGAGTTCCTTGCGAATACTATGCCTCGAGTCTGAGTATGAGAGTAACGGCTGATCATCAGACCAACTATATTTATTTTTTTTTATATCAAAATCTTAAGCAAAAGAACTTGGCTTAATTTCTAATTTACTTCTTTTGGTGGCTGAAAGGTTGAAAACGAATAAAGCTGCCTCTAGAGTGATTCGCTTGTTTTTCATATAAATGATTTTGCAGCATTAATTTATTCTCTTTTCAGGAAAGTAGTCCATCAGAGTTTATTTGGTTTATGGAGAAATTGGTTTTATCAAAAAATTAGAGAGGTTTTCTTAAAAAAAAATAAAAATAAAAAATAAAAAAAAAAACAGATCCTTATGCCACCAGGCTTGTGAAGAGTAGGAATGGGAAACCGAAAGAAAGTGTCTCAAAAATAAAAAAACAACAGCTATGGAAGATAATTGTTGATAGAGAAAATACGAATAGCTGAGGAACGAAATTGAGTAAAAGATACGGAGTAAGAATAAATACTACCAAAAATAATTTGAAAAGTGAATCTTGACTAGAATTTTATTTATTCAAAAGTGTTTTGTTTGAAATCACTAAATACAAGATTCTACTAATCATGCTTAGCGAGAAAGTAGTTGATTGCATAAGGCTCGCCTAGGTTGTATTTTTTTGCAAATTGTTTCGTGTTCCAATGTATACGCCAAGTATCTTCATAGCTAAGGACAAATTCATGATCAAGATTTACTTCATAAATCCAAACATTGTCAAGTTGATTCAAAAGCATAATGATTAAACATGCAAATTACCATGCGCACCTACAATATTGGCCTGATATTAATAATATTCAAAATTAGCTCCGACAGTAACTAAACACTTTGATGCTTCGCAGGTGTGAAGCACATTCGGATCACAAGAGTCAGTCAATATTTTCTGGAAAAACAGCACGACGCAGATCCATCTTGCAGCCTTGCAACCATTAAAGACCCTAAACCTTTTATAAATCCAAATTGTCTTATTCTTCCTCTGAAAACATGCTTTATTGAAACTTTGCAATACTTATCGTACGGAGGGTACTGATAACGTCAACACCCACAACGTCGACACGCAACGTCGACAACCATAACGTCGACAAAAATTCGGTGTCGACGTTATGGGTGTCGACGTTCAGAAATCGCGACACCGCGCTCGGAAATGAACATCGACACCACAACGCCGACCCCGAAGTTTTGTTGACGTTGTGGTTGTGGACATTGCGTGTCGGCGTTGTGGTGTCGATGTTCATTTCCGAGCGCGGTGTCGCGATTTCTGAACATCGACACCTATAACGTCGACACCGAATTTTTGTCGACGTTACGGTTGTGGACGTGGCGAGTCGACGTTGTGGGTGTCGACGTTATCAGTACCCTCCTTATCGTACATTTCATTAATTTTGAAAACTACAACTCCCTATGCAGGGTGTCCGAGAAATGAGTTCACACTTTTGCAGTGAGCACCTGTTTGATTGTAAAAATCTGAAAAATTCAGGAACAATCTGTAACCCCTTAGTGACTTCAAAAAAAATGTCGGGGGGCTCCCGCCTCTCACCCCTCCTAGGGAGGGGCGTAGGCCCCAAAAAGTACCCCGTGTTGCCAATAACGCGCTTATTTAAAATGGCAGGGGATATTTTATATTTCATCATTTAAAAGGGCTCAAAAACTGAGCAATTTCGTTTTTTTTATTTCCGGTAGCCCCTTTCAAACCAGAATGGCGGCCAAATAGCTGCCCCATACTTTAGAGGCCCATTACTATGGCTTTACTTAATATTATTTCAAAAACTAAACAGTTTCTGAATCCTCAGAACGACTTCTTTCCATGTGCCACTGTTTAACATTTAGAGGGAAAAAATGGGGAGCGGAGCCCCCCAAAAATTGTTTGAGTTTGGGGGCTCTAGCTCAAAAAAGTCAAAAAAAAGGAGGG
This sequence comes from Trialeurodes vaporariorum, assembly GCA_011764245.1. NCBI lineage: Eukaryota > Metazoa > Arthropoda > Insecta > Hemiptera > Aleyrodidae > Trialeurodes > Trialeurodes vaporariorum. Next base: position 44,599,016 of record VMOF01000111.1, on the reverse strand, counting down.
TCAAATTGTACATCAATCAGCAGGTCTTAAATAATACAGAATTTGGCGCGAATTCGAAGTCGCTAAGATGCGTCTATCCAAAATGACTGCCATTTAACAATTTGGGAGTGGAGGACCGTCCTTCCCAAATAAAATTCCGCCATCGAATGATACACCAATCAAAAGGTCTTGAAAAGAGAAAGAGAATGGCGCAAATCAGACGTCAATAGGATGTTTGTATCCGAAATGGCGGCCGGTAAAAGTTTTTTGGCTATAGCCTAATATTCCTAATAAGCCTAATATCATTAGACCTAATAATATTATCAATAAGCCTTAGCACGGTCATAAGCCTAATATACTTTGACCGACCGCCATTTCGAATACAAGCATCGTATTGACGTCCGGTTTGCGCCATTCTCCTTCTCTTTCCAAGACCTCTCGATTTGTGTATCACGCGATGGAGGAATTTTATTGGGGGGGGGGGGGGGAAGTCCCCCACCCACAAGTTGTTAAATGGTCGCCATTTTGGATAGACGCATTGTAGCGACTTCGAATTCGCGCAAAAGTCTTTATTTCATAAGACTTATCGATTGATATACAATTTGACCCCCTTTTTATTTGACTTTTTGAGCTAGAGCCCCCCTAACTCGAACAATTTTGGGGGGCTCCGCGCCCCATTTTTTCACTCCAAATGTTGAAGTAAGGCATATCGTTGGAAAGAAGGCGTTCAGAGGATTCAGAAACTCTTTAGTTTTTGAAAACATATTGACTTAACGTATTAAACCAAAGTTATGGGCCTCTAAAGTACGGGGTAGCTATTTGGCCGCCATTTTGTTTTGAGGTAAACTACTGGAAATCCGAACAAACGAAATTGCTCAGTTATTTAAGCCCTTTTAAATGATGAAATAAAAAATAACCCCTGCGTTTTGAAATATGCAATAAATCGGCAACACGGGGTACATTTTGGGGCCTACTCCCCTCCGTAAAGGGGGTGTCGATGGGAGCCCCCAGACATTTTCTCTGAAATCGCTTAGGGGTAATAGATTATTCCTGAATTTTTCAGATTTTTAAATCAACCAGGCGCTCACAGCAAAAGTGTGAACTCATTTCTCGGGCACCGTGTATGCGTAGGACGTAGGTATACATACAGGGTGTCAATTAAAAAAGGAGCCAGGCTTAATATCTCGAAAACGGCTCCGAATTTCGAAAAACGCTGAAACACGTGTTCGATTATTTCGAGGGGGACATCTTTTGAAGGGGTCCCCAATTTCGGGGCCCCCCCCTGGGGGGGCCCCCGGGGGGGCAAGTCCCATTTTCAAATGGAGACCCCCATTTTTTATTTGATAATCGGAAAGAAGGTCAAATTCTAAGACTTTTGGCGCAAACCGAAAGTCGATATCGTTTTTCGTGTTCGATATATCGAAGGTCAAAGTTCGATATGGACCCATCTTCAAAAATTCGTAACTTTCCTTTGAATAGTCCAAATTTCAAAAACTTTGGGTCGAAAATGCTCTACAGAGCAAGCACTTTTCAGAAAAAAATTCAATTTTAACAGAAATTTAGTCAAAATTTGGTTTTAAAGCCCCCAAACATTTTTAACGTTTTTGGCCCCCACGGGGGGCTATCAGAAAAATTACGAGAGACCACCCCTATCGAGTGATGCATCAATCAAAAAGGCGTAACAAACGGAGCATTTTGGCGCAAACCGGAGTCCCATATCGTTTTTCATATTCGAGATATCGCATTCTGTAAATCGACATTTGACATTCGATATCTCGAATATGAAAAACGATATGGGACTCCGGTTTGCGCCAAAATGCTCCGTTTGTTACGCCTTTTTGATTGATGCATCACTCGATAGGGGTGGTCTCTCGTAATTTTTCTGATAGCCCCCCGTGGGGGCCAAAAACGTTAAAAATGTTTGGGGGCTTTAAAACCAAATTTTGACTAAATTTCTGTTAAAATTGAATTTTTTTCTGAAAAGTGCTTGCTCTGTAGAGCATTTTCGACCCAAAGTTTTTGAAATTTGGACTATTCAAAGGAAAGTTACGAATTTTTGAAGATGGGTCCATATCGAACTTTGACCTTCGATATATCGAACACGAAAAACGATATCGACTTTTGGTTTGCGCCAAAAGTCTTAGAATTTGACCCTCTTTCCGATTATCAAATAAAAAATGGGGGTCCCCATTTGAAATATGGGACTTGACCCCCCTGGGGCCCCCCAGAGGGGGACCCCGAAATTGGGGACCCCTTCAAAAGATGTCCCCCTCGAAATAATCGAACACGTGTTTCAGCGTTTTTCGAAATTCGGAGCCGTTTTTGAGATATTAAGCCTGGCTCCTTTTTTAATTGACACCCTGTAGAGATATGAAAACGTTTGAAAAACTCTTTAGTTAGGTACTTCAATTATTTTTTTTGAGTTACGACTACAAGGATCTATACATTTTGCTTGAATTTCTGTAATGGTAGTTGTTTTGATTAGACTAAATATACTTACTCAGTAGTATTAATTTTTGGCTCGTCAAACTTGATTATTGATGGCTGCTTGAACACGAAAATGACAAACCTATGCTCACCTTTAAAAAAAAAAAAATCGTCTGATTCACTTTTATGAACCAAGGCAATCACGTATAAAATTAAACTGACAGAGTGCATCTGTATATTTTTTCATTTTGCAGCGTTTCTCAAATTGACAATTATTTTGGACGATTTGACACGTCCCTTCACCAAACATTGAGCCTCGGTAAATTTGCCATAAAGGACGGGGCACATTCCTTACGGGAAAAGGCCCCTTGCCAAAATGTGATTTTTTTTTACATGGATTGACGCGGCTCGTCGAGCTGAGCAAATGTTCTGACGGCACCAAAAAATTTCACGGTACCGTTTTAGCTCAAAGTTGAGAAGTAACAATAGGAATCAGCATTTGTAGGAAGCGGGATTCTCGGAAAAAGACGGGTGATCGGCGCGTCTGTCCCTAGTAAAACAATACTTGGTTCTCTGATTCTTGCAATATTGTTCAATCAAAATGTCACTCAGCTTATTTCATAATCACATTTTGTAAAGTATAAGCAACATCGAGCGGGAAGAACAAGTTTCCTACCTGTTTTGCTTGCAGGGTTTGGCCCTAAATAATCTACAAGTGTGTCACGTTTTTCCTGAGTGTATCCTTGTATGTTCACAAGGTGCCAGTACAAAAATTCTCTCTGGCATGGATTGTCTCTGGAAGGATGATCAGGACCTATTGGGAATTATAAATCATTAAAATAGATGTTAAGTTAGTAGATACTAATCAACGACTAGAAAAAAATCATGCATTTTAGTTCAGTAGGTTTTTCGTCTCTTTTTGTTGCTCAGCACTATTTGATCAGTTTTACGATTACAATTGGAGAATTTCGAGTTGAAAAGATCAAAATGAAGTTATTGCAGAGGATCCGAGGATTGTTCATGGTGACAACATTTACTACATAATGTTGCGTCCTTTTTTGAATTTGTAAACTTCTTTATGCAGAATAGTCCAGGCAGTCTAGCTTAAAACATATATGGGTGACTTTCAAAAAAATTGGAACCAAATGCGAGTGAAGGGAGGTTCAACTGCACCACCTGCAGCATAAGGTCACAAAGGTTCCCGACTTTGCCATCCCGGCAAAGCCCTTAAAATTTGGGAAAGCTCTCTAGAAACCACAATTTTTTGATTGCTCAGAACTCCCATCTAATTCGACCTAGCGAGCAGTTCTAAAACTCCTCTTTTGAGTAATTGCGTCTCCTGTCAATAACTTGTTGTAAATGTTTCACACGCACTAGTATAATTCGAGATATTTTTTAAAAAAAATTGATATTTCCGAACATTTTGAAGCAAAAAAAGATGACTTTTTGGTCGGGAAATGGATAATTTGCATCCTATATTAAAAGTAAAAATTGTATGGACTATAAACCATTAGATTTTGCAAAAATCTCGTGACATGAACGGATCTCGAGTTATGTTAGAACAGGCAAAACACCGTTGACTCGGTGGCACTGGACCCATCCACTTCGTGCATGGAGCGCCCGTACGTGATGCTGTGCTCCCGGAAACCATGCATTTGTTAACCTCCAGAAAAATCGGAACCACATGTGAGTCAAAGGAGGCTCTTCTACATCATCTGGGTATAAGTTCACAAAATTCTGCAACTGTCCCAGGATAACCAAGAAAATTCGAAAAAACGCCAGAAACCCCGTCATTCTTGAATTACTCATAACGCCCTTCCTTTTGATGTAGAGAACCGTTCTCGGTTTCATTTTGTGGGGGGTTTAGTCATCCATTGAAAATGTACTGTGGATTTTTCACTTGCGTTTATAATGTTCGAAATAAATTGGGAAAGAAGATTTGAATTTTTTGAAAATTTTGAAGCGAAAAACAAAGACTTTCTGGTAAGTAGAGAAATGAAAAATTTAGTCTCAGCAAAAACTGTCGGAAATTGAAAATTAAATTAAACTATAAATCATAATTTCTGCAAAAATCCCGTGCGTTGAACAAATGTAGAGCTAGCTATGAAACAAAACAGACGAAAAATTTGCGACTCTGTGTCGCTCAGCTAAGTTACATGGATTTGCGTTCTTACGACTCTTTTGAATCTGCTCGGATTCAATTACTTTAAGGAGGTATATAGAGGAGCAATTTGACTGGACGTAATTTTGAAAGGCAACGTATATTGTGAACCAAATATAGCCAAAATTCTCACCGGTTAAAAGCAGGGTGAAGTAGTGATTTCTTTCGTCTTTTGTCAAAGATCCATTTCCATGCCATGCGACTAAATGTGGAAGTTCAGTTATATTTGATGGAGAAATGAAATTCCCTAACCTTGCTCTGGCACCTCCTATCCATTGTATCTAGAAAAAACAGTGTGTGGAAAAACAGCTTGGAAGAATAATGTGATGAGCCAATTATGTAATTCTCAAAGATTTTTGGATCCAATTTTGGGGTTACAAGACTTTTCGTCCTGTTTTTAATGTCCATTTTTTTTTCGTCCACGACATTTAGTCCTTGATAATTAGTCCTTTCAATTTTCGTCCCGTAGCACAATTGGACCACTCATATGTCCTCGACTGCAACGTCCTTAATTTTTTCTTCCAATTATTTTTAGGTGCAGAGTATGTCTTATGTCCTGTATTTTAGTCCAAAGTTTTAGGTCTTTAAAAAAAAGTTTGGTTCGTCCAGTACACATTTGTGTTCGTTTTCGTTGGTTTACAGGTAAAATTTGTGAGTCTTTATTTCAATACCAAAGAACGTATTCAATTGGATTTTACCACTTTATTCAATGCAGTAAAGCATTCCTCAGCAACTATTTTTAAAGGAAACAATCTCGCTCAACGTTTTACAGTATTAGGTTCTAAATCATCAGAAAAATACAGTCAGACGTAAAATCTGATTTTCTCGAGGTTGTAGAAACAACTGTCGCTATATCGCGATGCAGCTCAATAAAAACCTTCCTCTTCACTTTTTTTTTGAGAATTGTATTTTCTCAAAAGATATATCAATAAAACACCTAGCAGTATTACAATTTTAATTTGTTTTTGGTAAAATTCTATTTCTTCATTTTATTTGACCTGTAAACTAACGAAAAGGAGCATTGGACGAAACCATCTTTTTCTTGAGGACAAAAAAAATGGAACTAAAATTACAGGACAAAAGGAATACTTTGGACATAAAAATGATTGGACCAAAAACTCGTGGACGTTGCAGTCAAGGACGAAGATAATAAAAGGACCAATTGATCTACGGGACGAAATTTGATTCGACGAATTATCAAGGACCAATTTTCTGAGGACGAAAAAAAGGAAAAAAAATCGATCGGACGAAAAAAACGGGAGGAAACGTCAGTTCACCAATTTTGGTTCCTTTTTTTTCTATTGACAGTCAACAACGCTATTCATTGAGCTTGCTCTACTTGCGAACGTAAAGTACACAAATGTGTATGCTGTTGATTTCGCGAGATTTGGTGTCTCGCTGCGCTGGGCTTACCACCGTAGCTTTTATCTGGTCACGTGCTTCCGTAGTCCAGTTCGATGGATGATTGATTTGTTGTTTGATTTTCGATGAACCGTTCGACCAAAGCGATTACTAGATAGCATAGTTATTTTGAATATAATCCCGACAGTAATTTTGCCAGCTTGCTCCGATAGTTTTTTGAGTTTCTATTGTGTGGAAAATGGCAAAAAAATTGAACAAACAGAAAAAAATCGAAGAAAACAAAATGAGAGAAAAAAAAAACTTTTCAAAAAATGCAAAAACGGCAATGAATTGGGAGGGAAAAGTAAAAAATAATGGATAATGCTGATTATACAATATATATTGATAATAATACAAAAAAAATAATGCAACTTTTTAAACACGTCCAGCAAACGAATTTCAGCAAAATTACTGCATTTTCACTCACTTCGCTTAAGCTAGTCTCAAGTCTGTTCGAAACGTAAGGAACAAGTTTAAGCACAATTATAATGGGCGATAGCCCCACCGTCAAGTCTTAATACAGAATGGTAGCTAGCGCAGACCCCTTACACTTACAACGAATAACTTGAAAATGGCCTTCCGCAGGGTTTTGCCATGACTTCGGTAGATTTCCGCTTTTACAAGGCCTCAGAACCATGTAAACCCTTATACAGGGTGTTTTTTTTATCTCCCCCCCCCCCTGGTTTTTTTTCTTGCTAATTGAGATAAAATGTTGCGGTTTGGACTATTCTTCATCATTTTGGCTGAATTTTCTTTTTTTGGGGTCGAAACCCCCCCAGCCCCCCTAGGGGGGCCCCCAGGGGGGCTATCTCAAAAATTTCAAATGGCAACCCCTATCTTGTGATACATCGTTTGAAAGGGCATAAAATTCTAAGACTTTTGGCGCAAACCGGAAGTTGATATCGTTTTTCGTTTTCGATATATCGAATTTCAAAGTTCGATTTGGACCCATTTTCAAAAAATCGTTACTCCACTTTGGAAAGTCGGAATTAAAAAAACTATGGGTCCAAAATACTCTAAAAAGCAAGTACTTTTCAGATAACGAAATGGTTTTGACATAAAATTTGATTTTAGAGCCCCAAATTTTTTTTAAAAATTTTGCCCCTAAAAGGGGCTATCTTGAAAATTCCCTTCCACGACCCTTATTGAATGATGCGTCGATCAAAAAAGCGTAAAAAACTGAACATTTTGGCGCAATCCGGATATCGATATCGTTTTTCGTATTCGAGATATCGAATATTAAAAATTCAATTTTCGCCTATCTTCAAAATTCGATATCTCGAATACGAAAAACGATATCGATATCCGGATTGCGCCAAAATGTTCAGTTTTTTACGCTTTTTTGATCGACGCATCATTCAATAAGGGTCGTGGAAGGGAATTTTCAAGATAGCCCCTTTTAGGGGCAAAATTTTTAAAAAAAATTTGGGGCTCTAAAATCAAATTTTATGTCAAAACCATTTCGTTATCTGAAAAGTACTTGCTTTTTAGAGTATTTTGGACCCATAGTTTTTTTAATTCCGACTTTCCAAAGTGGAGTAACGATTTTTTGAAAATGGGTCCAAATCGAACTTTGAAATTCGATATATCGAAAACGAAAAACGATATCAACTTCCGGTTTGCGCCAAAAGTCTTAGAATTTTATGCCCTTTCGAACGATGTATCACAAGATAGGGGTTGCCATTTGAAATTTTTGAGATAGCCCCCCTGGGGGCCCCCCTAGGGGGGCTGGGGGGGTTTCGACCCCAAAAAAAGAAAATTCAGCCAAAATGATGAAGAATAGTCCAAACCGCAACATTTTATCTCAATTAGCAAGAAAAAAAACCAGGGGGGGGGGGGAGATAAAAAAAACACCCTGTATGTATAGCTGGAACGGGCCCTCAACGATCTACACTGCCCCGCAAAAAAACCGGCGCACCTGGCGCGCTGGATCATTCCGCTCGAAAATGCGAAAAAATAACAAAATTTAAAATCGTCATAACTTTTGAACTAAGAAAGCTAAAAATATTTCAAGGCCATTTTCGGATTTCTCATACTCTTTAATTTTTTATTCATAAGCTTAAATTTTATTTTGGTCATTTTTCCGCCCGTATGAAGAGTTTTTCCAAACTCTCGCGAAAACTGTTTTTTTGGAGCACATCTGTAAAAAGTTACTCAAACTTCTCACATCTCTTTGAGATAAAGTAGCATAGATAGACAAAATCTGAGACATGCATCAGATTTCTCAGAGTCAGGGCTATCGCCCTGGTTACCTCAATTTTGTCTACAAAATTTTTTTAAGGTCGGAAAATGCACTTTGCCGAGACCATGTAAAAACCGCTTCTGAACACACAGTTTACACATCCCGCTCAAACATGCGAAAATATGTTAAAAGTTCAAATCAGCATAACTTTTGAACTAAGAAAGCTAAGAATATTTCAAGGCCAGGGTCGGATTCCTCGTACTCTCTAGTTTTTTAAACTTAAGCTAAAATTAGATTTGGTCATTTTTACGCCCGTATGAACAATTTTTCCAAACCCTCGCGAAAACTGTTTTTTTGGAGAACATTTCTAAAAAGTTACTGAAACTTCTCACATCTCTTTGGGCAAAAACAGCATAGATAGACTAAATCCAAAACCTGCATCAGATTTCTCAGAGTCAGAGCTATCGACCTGGTTACCTCAACTTTGTCTTAAAAAAATTTTTACGGTCGGAAAATGCACTTTTCCGAGACCATGTAAAGACCGCTTCTGAACATTATTAGAAATGTGGCGAGCGTTTAGAAAAACTCTACGCACGGACGTAAAAATGACCGAAAAAAAATTTGAGCTACTGAATAAAAATCAGAAAGTAAGAGAAATCCGACCTTGGCTCTGGAATATTTTTAACTCTTTTAGTTCAAAAGTTATAACGATTTAAACTTTTATCATCTTTTCGCATGTTCGAGCGGATGTGTAAACTGTGTGTTTAGAAGCGGTCTGTACGCGGTCTCGGAAAAGTGCATTTTCCGACCTTAAAAAAATTTTGTAGACAAAATTGAGGTAATCAGGCCGATAGCCCTGACTCTGAGGAATCTAATGCATGTCTCAGATTTTGTCTATCTATGCTACTTTTGCCCGAAGAGATGTGGAAAGTTTGAGTACTTTTTAGAGATGTGCTCCAAAAAAAGAGTTTACGCGAGGGTTTGGAAAAACTCTTCATTCGGGCGTAAAAATGACGAAAAGAAAATTTGAGCTTATGCATAAAAAACTAGAGAGTACGAGGAATCCAACTCTGGCCTTGAAACATTCTTAGCTTTTTTAATTCAAAAGTTATGACGATTTGAACTTTTAACATCTTTTCGCATGTGTAAACTGTGTGTTCAGAAGCGGTTTTTACATGGTCTCGGAAAAGTGCATTTTCCGACCTTAAAAAAATTGTGTAGACACAATTGAGGTATCCAGGGTGATAGCCCTGACTCTGAGAAATCTGATGCATGTCTCAGATTTTGTCTATCTATGCTACTTTATCCCAAAGAGATGTGAGAAGTTTGAGTAACTTTTTACAGATGTGCTCCAAAAAAACAGTTTTCGCGAGGGTTTGGAAAAACTCTTCATACGGGTGGAAAAATGACCAAAAGAAAATTTAAACTTATGTATTAAAAACTAGAGAGTATGAGAAATTCGAAACTGACCTTGAAATATTTTTAGCTTTCTTAGTTCAAAAGTTATGACGATTTTAAATTTTATACTTTTTTCACATTTTCGAGCGGAATGATCCAGCGCGCCAGGTGCGCCGGTTTTTTTGCGGGGCAGTGTAGGTATTCTAGGTAATGACGTCGGTCTTTTTTTTTATTCGTGGCCTTAGAATTTCAAATCTTCAAACTGCAATCAGTAGTCAAAACGGCTATGGGTGATCATCAAATCATCATGTTTTCAGTGTAACTACTCAACCTAGCGGTTAAACGTAGAATAAACACCTATATAACCCTATATTGACGGATTGAGAAGGCTTTGGTGATGATACTTTGATAGGTTTCAATCCATTTTATTCAAGCATTTGGCTGAAACTTTAGTTGAAAGACGAAATTTATAGTAACCTTCTCTCAGCTTCCCACTAAGTCCAGTTTAAAGGAGATCTGACATACTAACCTAACAATGCACCCAAGCCACGCGCGCAGCATAGGGAATTGCATCAGGGCTTGTTCAGACTAATTATAGAGACTTTGTCGAGGTAAAGTTTCACATAACTCAGCTTAATACGATTTTTTTCGCCAACAAACTTCAATAATGACGTGGTAAACAAAATTAACACACTATTTGACATCGACGATTGACATAGGTCAATGGAAAAGTCGGTAAGGATTCGGTTGGTACGGTTGAATCCATATTCGCACCAATCTTTGTTTTGATGCCTGACTCACGGTTTTTGTTTGAGTTTTAACATTTGATGACTAATTAACGAGCCAAAATGATTAGAATGGCTGACACAGTAACACTAAATTCCCCAACATTGTGTTATATCTGTAATGATGGTGCGTTACTTTCAAGCCGTGAAATTCGAAGCTCACGACCTAACCCTACTGTTTGACACAACCCCAGAGGGGGCAAAATATAACAGTTGATCCAGTTGATATGCATTTTACATTGCGTTTCTGAGTGAGGATCAACTTTACATAAATTTGCCTGGTCGGTCATCACATCACACGGTCAGTTGGAGTTTGCATACAAGTGGCATTTGTTTCCACACCCACCTCGTTGCTATGATCTGCCTATGCTGCTAAACAGTATTTACGTCATGGTTTAATTTGTTTGATTTACAATCTTTGTCAACCTTCTTGGTAGAAAGCAACCCCTCTGTACTCTTGCTTTTGTCACTTTAGAGATAAATTTCGGTGGTGTTTTAGAGTGTGATACTATTTCATCAGTGCCTCCGAGTCCCACCTGAATCATAGGTTCATCTGAAATCTAAGATTGTTCAGTGCAGTCCCAACATTTCTGTGCCAGAATTTCTAGCCGGATTGAGTTATCTCTCAGGTCCAACACGGACTGTTATCTATAGGTACATTACTTTGATTTACTTCACTTTCTCTTTACGCTGCAATGATTGCTTTGGAAAACCGTGTACAATCACATGAGACTCCGTCTCTGCATCTATAGTATACACATTCCAGTTGGAGAAAACATATAAGTACTTATCTCTTGATTTGCTAGTGTTACAGCCAGCTAATTTCCTACTTTGCAACCTGATTTGCAGTATACTACCATTTTAGAAACTCAGTTTTAAGGCTATATCATCAATGGAATTCAGAACTGCGGAAACTATTTTAGGAATTGTAAGCTTTCAGTGCTGGTAAGTGGTAAGCATCTTGTGGTGGCTTAAAATTTACTTGTGGTTATTTCTTTGCAAGTTGCAACTCCTTATTTTCATGAAGCAGTAGACTTGTTCAAGCTGTATCTAGGTCACAGCATCAAAAACTGCGGTAAGTTTATCAATCTGATCTAAATGTTGACATTTCTAAGCATGAGCAACAACTTTAGCAAAGTGTACAGGTTCAAGTTGGAGATGAAGCATGTAGGTACTTATCTCTTGGTTTCTAGTGTAACAGCCAACTTATGTTATACTTTGGAACCTGATTTGCAGTAAATGGTGGTTTTGAGCCCTAGACCATCATTTGCAAAACTCAGTTTAAACGTTAATGCATCGATGGAACTTAAAACAGCGGAGACTAGCTTTTAGAATCGCAAGCTTTCACTGCAGGTAAGCACCTTGAGGTGACTTTAAATTTACTTTTAGTTATTCTTTTGCAAGTAGGAACTTCATATTTACATGAAACAGCAGAATTTTCCAAGCTATTGATACCAGATAGCTCATGCAGTATCAGTTACCGCTGTAAGTTTATCAATCAATCTATTTAAATGTTGACATTACATGGGCATAAAGAACAACATAAGGCCTCTGCTAGACTTCTCACTTCGGTGCAACATTTGTTAATATTAAATCCATACGAATGAAATAAATGTAGAGTAATAATTCACTGTATTTTAAATTAATCAAGATGTTCAATGATACAACTATGGTCGTGTATTCAATCCAAAAAACTACAGGTAATGTTTGAGGTATACACACATATTCTTTCCAGCTACTAGCAACACCTATTTCTCATGTCAGGTTCTTTAGTGGAGATAAACTTATTTTTTGCTGGGCTGGCAAGTGTTGCTGCTCAGCCTTAGGAGTAGGGCAAGGCCTGCATTCACTCAAAATCAAACTCAAGCTGCCTGGAAAATCCATTACGCAGATAATACTCATGAATTTCATGAGCAGATTTTTTGTCAAGCGCAGTTTAAATACTATCAGTGGCTATAAACCCATTCTCACTGTTTTTAAGTTTAGCTAAATCGGTTTCAAAGCCAGAGGACCAATATACTAACCTTGCAAGTAACAATGCTAAAATGTATTTTTCACCTGACACGGCTTAGTCAAAAAAGTTAGTTACAAACGCAAACACTTTTCATACTGTGTCGAGTGCTCGTCACACTGTCTCTGCACTCTTTAACATAGTAGTGCATAGCAACATATAATAAGGAAGTCGAATTAGGTACAAAAATAAGAAAATTTAAATTTACCACAAGGTACAAACCTACCAACAGTAAAAGTTTTGAACTTTAAAAAGTAGTTTCCGCTGTTCTATGAGTCTCATCGATGAATTAATTTTAAAACTGAGTTTCGCAAATGATAGTCTTGGAACCAAATTCACCTTTTACTACAGATCAGGTTTCAAAATAAAACATTAGTTGAATGTTACACTAGCAAACCGAGAGATTAGTTTTTGGTTTATCTCCAACTGCAATCTATTCACTACACAAGGAGAGACGGAGCTGTGATTTTAAAAAGTTTTCTCTGCACTAATTCGAGTGTAACGAGATTTGGAGATGAAGGTGAACCAAAGTTTCTACGCAAGACAATGACCCAAAACCTGAAGGATAACTCAATCAGGCTAGAAATTCTGACATAGAAATGAAAAGACTTTACACAATTATCTTGGACTTTAGATAAACGTGTAATTCATGCGGGACTCAAATGCACTCTTATTAATTATTTATCTTTAAAATAAAAGAACAGTAATGATACAGCACACCATTATTGTAAGTATGAATTGTATGAGCCCAGACTGAAAAAAAAGATTTGCAAACTTAACATGGGGGAAATTTAATTTTACAATCCAGCGTAGCGAAAAATCGTGACAGCAAAAACTGGTGCTAAAGGAACAAACCCTGGGGGGTGATCAAGGAGGATCGTTTCGTTTTGGTATCGTTATCGTTATCGTTTGCATTCAATCAAATGGGCTTGCTTCTGCGCAGCTCGATCGCGCAGGTGATCTCCTCCTCACCTCTTCCTACTTCAAACGATCGAGATTACGACAGCCTCCGACTCATCGGTTTCTTTCGTCCGTTTCAATCGTTACGAAGGGCTCAAAATGATTCGATCAATTGAGCCACCCATAAGGTTACACGTAAACGATAACGATAACGATATCAAAACGAAACGATCCTCCGTGATCACCCCCCTGGAATTGTTAACTTTACAATACGTCCGCATTGTAAAAATTACAATCTGACTGGTGCGATTAACAAATGACCAGGATAGAAAAATTAACTAACCATGTTGAAAAGTTGGCTACAATTTTATCTGCAGAGTTTGAAACCTGGAGTGTCAGATCAATAATAATGTATTGTAAAAATTACAATCCGACTGGTAAAATTAGCTAATTTGGGATATCGAAATTAGCTATCCGTGTTGAAAAATATGCAAATGCAGAGTTTGCAACCGGGACTACCACATCAGTAATGCTGTATTGTAATCATTACAATCCGACTGGTACGATTACCTAAACTGGGTGGGCAAAATTAGCTATCCAAGTTGAAAAAAACGTATTTACAGCTCACTGCGAGTGAAAATGTCTGTACCCAACTCATCTGTTGATCATTTTACATATTGCAGAGTCGTGGATGACTCATTACACATATTCATAACCTATAGAAGAGATACATTTAAGTTATTTACAGAGAAACAGGCAGTTTCAATTTACACATTTTACCTGAAGTTGTGGGATTTGAATCCGTGCCGCAGTGGTGAAAGGCAAGTGGTTTACCTGATGAGCTACGCCGGCTCACGTGAGATTAGTGCAAATTATAAACATCTAAGTTTGTGTTAAGATACATCTTCGTTAAAAAAACATTATACAGGCTGTCTGAGATATTTCTCATTAGTCATTAGTTCACAATTTCTGTATAAGGTCTTGCAGGGGGCGGAAAAATCTGAAACATTCAGGAAAAATCCAAAGCTCCCACAAAACTCTAGAAAAAATGTCTAAGTCCCAAATATCCCCCTGCGAGGGGAATGGAGCCTCCCTAAAATTCCAAAATGCCGATTCCTCGAAAATTTCAAATGGAAAGGGGTATTTTTTATTACATCGTTTGAGAGACTTTAAAATTGGAGCATTTTCCTTTGTTCAGATTTTCGGTACGCCCCCCTTAACCAAAATGGCGGCCGAAGAATCCACCTAATTTTAGAGGCTTTCAACTCGAGTTGTAATTCGAACAGTGGCGTCGCGTGGATTTCTAATACGCAGTGCACATATTTCCTCCCCGGAAATTTTTTGGAATTTGAGGTATACCTATGGGCAATTTTGAGTAGTTTCAGACAGTATTTTGACCTGCAATACATCCTACATTTTTTTGGAAAAATGAAAAAAAAATCCCTTCGTGTCTTTGCAGGGTTGAGACTGCCTACACAAATCATTGATTTCTGCTGCCCACATTACTTTTTTTAACTACGTATATTAATATAATTTGAAGACGAGCCAAGACAGGCGAGCGCAGTGTGCTCACTTGCTGCAACGAGGATGAGTTGGGAAATGGGAGACTCGCACAACACTCACAGCAGTCACAACAGGCAGACGCAGAGTCCTGGACTTAGGACTGAGTAGTGAGCGAGCAGTGGAAGGGGAACCTGTTTTCTGGTGGTGGGAGTAGCTCGCTGGACACTTCTCCTCGGCTTCGTTCACAAATATATGTGAACGAGAACGGGGTTACACAGCGAATGTTTAGATCGAGTATACGCCCACGGGTCAGACTGCCACTACACACAGAGTGTATCGACCGAGTTCGTGCTGTGTACGGAACTCTCGCGGCTAACTATACACTATATGTACGCTTCGTATACGTGGCACTCGTGGCAGTTGAGGCCGTGAGGCGGTCGGACGGGGCGTGTTACTTCTCTCTCGTCATCTCATACTGACCGCTACGAATCCCTCGGAATTTTCGGAGGGCTGGCTCCTGATCAGTCTTTTTAGTTTTTCCACGCACTGATCGCTCATAGTTTGGTATTATTCCTCTCTGCAATAAGGGTTTATTGAAGTTGTGCTGTTCTCTCGGCTCAAGGGGTGCACGTGATCATGTGCACTCATGGACGCGACGCCACTGAATTTGAATGTCTTCAAAAACAAAAAGTATTCTGAATCTACAAAAAGTCTTCTTCCCAAGATGTTTCACACTTTGTCATTTAACAAAACAAAATTGCTTTGGGTTTGGGGGCCTGTAGCCCCAAAAAACTCAAATTGCAAAGGGGGTTGAGTAGTACATCAATCGTAAGATATTAAAAAAAAAATACATACTTTCGCGCAAACTGGAAGTCGATCCAATTCGACAATCCAAAAGGTGGCCATTCGAAAATTTCAAAGTGGGGACCAACCCCCTAAAAAAATAACCTAATCAAATGATACCTCATTCGAAACATCTTAAAAGAGATACCGAATGGTACACACCGGAAGTCAATAAGTATTTTAATCCAAGATGGCGGTCATTCAAACATTTGCGTGAATTTGTCCTCACGTAATTTTTTGAATGGCCGCCGTCTGGGATTGAAACATCGTATCAACTTCCGAATTGCGCCATCCGGTTTCTCTTTCCAAGATGTTTCGAATGAGGCAGAATTCGATTAGGTCCTTTTCTTTTCGAAGGGGTGGGCTCCCTCCCCCAAATTTTCAAATGGCCGTTTATTTGGATTGGCGCATTAGATCGACTTCGAGTTTGCGTTAAAATGATTCTTTTTTTAATACATTTCGATTGATGTACATCGACCCCTTTGCAATTTGAGTTTTTTAAGCTACAGGCCCCGAGACCCAAAAAAAATTTTGGGGTGGAGTCCGTCCCCTAATTTTTTTTGTTAAATGACAAAGTTCGAAACATCGTTGGAAAGGAGACGCTTCGTTGATTCAGAATACTTTTTGTTTTTAAATAAATTCGAATTATAACTCGAGTTGTGAGCCTAGTAGTATATAAATACGGCACCACAATGCAAATAACAAGTAATGAAGGTACGCATCACGAAGCAAATGCAATAAATAGGTTATGGTATAACATTACTTATTTAAGGGCGCTCCAAAGGAAAATACAATAGGCATTCCAGTTAGCATTCTAAAATATCTCGCTTTCACTAACGTAGACCCAAAGAATCGGTGCTCACCGAGCGACGAGTGCCGGTTGGAGAGAAGACACCACCGCGCCGCGCCGAGGTGCGCCGTAGGAACAACGAGCTGCAATGATTACTTTGATTCACTTACTTGATTACTTACCGCGTGTATTGACTTTGATCAGCGGCCAATCAGGCGTGCTAAAAAGGATACTGTTTTTAGCACCAATTCACTTCATTATTTTACAGGACAGACGTGGCTCACGGCTTTTTTAACTCCGGGTGTTTTGGCCGAGAAAAATTGTGTACAAAAATTGTTTAAGGGAAGAAAAAGACTTAAGCCGGCTTTTTTTTGCTGCCTAGGAAGTATCCTATTTCGTGTATTGTTTTATTCACCTGCTCCATCCAAAAAGTGAACAAATACAAAGAAACTGCACATTTTCGTTTTTTGAACGAACGAACAACATTTACCTCCGATTCGCGCCAAAATGCTCAAAAAGTCTGGTGGCTTTGAAATCCACATAACTTAGACTAAATTTCTGTCAAAATCGTCTTTTCTACACAGTACTTGCTTTTGACGGGAAATTAGACTTCCAGTTTTTTAAATTTTGTTTTTTTCGAATAGGAGTAGGTACGTAATGAATTTTTGACAATGGGTCAAAATCGAACTTTGACCTTTGGTTTATCAAAAATGCAAATTAAAACTGACTTCTTATTTGGGCCAACAGTCATGAAATTGTCTGTTCTTTTTGACGATGTCTTCGAGAAAGGGGTTATTGTTTATCCTCTCCTACCGTTTCCGAATTCTCTTTCCTTCAGGTTCTCTAGGTTCATACTCGAATCAAAGCCAATTTTTTTCTTTTTTGATATCTCAAGTGACATATTTTTGAAGAATTGATCATAGATCCACTACCTGTGCGGTGTAATTTGGTGCACGATCTAATAGATCAGGAATTATCTGATCGATGTGCAAAGCCGTATCAAGTTTGTTTGGAGGAGGCGTATCCATACCCATGCTCCCTGTTTCTTCCTTTCCTTCTTTTAATATTACTGTCCAAGTAACGGGTGTGACTAAAATGGTTATTACAAGAGCAATATGTAAACATGTCCATGGTCCGTAAAATAGTCCGTACATTGCCATCGTTTGTTCTGGTGTTTTTTTTTTTCTGCATCCATTTAAAAAATTAAAATAAGACATGGTATACAAAAAATTAAAGCCACAAAAACTGTATACTTTCCCGAAAAAAAATTAGGATAAATATTCCAACGAAGTCTTAAATTTGTTCAGCCCTCGAGTTGAGAGTCGTTTCGTTCTTTTTTTCTATCAATGATTCCAACGGCGGTTCCTGCATCCCGGCAACCGCACTTTTTTGACATTTAGACGGTTAGACCCATTTAAAAAACTGATGGTTGCAGAGGCAGATTGCTTTAAAAAAATGATTTTTTTACAGAAGTGAAACATGGAGTATATCTGTCCTTTTCTTGAAAAGTTCAAGGGGTCATTGGGAAGGTCCAAACGAACAAAAACGTCCATACTCCATATACAAAGGCTGTCCCAAAACAACTGTCAGTTGGTCTGTATTTCGGAAACTATTAATTTTATCGAAATGCAATTTGTATGAGATTGTAGTTCATACTGTTAGCTTTTCAACGAGCCCTAGTTCAGCTAATTAGGTTGAAAATTCGCGGAGTTACAGCAATTTTTCGAGGGTGTGTAAAAAATAACCCTACGAGAATTTTGAGCTCAAAATAACTTTATTTCTCAACTTAAAAATTTCATCTTAGAGATTTGTTGGTACTTTTACAATTGAGGATAGTATACCTATACAGTAATAGGTGATAATTGAGGACTATTATCACTCCTCATCTGAAGATTCAACATCCCGATCTTGCTAAAAGTAGTCACAATTTCTCGTTTGGCAGTCTCAGAAAAAATCCGTGCACAGCGTTTTAAATTTCTTAACAGGTGTTGAATCGCTTACCACGTAAAAACTTCTTCAAAGAGGGAAATAACCAAAAGTCGCATGGACCGAGGTCAGGACTGTACGGGGAGTGGGAAATGGCGGCAACGCCTTTGCGCTGTAAGAACTTCGTCGTCATGTTTGCGGTGTGCGGGAGCGCGGTATCTTGATGCATCGACGTCATTGGCGACTTCTTCGAAAAAGATCGGAATGTTAAATCTTCAGATGAGGAGTGATTATAGTCCTCAACTATCACCTATTACTGTATAGGTATGCTATCCTCAATTGTGAAAGTGCCAACAAATCTCTAGGATGAAATTTTTAAGTTGAGAAATAAAGTTATTTTGAGCTCAAAATTCTCGTAGGGTTATTTTTTACTCACCCCCGAAAAATTTCTGTAACTCGGCGAATTTTTAACCAAATTAAGAAAACTAGAGCTTGTTGAAAAGCTAACAGTATGAGCAACAATCTCCTACCAATCGCATTTCGATATGTTTAATAGTTTCCGAAATACAGACCAACTGACAGTTGTTTTTGGACAGCCTATGTACCACAGTCCAGAAACGCTTCATATAAAAGTTGTGAAGTCTCAAAGATGCGAAAAAATTACTGTATACGCACGAGAGAAAATAATACAGGGTGTACCACACCACCCGGATAGGGCATTTTTATCGAAAACTACTGGACCAATTGATTTGAAACAAACAAGTCAGGTAGGGAATTGACCCTTAATTTTCCATTTTTGATATTTTCAAAAGCCCCCGATAGCCCCTTGAGGGGTTTTTGGGGGGGCTTAAACACATATTTCAAGTTTTCTCGAAAAAGTCTCCAATAAAGGTATTTAAAAAAGTTCATATTCGTAAGTTAGAGGCAATTGGCAACATTTTTGCTCCCTTATCTTTCTTTCCCAAAGACCTGAATTTTTGAGTTATAGGGGCTTTTTGGATTTTTTTTGACCCAGCCTTTGTAACCACCCTATTCACAATTTGTCTAAAATCATTATAGATTCCGAAAGAACACATCGATACCTTTCGATCAAGTTGCCACATGTTACCTTTCAGTAAAAAAATAAAAAAAAATTCGCCAAATCAAAATTTTGGGGCTTAATTCGCTAAAACCATTGAATCGTGCCAATTCTGCAATTGAAGCCCCAAAATTTTGATTTGGCAAAAAACACTTTGTCTTTTTACTGAAAGGTAACACGTGGCACAGTAATCGAAATGTATTGATGTGTTCTTTCAGAATCTGTAATGATTTTAGAAAAATTGTGAACAGGGTGGTCACAAGGGCCGATTCAAAACAATTCCAAAAGTCCCTATAACTCAAAAATTCGGGGTTTTTTTTGGAAAAAAGTTATTGAAGCAAAAAAGTTGTCAATTGCCTCTTATTTACGAATATGAACTTTTTTAGATACCTTTATTGGAGACTTTTTCGAGAAAATATGAAAAATGTGTTTGAGCCCCCCCCCCCCCCCAAAAACTCTCAAGGGGCTATCGGGGGCGTTTGAAAATATCAAAAACAGAAAATGTAGGGTCAATTTCCTGTGACTTGTTTATTTCAAATCATTCGGTTCAGTAGTTTTCGAGAAAAATGCCCTATCCGGGTGGTCTGGTACACCCTGTATACTTACCGTAGGGGTTAACGTCTTTTTGAATGACATACTTTTGATCTGATTTTTAAGAACAACAAAAACTTTATCTTGACTTTTTCCTAGAAACCGCGTCCTAAATGAGTTACAAGTGATTGAAAAATCTACCATACGACCGAACGAGAGGTAAATGTAACAAAAAAAGTATATGTTCCCATTCCTCATTTTATTTCACTCCACTACAATGACATGGAATGGATCCTTGGCTGCATTTTTTCTCCAATACTAAATAAATTTTGACGAGAAACAAAACAATTAAGAGCAATTTTCATATAAAAAACGAGTTGCAATTGCAACACTTAAAAGTGTTGGCAAAGGAACATGAGTATCAAGCGAAGATTACAATCGTAATTTCTTCGGAGCTTATGTTGTGGATTTGGATCGTTTTTCAAGAAAATAGTGTAATAAAAATTCTCGATAATTTTGAAAACAATTTAGGGGCCTAAAAATGGCAACAGTGTAAATTTTACTTGAACGGTGTATTTTTATCTGAAATATACTCGATCTGAAAAGTACTTTGGGCTCTGAGTTTTTGAAAATCCGACCTTTTTCGAAGAAATTCTGATTTTAATTTAAAATCTTAATTTATAGTGAAGTGCTTATTTATTTGATTGCAACCCCCCGTGAAGGATTAAACTAATTCACAAAGAATATAAGAGACCTCTCGTTTACACTTAAAGGAGGATAAGTCAGGCATTCTCATCAACTTTCAATTCTTACGTCCGTAAAATTAATCTTACTTCATAATTACTTACAATGCAACCAAATGAAGTAGTCTTCTTTTTCTTACTTAAAGTATAAATTAGAGCCAGGGGGAGGAACAGTCTGGGAGAAATCAAGTGAAGGAGCACGAGTGGGTGGGTATATGAGGAGGCAAAGTGTACAAACTTCTTGTGGAACTCAAAAGTCCTTGGGCACCCCTGCTGGGGAAATTATGAGAGCATGACAACAATACGTTGGCTCCGATGGTCAGCAGTGGAGCAAACTCAGCTCGGTTCATTGGCCATTGAATGCCGGTCCCAAAATTGAATTTTAAGAATTATGTCGGCTTTACTCCATAGTTCAAATACTAAAATTAACCCGTATTTAGTGGCTAAAAGCAATCATTCTATTTACAAAGAAAAAAAAATTCAAGGAAATTAAATGATCTCTTTTGAATGAAATAGTTTTTAAGAGTTGGAAGAGTTGCTGAATTTAGAAAAAGACAAGAGATATCGCTACCGTAACCGGTTACTGAAGTACAGTCTTCGTTTATTTTTCAAAAGTCCTTCATACGGAACACTGGTGGGTTTCAAGAAGAAAAGAGACGAATGATCAAGCAAAACAATGGCTGTCTCTTAATACAGGTGAAAGGAAATTTTTCGCTTTTCCTTAATATGCAGAGGCATAAGCCATTACTTATTATTGACTACAAAATATGGAGCTCTGAATTTCCGGGATTTAAGTAACACACAACACTGACGTAAAAAGTTCATTAATTAAAAATGGGTACATTCTGATGGATTGATAAGGAATAAAAACACTTCAAAATGTTAACGTCGAAACCATGGAATATCGAATAACAGAAATCAAAATATCATTTCATTATGTAAGTGTCGTAAATACTATACGTATAACTTGCAATCCTAGAACTCAATTTTCAATTTGAGCGCAAAAATATAAAGAACTTGATTATGGCACTTATTTTAGACATGAAAATAAACTAAAGTGATAAGGCAAAGTACTTAAGAAAAGAAAAGAAAACAACTGTAAAGGACATAACTCGGCTCTCAAGGATGACGTAGTTTAATGGGAGCGGCTCTGATTGGCTGGAGAGTGTAGAACATAACTTTTTACATCTACATTGCACCTCTGGAAACGCTGCTCTCTGAAACTCATTAAAATACTTGAGTTTTCTCAAATCTTTAAACAGTCGTGGCGTTTCCCGACCATTTGATAACTGGCACCTGCGGCTGCACCACCGCACACTGAAGTTGCCTTCTTATGAATATTCGTAACACTTTAATTTCTGACGACAAAATAACGAATAGCAGTTTGAATTGCTTGATCGGAAACGTTTTGTAATAGCAAGTTCTTTATTAGCAAATGATCAATGGATCACGATCAATCCTCCTAAACATTAGTAAACTAATTTTTACTGTTGAATCCAATCCTCGAAATAGTTGCAACACCACTTGTTTTGTGACAGAATTTCAAATTTAAACGAAAACTAGTTGAAAAACTGTGTTTTTAGCCAATTTGCTGGAGCAAGCAATTTAATAGGAGTGTCTTGAGACGAATAGTTAATTTTTAAACTATGTAGTTCTAAAAACTCTTAAAAACTAAAGTTTCAAATTAATGCGAAAAATCGGTAAACTATCCGAAAAGTAGCAACACTGAATAACCGTGAGAAACATCTTTGTGTGTATCGTTTCGGAGCGTCGCACTATGGTTCAAAAGCGCTATCCAGTTGGCCGTAAATACGTAGAGTAGTAAAATTGACGTTTGAAGCATGCTTCCCACCTAATTTTGGGGTCTTGAGTTCAAATATGACCTTTAAATTACGATAACCCCACTTTTTATTTCAATATTTGATAATTAAAGTTGTGACACTACCTTTTTGCGACAGTAAAAAAAAATGTAAAACAGATGTATGAATGACAATGATTATAATGTACTTAAATTGATCAGGGAAGAGGAATAATTTTAGATAAAGAGAAGAATGAACTACTTCTTTTGTAAGAAATCAAAATAAATACTCTTTAAAATACCCACTATAAAGGAAAAAGAAAAATAATAAAATAAAAAAATAAAAAAATAAAAAAAAAAAAAAAAAAAAAAAAAAATCGTAACAAATCTGGAATGAGAATCAAATAATGGCACAAATTGAAAATAAATGAAAATGCATGTTTTGAATTAATAAACAAGAAAAATTTCACACAAAAATAATAAAATATTACAGAAAAATAGTAAAATATTACAGAAAATAATCATAAAGGTATAAATCGCACTGCGATATAGTCATCAGAAAAATTGAAACAACGTTAAAATACTATAGAAAATAATATTATATTAATTAATCATTTAATCTTTAATAGACATATAAAAGTTGTTTCATTAAAATCTATTTTTAGAGCCTCAAAGTTGAAAGTTTTAAATCTTTGTTAATCCATTCCATGATTTCTTTATGATGTGTTTGCTTCTTCAGAATAATGACGGTTTCATATAAAGAATTAAAATAAAATAAAAAAACAGCACTGACCTATGCAATTTGGCAACAATGGTTTTTTTGCACTTTTTTCCGTGTAAAACAGTCGATTGGCTGGAATAGATTGTTTTATATCGAACATAATGCAGATAAATATTGATCCCAAATTGCCCGAGCCACCACTAATGAGGCAAGGTTTTTAAAATCTTAAAAAAATTATTTTTTCTTTCAATTTCAAGTTGGGAACGTCGCAAGTGTGGCACTATCCCAATCAGCTGTTTTCAAGGTCACCTAGCTGTAATTATATTATTTTAGTGCATTCTCTAGTCAGATAATGGACATACATTATAAAAATATGACACTTCATTTTAATCACTCTATATAAATATATCTGTTTGAACTGCCCCCTTCTTTCTGAACTTTTTTATTTGGTCTGTTGATAAAAGCTACATACTTTTTTTTTAAAAATCTGATATTGGAGGCACGTGGTAACCAACAAACACCGATAGATACACCTGCCAATTGTAAACATTGCGCCCGAACATGGTGACAGAGGTTATTGAGTGCGAGATGGACAGCGGACTTGGAAATCTTATCAAGATTCGCTCCTATTGCGCGCGACTTCCGTGTTTTAAAAATCGTATAATTCGTAAACCCGCAAAAATATGCAAAAAAGCTTTGCATAAACAGAAAGTAGACAGTCTAAGCTATCTTTCCTGGGTGGTCGGAGCACCCTTTTCCACCCACTTCAATTTTAAAAATCCACCTGAAATTGAGCCTATGCTTCAAAACTTAGAAATTTGTCATGCACTTTTTAAGCGATATTTTTCAGTGTTCAAAGGAAGTGAAGACCATAGAAAAGGTCATACATAGATCCAGTTTTTTATGTACTTTCACATGAAAATGTCAGTTTTTACGTAGCGATCAGTAGAAATCCAAAAAATATGCATTTTAAACCCTTCATCAAAATCGAGCACGCATAGCTGAAAAAAGTGGGGGTCTGAAATACGGCAACTTCGAGTCGTTGCCTACTCGTCATGGGCATGCAATGAAAATCTGAAGGCTGCCTCATACCGCGGGAAAGGGCCCCCTGAAATCAGTTTTAATCAGCAAAAGTAACATTTTTTGACTTTCATTTTTCGATTTCCGGCCAGCTGGATAGCGCTTTTGAACCATAGTGCGTCGCTTCGTTAGGTGGATGGAAACCATCAAGAGTTGCCCGCGTAAATGCCAATTTTTGCGATCCATAGTGAATCAAATTCCAAAAACTGATGTGTAAAAATAATCCTGAGTGTAGGCATTAGAGGCTTTTTGGGCTTTTAAAGATTTTATTCGTCCTTTTTTGTTTTGGCGGAATCAACCACATAAACTTAATCTGAGGAGCATTCTCGTATTTTTCTAAGATAGTTACGAGACAGATACTGTTCCATAAGCAAAAATAAAATTAATCTCCCTCTTAGCAACGAATAGAACGTTACTCTAAATAAATGCGTTCTTTGATCACCTCGTTTGCTGGCTTATTAATACGAAATATCTTGTTTTGTTGCTGTTTAATGTTGAGATCTATGAATCGAAAACGTGTGATTTCCGTAAGCTAGACCTTAGGCAAAAATCTATATTTATGAGAGTTTTAAATTATTTTTTCCCCTAATTATTTAAACT
Organism: Trialeurodes vaporariorum; assembly: GCA_011764245.1. NCBI lineage: Eukaryota > Metazoa > Arthropoda > Insecta > Hemiptera > Aleyrodidae > Trialeurodes > Trialeurodes vaporariorum. The sequence goes on along the minus strand of VMOF01000111.1, from coordinate 44,574,159 downwards.
AAAACTGAAAACAAATTCCCTTTCGCTTGGAGTAGTATGTATTTGCCGATTTGAGCACAGTTTATCTTAGAACAGTGCCGATCTAAGCACAGTTTCTCTCGGAATATTTCATGAAAGAGTATGATTGTCAGTAGGCGAACATTTTACAGTGTTGCCAAGCAACCTAACCTAACTTCGATCTCCCAAAGGTGGCTTGCATTTTTTACGGTGTTCCCAAACCATACCTAACCTATCTTCGATCTTCCAGCGGCAGATCGTAGTTTTGCGATGTTGCCAACATAGTTTAACCCAACTAAATGTTTGAGAATTTTCCCAAAATATTGCATCATCTCCCCCCCCCCCCTTCCCCCACTCTCTTCACCGTTGATTAATCAAGTTAAAACTTGATTTTTCAAGATTTTACCTGTAGTGTGTTATTTAACGTGCTAGAATTTGCATCATTGACCCTCCCCTGAAAAGGTCCCCCCCTCCCCCTCACCCCCCTCCCCGCTCCCGCAGTTTTCATGGTGAGCACAGTGTCTACGTAAAGGAAAGTCAGGAAAGAACATGATTTCTTGGAAGGTTATCTGATGAAATATAGGGGGAGGGTGAGTAAGGGAATGGCGCTTACCCCCCCCCCCCTCCCCACTGTTAGCATTGTGTTCATGACGAGCACAGTGTTTACCTATGGGTATTTCATGAAACAGCATAAATTGTTGAAGGTTAACTGATGAACGAGGATGGGGAGTAAGGAAATCGCGCTTACCCCCCCCCCCCCTCCCTTCCGGAGGTTCGGGGAGGGTAAATTTTTTTATTGTTGCATATTTCTGAAGTCGACGAGTTAAGGTCAAAGTTACGGTGAGGGGGTACCCGCACTCTAACCGTTACGGAGATAGTAAATTGAAGATCGTACCTATCGCATGTAATAGCTGTGTTGAATCGGACACACTTCAGGAAACAGGTTTATTCTTGTTTGAAAGTAATACGGAATAAACCGATGACTCAGCAAGTAAATCAATGAATCGTTCTAAAATTTTTCTAGATGCTCCACATCCTCCATATGTATTCCAATCGATTTTGGATCGTTCCAATCGGAGCAATGGATCGTTCCAATCGGTTAAATGGATCGTTCTGGAAAGTTCTGGATCTACCCACACAGCAAATTCGATTCAATCGACACGAAGGATCGACCTTACAAGAATATTGATAGGTTGGCTTGTAAACATGTAGACACTCGTGTTAAATACTAGGTCAGATTTATTTGTGTTTTAGACTGTCAGAACTTATGACTCATCGACGTGTCGGGGTTTGCGATCCACCACTTGACCTTCGACAGGTTTCAACCCGCTCCGAAGCAACTGCGCATGCCAGCAGTGGCCGAGTTGGCAGATTCGTGGAAATCTAAAGCGTCTCAGCGCACGACAAGTTTAAACCAGTTTGGAACTACTGCGAACGAGACGAAGACTCAGCGAGTGAATTCCAGGAAAGAGATAAGCTTCCCTCGATCTGGTTACGTCAAGTTTCCCTCTCCCCTCCCTCCTCACACGTGTTTTCTCTCAACGGCTTGGTTTGTATCATGTTTTAACTCGAACCGTGGCAGCTGCGCGCATACCAGTGGAATCTCTATGGAAGCAAAGACTTTGCTTAGTAAAATTATGAGAAAGATACCCCCTTCCCCTCCCACAAGAGGTACGAAGGGGGGGCCGGGGGGGATAAAATATTTTTATTGTTGATTTTTTCAGATCTCGACTAACTAAGGTCGAAGTTATGGAGAGGGGGTACCCGCACTCTAACCGTTACGGAGATAGAAAAATGCGTTTTACCCCCTCCCCTCCTCTCCACCTGCAGTTCAAGGAGGGTAACAAAATTTTATTGTTGATTTTTTCCGATCTCGACGAGTTAAGGTCGAAGTTATGGAGAGGGGGTACCCGCACTCAAACCGTTACGGAGATAGAAAAACGCGTTTTACCCCCTCCCCTCCTTCCCACCCAAGATTTCATTTGGGTAAAATTTTTTTATTGGTGATTTTTTCCGATCTCGATAAACTAAGAGCGAAGTTTAGGAGGAGGGGTACCCGCACTCTAACCGTTGCTGAGATAGTAAATTTAAAGATTGCACCTATTGCGCGTAATAGCGGTGTTAAAACGGATAAACTTCAGGAAACAGGTTTGTTCTTGTTTTTAAAATAATGCGCAGTAAACCGTTGCTCAGCATCAGAATTCCTGGAAAAAGTAAGATGTTTGATCCTTCCGAGGAGACTCCCCCCTCTCTTCTACTTCCCTTCTCTTTCATATCTTTCTTTTCTCGACACGTGGTAACCAGTTTGAAATTAATTCGCAATAAACGATGACTCAGCAAGTGAATTCAAGGAAAGAGATTAGAGCCTCTCGACCCTCGTCGAGACTTCAACCACCCCTTTCCCCTTCCCCCCCCCCTTCCATCACCCTTCCCCTCCATCCGCTCACCCCCACCACCCTCCCCATCACCCCTCCCCCCTCCCCCTCCCCATCCATCTTCCGCCCGTTCCCTTTTCATTCCAGTCTTTCTTCTCTTTTATCTCGGACAGATTTTAACCTGTTTCAAAGAAACTGCGCAATTTCAGAGTGTTTCGGTAAACAAATTCCTGGAAACCTGGCGCGATAAAAAGAACTCTATTTTCGACACGTTGAAACCAGTTTGGGGCTAATGCGCAAAACCTATGACTCAGAAAGATCTTTCTAGAAATGTTGACAGAGTGGGAGGAATCTGGATATAGCTGGATTTTCACGATTTGAGCGTATAAAAGGAAGAGGTTTTCCGTGAATGAGCCACAGTCTTTCCAAGTTCGTTCTTGTCTTATATACTACGGTTCTATTTCCTCCTTCATTGCCAGTGTTTTGAACGAGTTGTTGTTCTAAGTACTCTCTTTCAATTAAAATTTCATCCTACTGTGCCTTTTCCCAGCTAATTTAAGTAACCTTCCAGTGCTTTTTACTCCAAGTGCGCCCTCTGCGGGGATTACTCGGGCGTTTAGTGCTTCATCCTTCTTATCTGGTGAGTACAACTTATTAAAATTCCAAAATTTCCAAGTGTGCATGTTGTTTATTGTTTTTTTTTTTTTTTTTTGTTTTTGTTTTTGTTTTTGTTTTTTTTTGTGCAGTGAATTAATTTATAATCTTTGAAAATAATACTTCTAACACTTTTTTATATTTTTTTAAAAATTGCAGTGAATTAAATTTTAATTATTCAAAATGATACTTCCAAATTTAATTTTTTTTTTTTTTATTTTTTTTTTTTTGCGCAGTGAATTAAATTTCTAATCTTTAAAAATAATACTTCCAACACTTTTTTATATTTTTTTAAAAATTGCAGTGAATTCAATTCTAATCTTTCAAAATGATTCTTCCAAATTTTATTTTTTTAAGAAAGTGCAGCGAATTAATTTCTAATCTTAGAAAATAATACTTCCAACACTTTTTTATTTTTTTTAAAAAAATTGCAGTGAATTAAATTCTAATTATTCAAAATTATACTTCCAATTTATTTTTTTTATTTTTTTTTTTATTTTTTTTTTTGCAGTGAATTAATTTCTAATCTTCCAACTTTAAAAATAAAAACTTCCAACACTTTTTTATATTTTTTAAAAATTGCAGTGAATTCAATTCTAATCTTTCAAAATGATACTTCCAATTTTTTTTTTTTTTTAAGAAAGTAAAGCAAATTAATTTGTAATCTTTGATAATAATACTTCCAACACTTTTTTTTATTTTTTTAAAAATTGCAGTGAATTCAATTCTAATTATTCAAAATGATACTTCCAATTTTTTTTTTTTTTTTTTTTTTTTTTTTTTTTTTTAGGAAAGTGCAGTGAATTAATTTTTAATTTTTCAAAATAATACTTCCAATAGTTTTTTTTATATGTTTTAAGAAATTGCAGTGCATTCAATTCTAATCTTTCATAATGTTACTTCCAAATTTAATTTTTTTTTTTTTTTTTTTTTTTAATTACACTGAATTCATTTCAAATCTTTTAAAATTATACTTCAAAATTTGAATGATTACATTAACCTTCCGACATGAAAGATGTTTCAAAATTATTTTGTTTAAGAAATAGCTGTGAATGAATTTCTAATCTTTAAAAATAGTTGGTCCACATTTAAATAATCTATATAATTCTTTCGACATGATGAATATTTGAGAATAATCTTTTAGAACTTAAGTAAATTTGGAAATTATTTTATTATTAAATTATTATTATTATTATTTAATTTTTTATTAATTATTAATTCATTTTATCAAAATTTAGGTTAAAGAAGAAACAATCTACGATAATCTTAAAAACAAACAACTAAAACAAAACTAAACAGAAAAAATAAATACTAGTGAAAGGAATATTAAATAAAAAATAAAAAGAAGATGATCCTAAGAATTTGATTTAAAGAAATTAATAAAAATAATAAAAACAAAAAAGTAAATAAAATAAAACATTGATGATACGAATATTAAAAAAAATTAAAAATAAATTAAATCTTGAAAATTTATGGAACAACTGAAAATATTTCGTCCAAATTTAAATAATGTGTATAATTCTTTCGACATATATTTGTAAATTATTTTAATTCATTTTAATAAAATTTAGGTGAAAGAAGAAAACAACCAACGAAAATCTTAAAAACAAAACAGATAAAATAAACATTCATGAAAGGAATATTAAATAAGTAATAAAAATAAGATAAACCAAATAATATAATGTAGAGAAATTTATAAAAATATTAAAAAATAAAAAATAAAAAAAATAAATAAAATAAAAAAAAACATTAATGATACGAATATTAAATCAAAATTAAAAATAAATTAAATCTTAAAACTTTATGGAACAAATTTCTGAAAGTATTAAAAAAATTAATGATTTTTGTTTTTATTGTAGGCACATGCATTCTTATTGGAAAGTCTTGTTGGCGTGAAAAGTGGATTACACATACTACCCTTCTCAAAATTTTGGATCACCTACGTTAAAGATCTTCCTCGTGTCTTGGGACAGCATCGCAGCCGCGAAAGTTTCCTGGTTTCGTACGATTTTTCAGAGTGAAGAAATGTGAGTAAAATGACAAACAAATCACATCTTATTAGATGTAAGATATGTAATGAGTGGTTCTCGAATGGTGAAAGTCATGATCGAAGCAAGAAACATTTGAATAATTTATTTCATATCAATGAACCAATTCGATTAGTGGAAAGTGCTGCCAGAAAGAGATTACAGACATATTTCATGAAAAACATGGATGAAAAACAAGTAGACTTAAAAATGCATCTAAGTACTGTCGTTGCGCCTGTTATCATTAAGAAGATACGTGAAAGTTTAATGGAACATGTATCCCAAAAATGTAACATTGTGGTTTATGTAGAATATAAGAGACCAAATAAAGATGAAGATGGTGTAAAACAAGTGTTTACATTTAAAACAGTAAATTTAGTTTTTTCCGTCAGACTGAGTTTCAAAAAAAGATAGAGGAAATAAATGACAGTATACTCGAGGAGGCTGAAGATTTCAGCATGAAAGGTTCGGGGTGGACTATTTCTCGAATCATAGGGACCGAACCACGTATCAATAAGTACGATGCCCTTTCCAAAGGATCGAGCTACATTCCTCTCCCATTCTCTTCAAATCTAGTCGTGAATGTTCAAAATACGGATAATGAATGTTTCAAATTTGCCATGTTAGGTAAATTTCTCCCGATAAATTCAAAGATTAAATATCGCCCCAAGAAATATGACCCTTACTTAAAAAAATATGATTTTTCCGGTTTGAACTTTCCCGTTCCTCTCAAAGATATTCAAAAATTTGAGAATCAGAATAATGTCAGTATTTCCGTTTTTGGTGTTGATTTTGGAGAAGATGAAGAAAATGGGGAAGAAAGCGAGAATGACGATGAGTTTTTTGAAGAAAATGGAAGAATAGGTAATTCAACTAATAATGAGGAAAGTGAAGATGAAGACCAATTTGATGTTATTGCGATCAGAGATGCTTATGAAATTAGAGATAAAATTGATAATGATGGTGATGACGATGTGAGTGATGATGTTAGGGGGAGCAGGCGTAAGGAGATAAAGCCGCGCATATACCCTTTAAAGGTTGTCGAGCATGAAAAAGAAGACCATACTGATCTTTTATACATCACAAAAGGAAATAAATCTCACTACTGCTGGATACGTGATTTTGCTGGGTTGGTAGGAAGACAATTGACGAAACACGGTCACAGACTTTTTATTTGTAAAAAGTGCTTCACTTTTTACCACCAAGAAGAAAGGTTAATAAAGCATAAAGTGTTATGCTCTCGATCAACTAAGGACGCGTTCGCTCGTGTTTTCCCAAAAAAAGACTCGGTTTTAAAATTCAAAAATATCGCAAACTGTCTGACACACAAGTACATAGTTTACGCTGATTTTGAGAGTTTTCTAAGAGAACTTGACACCGACGAAACGAAACCGACATTTGCTTACCAAGAACATGTGCCGATGTCGTATGCTTATCAAGTAGTCTCACCCGACCCTCGTTTTAACACAAACACTCCTGTTTTATATCGTGGGCCGGCTGCACATATCCACTTTGTGGATACCATGATTGCTTTGGCTAAACAAATTGCAGCTTGTTACAATAATCAAACGAAGATTATAATGACTGAAGAGGATAAGATCGCCTACGCTAGCGCAACTTGTTGTCAGTTGTGCGAGCAGGAATTTTCGGGAAATAACCCAAAAGTCCGCGATCATGATCATCAATACATCGCTCCCAACATGTCTAACTATCGTATGGCTCTTTGTCGTAAATGCAACTCACAGTATAGACATCCAAAAACATTAATAGTTTTTTTCCATAACCTTTCGCGCTATGATTTGCATCATATCGTGAGAGCATTAAATGGGAGAAAGGATGGAGTAAAAATCATTGCCTCTACCGATGAGACGTATATCAGTCTTCAATTGTACATTGAAAACACAAAGTTCTCTATTAAATTTGTTGATAGCTATCCGTTCTTGGCATCATCATTAGATCATTTAGTATCCACTCTCCCAGAAAATGAATTTGTTCGCACTAAAATGCAAAACAAATGTAACACAAACAACAAATGTAACAAATGTAAGACAAATGAACAATTTAAATTGGTGCAACAGAAGGCTCCATTTAGCTACGATTACGTCTCAGATGAAAGCAAGTTGCTGCGTACCTCCCCTCCCCCTATGGAAGCATTCCATAATAAATTAAGCAGTGAAAATATTTCAGACAAAGAATACGAACGAATGAGGCAGGACCATGCTAGATTTTGTGAATTATGGAAGATTTTTGAATTTCAAACTCTCGGCGAGTACGTAGATTTTTATTTGAAGCTGGATGTTGCGTTGCTGTGCGATGTGTTTGAGGAGTTTCGCCGTTTCTGTTTGAAGAACTATGACCTTGATTGTGCGAATTATTTGACTTTACCCTCATTCGCCTTCGACGCATTTTTGAAGATGTCTAAAGTGGAAATCAAATTATTTCACGACTGTGATATGCAACTTATGATAGAATCTGGGATAAGAGGAGGCATTTCTCAGTGCATTTTGCGTCACGCTGAGGCAAACAATCCGCTTGTACCGAATACATTTGATACATCCAAACCAACCACGTACATCCAATACCTCGATGTTACCGCACTTTACGCATATACCATGTGTAAACCATATATATATATATATATAGAAAAACAACTTATATTGGGATAAAGGCTGGAAACAAATTAAAATTTGGGACGTTTCGGGCCAATTAACAGACCCTTTTTCAACCAAATAAAAAAATAAAAACACACAAAACAAAATAAATGAGCCGCCGCTGTAATTGCAAGGCAAGGACTGGCGAAACGGTAAACAGTTCAAACAAAACACAGGTGCAAAGATTACCTAATCACCAACCTCCTCAGAGAGGAAAAATTGGTGATAAGCACCGCTGAGACCGTTGACATCCGCGCGCGAATTACACACGTGATTCTTTTGGCGCAAAATAGGAATCATTTCGAGCATACTGCGGGCAAAGCAGTTCTTTTCGGTGGCTAAAACACGAACGCTGTTAAAATCAAAATGATGGTGGAGTGTGTTTTCATGGTGATGCAACGCGGTCTTCTCATTTTTATCATATTTATGCCCGTTGAGTCTCTTTTTCAGAAGTTGTTTTGTCTGACCAATATAACCCATTTCACAATCTTGGCACTTAAGATGGTAAACAATCCCCGCCATTTGCTCAGTCTCTCTTTCTGATTTTAACTGAGACATAAGAAATCCTAAATTATTATACTGTTTGTGGACCACAGGAAAACCAAAAGATTTTAAAATGGCCGACAATCTTTCAGACAAAAAGGGAACATATGGGAGGCTAATAAGTTTAGAAAAATCAACTTTATTCCTGGATGGAGCTTTTTCATGATAATTTTTTCCGGACACTTTGGAGAATTCTCTGTTAATAAGACGGGCAGGGTAGCAGTTTTCCATTAAAATACGTTTACCCAGATTGGCGGTAGTTTGGGTAAAATCCCGGTCACTTAAACGAAAAATACGTTGCGCAAGATTAGTGACGACATTACGTTTGTAAATAAATGGCTGCACCGACAAAAAATTCAACAAACGCCCCGAGGACGAAGGCTTTTGGTACCATTTGCATTTCAAAACATTATTAACCCGGGACACAGTCATATCAAGGAAATTGATGGACTGGTTGACCTCTTCTTCAAGAGTAAATTGAATGGAGGGATTTTTTGAATTAAAAAAATGCAAAATAGGTACCACTGTGTCCTCATGAACCACCAGAAACAAATCGTCGACGTATCTTTTATAAAAAAGAATTAAAAATGAAATGGTACCGAGAATGTCCAGTTCAAAATCCTCCATAACTATGTTCGCCAACACAGCAGAGACACTACCCCCCATTGCCAAACCACGAATCTGATGAAAAAATTTGTCCTCAAACTGAAAAACAGTGGACTCCAAACACACTTTGAGGGCATAAAGAAATTGATCCTTGGGGACGGAACAATGCTGGCAAATCTCATCCCACCGACGCACCCTTAATAATCCTTTGCTTGGGACCTAAGTTTTGTATACCCTTTTTTAAAAATAGTTTGGAAAAGTCACCTTTTCGAGCTGTGCCCCTAGAAAAAATTATTGTTGGTATAGAAAGTAAGATCAGATTTGAACCTACTCTTGTTGACACCGTTAGAGATAGGGTCTGTCATGCCATAAAAACTTACACTGAACTTGTAAAACGTGTCGGCGGTCATGAAAATATCAACTCTAGCACCATCAATCTTTTCAAAGAGTGTTTTTATACTAGAACGCTTAAAAAAGATATAATTGATACTTTTCACTTTATTAAAAACAATCCTCAAATCAAGATCATTAATGGGGATAAAACCAATAAAACAGTCATCGTGAATAGTGTTGATTATAGGGAAAAAATGCGTGTTTTGTTAGATGATGCCTCTACCTACAAGCAGATTCGTCATTCATTAATACCTGCGCATATTGCTAAAAATAATTTTCTGGTCAAAAAATGGTTTGATCAAGAATTTATTAGTAAGACTCTTTTTCAAAATTTGAAGGTGTCAGGCGCTGGCGTGTCTCGAATTTATGGTCTCATAAAACTACATAAAGAAAATTTTCCTTTGCGGCCCATTGTTAGCTCCATTGGGTCACCTTTTTATGCTTTGTCAAAGTTTTTCACTACTGTGTTGTCTAACATTGTCGGTGATACTGATTGCCATGTTGCCAACTCTTTTGAGTTTTTTGACTCTATCAACAATCAGGAGATTCCAGATGGGTACAAACTCATTTCGCTTGATGTCACTTCCATGTATACCAACATTTCCTCTGATTTGGCCTTAGAATGTGTTAGTCGTCGGTGGGATGAGATTTGCCAGCATTGTTCCGTCCCCAAGGATCAATTTCTTTATGCCCTCAAAGTGTGTTTGGAGTCCACTGTTTTTCAGTTTGAGGACAAATTTTTTCATCAGATTCGTGGTTTGGCAATGGGGGGTAGTGTCTCTGCTGTGTTGGCGAACATAGTTATGGAGGATTTTGAACTGGACATTCTCGGTACCATTTCATTTTTAATTCTTTTTTATAAAAGATACGTCGACGATTTGTTTCTGGTGGTTCATGAGGACACAGTGGTACCTATTTTGCATTTTTTTAATTCAAAAAATCCCTCCATTCAATTTACTCTTGAAGAAGAGGTCAACCAGTCCATCAATTTCCTTGATATGACTGTGTCCCGGGTTAATAATGTTTTGAAATGCAAATGGTACCAAAAGCCTTCGTCCTCGGGGCGTTTGTTGAATTTTTTGTCGGTGCAGCCATTTATTTACAAACGTAATGTCGTCACTAATCTTGCGCAACGTATTTTTCGTTTGAGTGACCGGGATTTTACCCAAACTACCGCCAATCTGGGTAAACGTATTTTAATGGAAAACTGCTACCCTGCCCGTCTTATTAACAGAGAATTCTCCAAAGTGTCCGGAAAAAATTATCATGAAAAAGCTCCATCCAGGAATAAAGTTGATTTTTCTAAACTTATTAGCCTCCCATATGTTCCCTTTTTGTCTGAAAGATTGTCGGCCATTTTAAAATCTTTTGGTTTTCCTGTGGTCCACAAACAGTATAATAATTTAGGATTTCTTATGTCTCAGTTAAAATCAGAAAGAGAGACTGAGCAAATGGCGGGGATTGTTTACCATCTTAAGTGCCAAGATTGTGAAATGGGTTATATTGGTCAGACAAAACAACTTCTGAAAAAGAGACTCAACGGGCATAAATATGATAAAAATGAGAAGACCGCGTTGCATCACCATGAAAACACACTCCACCATCATTTTGATTTTAACAGCGTTCGTGTTTTAGCCACCGAAAAGAACTGCTTTGCCCGCAGTATGCTCGAAATGATTCCTATTTTGCGCCAAAAGAATCACGTGTGTAATTCGCGCGCGGATGTCAACGGTCTCAGCGGTGCTTATCACCAATTTTTCCTCTCTGAGGAGGTTGGTGATTAGGTAATCTTTGCACCTGTGTTTTGTTTGAACTGTTTACCGTTTCGCCAGTCCTTGCCTTGCAATTACAGCGGCGGCTCATTTATTTTGTTTTGTGTGTTTTTATTTTTTTATTTGGTTGAAAAAGGGTCTGTTAATTGGCCCGAAACGTCCCAAATTTTAATTTGTTTCCAGCCTTTATCCCAATATAAGTTGTTTTTCTATATTTTGTTGGCTGATCTAAGTTTTTACGTGTTTATATATATATATATATATATATATATATATATATATATATATATATATATATATATATATATATATATATATATATATATATATATATATATATATAATCACTGTTTAAAGAGTGGGAACAAGGCTAAAAAACATTAATAAAACCAAACGTTTCGGCCGCAAACGCTGGCCTTCTTCAGTGGTAAATAATAAAAAAAGAAAGAAAGGAATTAAAGTACTAACTGCTACATACTGGACCGTGACATGACAAATAAATTAAAATAAACACGAGGATAACCTCAAACAGAGACAAATCGATGAGCAACAACCACCGACCACCAATGACAACAGTGTAGTATTACACATCGCCACCAGACAGCGTGCGGCTGTTGAAAAACGCATGGTAAGAAGGCGCTAATTTTTGAACGTCTCCCCGCGAATTACAAACGCTCCCTTCATGCTTGATAATCTCAATCATTTCAAGCAGTAAACGAGGAAAATCCCTTTTTTCCCGACATAAAATTTCAACGTCCTCAAAATTAAAGGTGTGATCTTCCTCCCTCTGGGGTTTGTGAAGGGCAGTCACTTCCTTTTTATCATATTTATGACCATTCAGACGATTAAATAAGTGTTGTTTTGTCTGACCTATATAGCTAAGGTCGCAATTACTACACGGTATTTTATAAACAACTCCCGATTGTTGAAGTTTGGGAGTCTTAGCCTTAAGTTTTGACATTAAGCATTGTAAAGTGTTATACCTCGTATTGACAACCTGATAATTAAATGTTTGAGAAAAGCTGAAATATTTTCGGACAAAAAAAGGGAAAATACGGAATACACACCAATTTTTCCAAACAAACACGATGTTCAATTTGTTCGGAGTGCTGAGAAATATCACTGTGGTTCAAATTAACATTCACGTTATTATGGACGCGCAAAACACTTTTAAAAATTTTATTAACAAAGGCATGTGGATAGCAATTTTCAATAAGAAGCTGTTTACCTTTACAAATCATTTCAGGATGAAAAGATTTGTCAGATAAACAGATGATACGGCGCGCTAATTCCTGATTCAGTGATTATTCAGTTCAGTGATTATTTATGTGTCTTGGGCTGTTCGTTTTTCTTTTTATGTATTTATATATATATATATATATATATATATATATATATATATATATATATATATATATATATATATATATATATATATATATATATATATATATATATATATATATATATATGTTTCAGCCAGTTTTACCGTTTTTATGTCCCACGATCCTGTTCGTAATCTTTGGTTTTTATTTTTGAAATTTGTCTCAACTATTCGTTGGGTTTAATTCTTGGATGAGTTCGAAGATGGTGTAAATCCGACAGTTAGTTTTCCCCGTTAAGGGCCGTGTTTGAGTCGTAAAATGTGTTTTTGAGGTTTCTTTTTAGGAGTGTTTGTTTTGAGTATTTTTTTTTGGGAAATTTTTTTTAGCCGTTTTGATACGCAACTTTTTTACTCGAGTCATTTTTTCGTTTTTTGCGTTGTAAGCGAGTTATAGTGATGTGTTTTTCGGGTTTTTTGGCAGTGTTTTTATATGAAGAAATTGTTTTTTTTGGTTCAAAAATTTTAGTATATATCGTGGAGGATGTTTTTAGTTCATATGCTCCATTTCTTAAATTTTCCTTGTGTTTTACGTGTTTTACGAGCTATTTAGTTTCTTATGGGATTTTACATGTGGATGACAAGGATAGTATATTGGTATAATTGCTCGTTCTTTGTTTTACACGTGCACTGTTGCTTAGGTACGTTATTTATTTATTTTCTTGTTTGATCAGCTGCTCTTATTCAGATTTATTCCTCATTAGCGTTACAAAGATTACGCATTTTTCTATCTTGGTACTATAATCTTTTTCTCATGGGTATTTTTATTTAAATGTTGAACAGCTGATAAAAAAAAAAATGAATAATTCAAAGAAAATCACAACATAACCTATTTATTGAAATTTGTGAAAAACTTATATAACCTAGCTTTTATTTCTCACTTGCATTGTAAAGATTACACATTTCTCTACTGGTAATATAATCTTTTTCACAATAATATTTGGATTTTGAGCAGCTGATGAAATAAAAAAAAAAAATTAACGAAAATTATAACCTATATTTAAATTTTTGAAAAAATGATGTAACCAAGCATGGAATCTACTTCGTCTTACCGGCCTGCCGGGAGGCATTTTTTTTTATTTTGACCGGGTTAAAATATGTTATTCCTCTTTAAATTCTGCGTAAAATGAGCCCAAGCAGAATGCAGGGCGATTTTTGTTCCGGAGTTATGCATTTTTTAGTAAGCGAAAAACGAGTTTTTTAGGGTGCCCATGAGCGTTCGAGAGAGAGGCTCAAGTCAAATAAATGGAAACGGTATTTTTTGATTTTGATCAAATTAAAATATGTTATTCCTACCTAAATTCTGCGTAAAATGAGCCCAAGCAGAATGTGGGGCGATTTTTTGCTGCGGAGCTATGCGCGTTTTAGTAAACGAAAGTCGAGTGGTTGAGGCTACCCGGGCTACCCACGTCTATCAGCCTCTCCATAGAACGCTCGACTTTCGTTTACTAAAACGCGCATAGCTCCGCAGCGAAAAATCGCCCCACATTCTGCTTGGGCTCATTTTACGCAGAATTTAAGTAGGAATAACATATTTCAATTTGATCAAAATCAAAAAATACCGTTTCCATTTATTTGACTTGAGCCTCTCTCTCGAACGCTCATGGGCACCCTAAAAAACTCGTTTTTCGCTTACTAAAAAATGCATAACTCCGGAACAAAAAATCGCCCTGCATTCTGCTTGGGCTCATTTTACGCAGAATTTAAAGAGGAATAACATATTTCAACCCGGTCAAAATAAAAAAATACCATTTTTTTTTTCACTTTAAGTAGATTTTGAGTGGCCTAAAAATCACATAAATGACGATAACTAAGTCAAAGATTATTGAAATGGAATTCCGTTTAGATGGTATGAAAGTGCTTTACAATCCGCATCTTTTGGTGAAAACCGCGTTTCAATTGGATGATTTACGCGAAAGTTATGAATTTTTGAAAGGTGCTACTTTGCAACACTGTAACTCCCCCCTAATTATTTTTGGAAAAAGTTTTTTTGAAAAAAAAAGACTATTTTCATCAAGTACTATCAAAATACAAAGTTTTAGGAAAATCGGTGGGGGGGAGAAAAACCCCCATTTTGAATCAAGCTCTTTTAAGACAATATCCTCGAGACAGCGTAAAACTGTTGTACATGGATACAGATAGTTTTATCTACCTTTTCAAGACGGAAAATCGGTTTGCTGATATGCTGGAGCATCTACAGCAGAACGATACTTCCAACTTCTCTCAGGACCACCTCTGCTTTTCTAAAGCAAACTACAAAGTGATGGGGACATTTAAAGACGAAACTGGTGGTGTGCCTATCACTGAGTTTTGTGGCCTTCGCAGCAAAATGTACGCATATACAGGGTGTTAATTAAAATAGGTTCCACTCAAGTTATCTCGAAAACGGTTGCGAATTTAGAAAATCGCTCAAACACGTGTTCAATGATTTCGAGGGGGACACCTTCTAAGGGGGTTGCCAATTTTGGGGCCCCCTCCGGGGGGCCCCTAGGGGGGGCACCACCTCCCTAGATCCAATACTTCAAATAGGGACCCCCATTTTATATTCGATGATTGAAAAGAGGACAAAATTTTAAGACTTTCAGCACAAACTGGAAGTCAATATCGTTTTTAGTTTTCGATACATCGAAATTCAAAGTTCGATATGGATCCATTTTCAAAAATTCACAACTTCCTTTTAAATTATCCAAATTTAAGAAACTTTAAGTTCAAAATGTTCTACAGAACAAGTACTTTTCAGAAAAAATACAAACTTTCTGGAAAATTTACCAAAAGGGGGTTTCTGAGCCCCTAAATTCTTTTGAAAATTTCGGACTTTTCAGAGGCTGTAGAAAAAAAACTACTTCAAATTTCAAAAAACGCTGAAACATGGGTTCGCTTATTTTATAAGTCGAGCATTTTGGCGCAAACTGGAAGTCGATATCGTTTTTCGTTCTCGAGATCGAAATTATTCGAGCGAATTATTGAAATTTGATCAACATCGAACTTTGACCTTCGATATCTCGAGAACGAAAAACGATATCGACTTCCAGTTTGCGCCAAAATGTTTGGCTTGAGACGTGCTTGCAAACGATGTATCACACAATAGGTTTTTATGACATCGTCATTTAAAATTGTCAAATTTGGGGGGCCGTGACCCCTGCTTCCGCCCCCCCTGGGGGGCCTAAGAATTTTTGACCCCCTGAAAAGATGTACCCCTTAAAATAAGCGAACCCGTGTTTCAGCGTTTTTTGAAATTTGAAGTAGTTTTTTTTCTACAGCCTCGGAAAAGTTCGAAATTTTCAAAAGAAATTAGGAGCTCAGAAACCCCCTTTTGGTAAATTTTTTAGAAAGTTTGTATTTTTTTCTGAAAAGTACTTGCTCTGTAGAACATTTTGAATCTGAAGTTTTTTAAATTTGGATCATTTAAAAGGAAGTTGTGAATTTTTGAAAATGGGTCCATATCGAACTTTGAACTTCGATATATCGAAAACTAAAAACGATATCGACTTCCGGTTTGTGCTGAAAGTCTTAGAATTTTGTCCTCTTTTCAATTATTGAATAAAAATGGGGGTCTCCATTTGAAGTATTGGATTTAGGGGTGGTGCCCCCCATAGGGCCCCCCGGAGAGGGCCCCAAAATTGGCGACCCCCTTAGAAGGTGTCCCCCTCGAAATCATTGAACACATGTTTGAGCGATTTTCTAAATTCGCAACCGTTTTCGAGATAACTTGAGTGGAACCTATTTTACTTAACACCCTGTAGAACGACTGAAAACGAAGACAAGCGAGCCAAAGGAGTACAAAGAAGTGTGCTAACAAATACGATAGGTTTCGATGATTATCTCCGAGCACTTTATCAAAATCTTGATATAGACCGAACCATGAGATATATTCGCAGTGAACGGCATGAAATATTCTCAGTCCAAATGAAAAAGAAGGCTTTGTCTAGTTTTGATGATAAACGTCTTGTACTGCAAGGAAACGTGGTCTCTCTTCCTTTCGGCCACATGTCGTTGCGTCACCGAGAGTGGTTGAAAAGTGAGTTGAAGGAGAAAATTACATCTTTTGATAAGAGCTTATTGAAATCGAGCGTTTCAAATGCATCGATTCTGCACTGGGAGAAGTTGAGACTAGAAGAAGAGAATGCCCTTGAAAGAGAAAAAGAGAGGTACATGGCAGAGAAAAATAGTAAACGGATGCGGGCAGGAGAGGATGAGGAAGTCTTACGTTACATAGAATGAATCGAATTACCAAGTAATGAGTATTATTCATATTTCATTTACAGACACCCACAATGGCTGCAAGCTTCAACGAAACAGAATTATATAAAGTGACACGTGTGCTCGTCGCAATGGATTTAGAACAAGACATGAACTACAAACTGACGAAACTTGTTCGTGTACAAGCAAAATTCGGCGAGACCTTGAGGGCTTACTTAGAGATGGCCGATGGAGAGAAAACAAAAATATACCTCCCGCAAGCCTATGCTAAACAACTGACGGATGACAATTTAGCGAAAATTAATAGTGACCTTCATGACCTAGTTTCAGTGGGCCCTTACTTACATTCGTACAAATATAAACTTGTACCAAGAGAACATTAAGATCAATTATTAATTTATTCACCATCATCATCAATTACATGAACGGTAAATTTTGAGAATTTATCATTAGTTTCATTTGTTACAGATAGAATTTGATTACATTAGTAAAACAAGAAGGAAAATCTCCCAATCGTTATTGATAGCATCGACCTTTGTCATTAGTTTTGAAATGGCCTGTTTTTTAAATGTCCAAGGCATTCACTTAAGTAGCCAGTTCAAATTTAAAGAGATAGCGTTAGTGTCCTCGGATGGTCATGTGAGTCAAACGTGGACTTTGAAACCACCATGCAAAATGGAAGCATTAAGTGTTTCTGATTGTAGGACTGTGAAACTTGTAAGCAATCATGTATTGCAGCTTGACTGGAATGAAGGAATCATGCCTTACTATTCACTAGGAAACATTTTTGAGCTGATAGGAAGGCAATTTAAAGTTTGGAACGTAGAGAGTAGCGACCAAATGGGGCTCTTATTTCCTTATAAATCTCTGAGTGTAAAGATAATAGAGTGGCTCGACACAGATATTGAAATTGGCGATAGTGATGCTGACATACAAAGTGGAAAAGGTCGTAAGTCTTGCATACATAATTATCAATTTTGCGCTTTGAATTATGCTTATCAGCTGTATCAGAAAGTGAAAGATATTGTGTGACTGCAACGCAGTCAAAAGGTGAGGAACTGTTTATAAATTGGAAAAAAGAATGACTAGGGTGGTTTTTTGAAAATTGATTCGTGAAAAATAATCTTGTTGGAAATTAATCTGTCATATTATAAATTGCATTAGTTTTTTCCAAGCATCTCTACAATTTTTATATCTGATCTCTGTTCTTAGGGTGCTTTAATATGGAGCCAATTATAATCATTCCAATGCTCCAAAACTCACTAAAGGATGTGCTGCGTAGTATTTATTACCAGGCAGATGCGCAAATATTTAACTTTGATATTGAGCGCCCTGTCACGATTGAGGCTGTATTTCCAGTTCAGCCTAGAATCGATGAGGCGGTAAAAATAGTGATAAAAAACCTACTGTCGTCATTAGCCATAAAGTATCCCAGTAAACATTTCGGTCTCAAGATGGTCTTGTGAATATCTGGGCATGAAAGATGTCTGAAGATGACTTCAAGATAAATGGCGCCGTAACATATCTGCAAAATAACTGCAAGATGTTGGGAAACACACGATAAAATTTAGATAACTTTCAGTTCTTTTGGAGACAACTTGATACGGCACATGCTCTGTTTGCTCCGGAAGTTGTCTTCTCCAATAACAATCTAACAAGTTGACTAAGATACTGTGCAGATATTTTGAAGATATTCAATTCTGGACTTGTAAGTCCAGATACTCTCCAGATATTATACGAGTATGAAGATTCCACTCCTTTTTTAAAAATGTTTAATTTGCTCCATTCCTACGCGAGCCGGCGTAAGCTCATCGAGTAAAGTACTTGGCTTCCACCGCAGCGGCCCAGGTTCAAATCTCGACTTCTGGTATACTTTGTCACTTCTTTCTGTGTATGTTCTGTGGATGTATCTTCAATGCAGGGGCTTGTCGAGAGAGAGGGGGGGGGGGTGGGCTGGCTACCCTTGCCTTTCGGGGGCCGGCAAAATCAGGGTGAACAACAAAAAACAAAAAAAAAACAAAAAAAAAAAAAAAAAAGAAAGAAAGAAAAGAAAGAAAGAAAAGAAAGAAAGAAAAAAAAAGAAAGAAAAAAAAGAAAAGAAGGAAGGAAAGAAAGAAAGAAGGAAAGGAAAGAAAGGGAAGAAAGAGAAAGAAAGAAAGGAAAGAAAGGAAAGAAGAAAGAAAGAAAGAAAGAAAGAAAAAAGAAAGAAAAACAAAGAAAAAGAACAAAAAAAGAAAGAAAGAAAAGAAAGAAAGAAAGAACAGAAAGAAAGAAAGAAAGAAAAGAAAGAAAAAAAAAAAAGAAAGAAGAAAGAAAAAGAAAAAAAGAAAGAAAGAAAAGAAAGAAAGAAAGAAAGAAAGAAAAGAAAGAAAGAAAAGAAAAAAAAGAAAGAAAGAAAGAAGAAAGAAAAAAGAAAGAAAGAAAGAAAGAAAGAAAGAAAGAAAGAAAGAAAGAAAGAAAGAAAAGAGAAAAGGAAAGAAAGAAGAAAGAAAAAAGAAAGAAAAGAAAAAAGAAAGTTCAAATTTCAAAAAAAAAGTCAAATTTGTAATTGTCAGCGGAGGACGGGAAATTGCACTGCCTTTGGAAAAACCCGTTAAAAGTATCTAATTCTGATAAAAGTTGAATAAATCATCAGGACTTGGCAAAAATGTGGTAAACAGACGGAATAATCTATAGTAAGGTAAAGAACACAGAAGTGCACTGTTTATGCAAAAGCAAAGCAAAATTATCGAAAT
Organism: Trialeurodes vaporariorum; assembly: GCA_011764245.1. Taxonomy (NCBI): domain Eukaryota; kingdom Metazoa; phylum Arthropoda; class Insecta; order Hemiptera; family Aleyrodidae; genus Trialeurodes; species Trialeurodes vaporariorum. Next base: position 44,554,825 of record VMOF01000111.1, on the reverse strand, counting down.
GTCCAGCTTTTGTGAATCTTCAGGATGCGCAGTAATCGAACAAGATATTGATAGTGATCAACCACGGTCAGCCTCCAGTATGTGCAAAAGACAAGTCCAGATATGCTCAAGATATTGTGCAAATAGATCTGAAACATTTACCAATGACGAATAAGCATCTATGGAGTCGATCTAAGTCAGTTGACTTATGGTCTAAAAGTTCTGCATTTTACCTGCAAATGTCCGCCTGTTTCGAATCTTCTAGCGATCCGCGCAGATAATCTTGACATGGTCTGGAGGATATCTGATAGTCATCAACCCGGGTCAGCCTCCCAGTTGTGCAAAAGACAACTTCCAGATATGCTCAAGATATTCGTGCAGATAATCTTGACATGGTCTTGAAGATATCTGGAAAACATAACTTGGGAACCTCTCCAGTTGTCTGCAATACAATTGGAAAATATCCGGCTGTCGTCTTCAGAATCCTCCAGAATTTAAGACATCTGGGGATCACTAGAAGATCCAAACAGGCGGCATTTCAGGTAAAATGCGAACTTGTAGACTCAGTATCGTCAATTCCCTTGACAGGCTAAGATTCTCATAAACCGGGAAATTTTTTACTTGGATGCTCCGTTGTGCTGTTTAAAGAAGAATCGGGGGGCAACGTTGGTTTGCAAGTAAACAAGAAGTTTGCCGTTTTTTATTCCTCCTTTTAAAGTAAAAAACACTCTTCATGATAGAAAGATAGCTTGCTGCTTAAACTCTATCCGTAATGGCCTAATTTTAAATGTGTTTTTCTGATTTCCTGTCCTTTTAAAATTGATTTCTTAATTTCCTTTTAGTAGATTGTGTTTTTGATTTTTAAACCTTTTTTTTTCCCTATTTTATTATTATCATTTCTTTTGTTTATAATTTTAACTTTCCATTTTTTTTTCCTAAGTTGTAATTTTGTTCTCTGTTGTTTACTGTAAGTAAGTTAAGCATGTTCCTTTTTGTAATAACTTAGCCACCAATGTAAGCACTTGATGACAATAATGATGATTGTAATGACGATGTAATAAAATATTTGAACTAGATTTAAATTATCATTTAAATCATTTCATTTCAAAGCTTCTATAGCCTCAGAACTTTCTATGATTTACAAGTCCTCTTGGTTCAGTATTGTGAAAGAAGATCATCTTTCACAATAGATCATCCATTTGGAATGTATTTTACCGTAATAATTTGCAATCAGAATAGAATTAAAACCATTCTTTGGGTGGGCGAGGGGTGGGATCTAACAAGTAATCTGATTTGAATTCAGAACTTATTCATGAAAATAGAGGAGTGGGGTAGGGGGAAAAGCCAAATATGAAATAAAAACAATAAACGTTTACTTTTTGAAAATTTACTACCAATCAAAAGATATTAGCTCACAATTAATGAACCACTACAAAAAATAAAAACAAAACAACAAACAAAAAAAACAAAAAATAATAATAAAAAAAACTCTAAATACCTCTAAAAGAATTAATGAATTATCTGATCCTTTTGAGGATACCTCATATCAATTGGTAAGGATAAATTACACCATGAACGAGAATCGCATGAGTTGAAGTGATCTTGGGGAAATTTTCATTTGCTTCCACCTCGATTTGAATGTCAAGTCGGTCTGGTGTGATAATATCTTCATAGAGAATTCTCATCACCAAAACAGGTTTCTCTTCATCGAATTTGCTCATCGACAGCGGTGGTTCGCACAACTTCACTCCTATGGAAAAACCGGTTATAAGGTTCAGGTAATTCTGATAAAAGTGTAAGGAATCATCCTTGGCAAAATATTGGTTAAGCTTCTTGTAAGGTATGGCAACACTGTTTAAGTGCACTTTTATCAAACGCAAACAAACATTATCGAATTTTCCAGCTTTTGTGAGGTCGATCCTTGTGCCGATCGAAACGAATCTAGTGTGTGGGATGATCCACGACGTTCCAGAACTATTCATTCAGCCTATTGGAACGTTCCATTAAGTCCATTGGAGCGTTCACTTAAACCTATTAGAACGACCCATTTAGTCAATCGGAACATTCCAATTAGTCAATTGGAACGATCCATTAAGTCAATTGGAACGATCCATTAAGTCAAATGGAAAGATCCAAATGGTCAATTGGAACGACCCATTAAGTCAATTGGAACGACAAATGGTCAATTGGAACGACCAATGGTCAATTGGAACGACCAATGGTCAATTGGAACGACCAATGGTCAATTGGAACGACCCAATAAGTCAATTGGAACGACCAATGATCAATTGGAACGACCCAATAAGTCAATTGGAACGACCAATGGTCAATTGAAACCACCCAATAAGTCAATTGGAACATCCATTAAACCCATTGGAACGACCCATTTGGTCAATTGGAACGTCCCTTTACGTCAATTGGAGTGTCCCATTCAACCGATTGGAACGTTCCATTGAGTCAATTGGAACGACCCATTTAGTCAATTTGAATGTTACATTAGGTCAATTGGAAGGTTCCAATAGGCCAATTGGAACGTTACAATAAGGTTCCAATGATTTAATTGCAACGTTCCGTTAAGTCAATCGGAACGTTCAATTAAACCGATTAGAACGTTCTATTCAGTCTATGGAAACGTTCAACTCCCAGAAAAAAACTTGCTACGTCATCGCTTTTGCGCTTTACCCCAACTTCGTCCTTAGTTTGTCGAGATCTGAAAAAATCAACAGTAAAAATATTTTATCCCCCCCCCCCTTCGTACCTCTTGTGGGAGGGGAAGGGGGTATCTTTCTCATAATTTTACGAAGCAAACTCATTGCTTCCTTAGAGATTCCACTGGTATGCGCATTGCGCAGCTGCCACGGCTCAAGTTGTAACATGATACAAACCAAGCCGGAGAGAGAAAACATGTGCGAGGAGGGAGGGGAGAGGGAATCTTGTCGTGACCAGATCGAGGGAAGCTTATCTCTTTCCTGGAATTCACTCGCTGAGTCTTCGTCTCGTTCGCAGTAGTTTCAAACTGGTTTAAACTTGTCGTGCGCTGAGTCGCATTACATTTCCAGGAATCTGCCAACTCGGCCACTGCTAGCATGCGCAGCTGCTTCGGCTCGGGTTGAAACCTGTCGAAGGTCAAGTGATGAATCGCGGACCCCGACACGTCGATGAGTCATAAGTTCTGACAGTCTAAACCACATATAAATCTGACCTAGTGTTTAACACGAGTGTCTACATGTTTACAAGCTAACCTATCCATATTCTTGTAAGGTCGATCCTTCGTGTCGATTGAATCGAATTTGCTGTGTGGGTAGATCCAGAACTTTCCAGAACGATCCATTTAACCGATTGGAACAATCCATTGCTCCGATTGGAACGATCCATTAAGTCGATTGGAATACATATGGAGGATGTGGAGCATCTAGAAAATTCTAGAACGATTCATTGATTTACTTGCTGAGTCATCGGTTTGTTCCGTATTACTTTCAAACAAGAATAAACCTGTTTCCAGAAGTGCGTCGGATTTAACACAGCTATTACACGCGATAGGTACAATCTTCAATTTACTATCTCTGTAACGGTTAGAGTGCGGGTACCCCCTCACCGTAACTTCGACCTTAACTCGTCAACTTCGGAAATATGCAACAATAAAAAAAAATTTACCCACCTCGAACCTCACGGAGGAGGGAGGGGAGGGGGGTAAAGCGCGATTCCCTTACTCCCCATCCTCGTTCATCAGTTAACCTTCAATCAATTCATGCTGTTTCATGAAATACCCATAGGTAAACACTGTGCTCGTCATGAACACAATGCTAACAGTGGGGAGGGGGGGGGGGGGTAAAGCGCCATTCCCTTACTCACCCCCCCCATCATTTTTCATCAGATAACCTTCCAAGAAATCATGTTTTTTCCTGACTTACCTTTACGTAGACACTGTGCTCACCATGAAAACTGCGGGAGGGGGGAGGGTGGTGGGGGGGAGGGGGGAGACCTTTTGCAGGAGGGAGGGTCAATGATGCAATATTCTAGCACGTTAAATAACACACTACAGGTAAAATCTTGAAAAAATCAAGTTTCAACTTGATTAATCAACGGTGAATGAGAGTGGGGGAAGGGGGGAGGGGGGAGATGATGCAATATTTTGGAAAGTTCTCAAACATTTAGTTGGGTTAAACTATGTTGGCAACATCGCAAAACATACGATCTGCCGCTGGAAGATCGAAGATAGGTTAGGTATGGTTGGCAACACCGTAAAAAATGCAAGCCACCTTTGGGAGATCGAAGTTAGGTTAGGTTGCTTGGCAACACTGTAAAATGTTCGCCTACTGACAATCATACTCTTTCATGAAATATTCCGAGAGAAACTGTGCTTAGATCGGCACTGTTCTAAGATAAACTGTGCTCAAATCGGCAAATACATACTACTGCTTGGCTTGTATTTCTTTGCAATTAGGATAAGAATATGTGTGGTATTCGAAGTGCCAAGTTGGCAACACTGTGCAACCAGCTGTGAAGCTGGGGTTTGTCCCAGCTAGGTTATGTAATCCATCTGTCATTCTCAACTGCTCATACACGTCTTTAAAGCTCATTTTCTACGCCTTTCATATTCTACTTCTATCCTAAATAATTATCCTTTACGAATATCTCAATCGTATACCCGATCAATCTATAAAAGTGGCAACGAGGATAAAACTTTAATGATCGATTCGCGCGTCCGATTTTTACGTATTCGCTGTTCATATGTGTCGGTCAAGTGCTTTCGCGACTCGTTCTCGCTTTTACCGGTTACATCTTTATTTCGGAAATGGCTGCCGAGACATCGGATATCGAAATACTAACGGCAACGTTAAACGCGTTTCTACAAAAAGTTACTCAACCTCCAGCACCTGGTCAAGAAAATCCAACGGTATCACAGCTCAATCTACTTTCGACTCAGAACCTTCAATTTGAACCATTCGATGCAACAGTCGAGCCTTTCTCTACGTATCTACAACGCCTAGAAAATTACTTCGCACTCAGAAACCTAACAAGTGAATCGGATGCAGATCAACTATCTAAAACGAGAATCCTGCTCAATAGTATTGGATCTAAGTACTTCCAACTATTAACTTCTCTAACAACTCCGCAACCTCCTTCTACGCTATTGTATGTACAGCTAAGTAAATTACTATCTGAACATTGAAGCCCCACTCCTAACATCTACATACAGCAACATAAATTCTTAAGCCGTTCTCAAGCTAAAACAGAATCAATCGCCCAATTCGTGGCTGCTTTACGCCAGCTGTCAATTTGTTGTGCCTTTACTTCCCCCACACACCTATTGTAAAAAATCTTTTAGTGATATTTTCCTCAGAGCACAATTTATTAGAGGCTTGTACGACCCTCTTATCAGAGAAAAAATTTCTTCAAAGCTCTATCAACTCGATAGAAATTCTAACATTCGGAAAAGTAGTAGAACTTGCTCTTGCTTTAGAAACATCTAGATTGGGTAATCAAGAAATAAACAACAATCATTCTAATCATGAGGTCAACAAGCTCATTTCAAAAATGCCCCAACGTCAAAGAACAAATAGTTCTAATAGAAGTAGGAAAACATCATTTACGAATTTTAACTCCAACCGCTCGAGATCCAAGTCAAGTAATACGAGAGTTAGCCTGAAAAAACTAGGGTTTTGTCTCCACTGTGGTAAGAAAGATCATCGTGCACCTGATTGTAAAACACCCTCTAAAAATCTTGTCGGTTCTAATTGCAATTAAACAGGACACATCTCTGAAGTGTGTATCTACAGTGCAACTCAAAGCAAAGCTAGAAGCTTCAACGTCCAAAACCTAAGCACGCTGGATTCTGCGAACAATGAATACTTTGCGGATTCTGGAATTTACGACCCGGATAACTGTTCCGACAACATATGGATCAACAACGTTATGGATATCAATCAAAACGACATCCTGGATGCTGCCAAATTCCTAATTGATGTTCAACTGGATGGAAAACACCAAACCTTCGAAATCGACACAGGTAGTCCGGTTACACTTTTACCTATTTCATCTTTTAAGAAATTAAACCTTAACCTACAACTAGAGTCCACCAACATAAAATTAAAGTCTTATACAGGTGAAATTTTTTTCATCGTAGATGCTAACAGATCAGCTTTACTTGGTAGAATGTGGATTAGACGCCTTAACATTGATTTGAATAAAGCAAAAAAAATTAATCGCTTAAGTTCTGCGGAAGAAATTCTTTCCATAGAATCTATCGACAACTTAGTCACTAAAATTAAAATTGATTATAGTGATCTTTTTACATCTAAAGTAGGTACTTTTCCCAACTATAAATGTTCCCTGCAACTTAAACCAAGATCTAAACCAGTTTTCATTAAAGCTCGACCAGTGCCTTACGCATTACAACCGAAAGTTGAACAAGAATTAAAAGACCTTGAAAGTCAAAAGATTATCACTAAAGTCGACGTCTCCGAATGGGGATCTCCACTTGTTGTTATTTCAAAGCCAGACGGGAACGTCAGACTTTGCGTCGACTACAAATCCTCCATAAATCCACAACTTAGTGATGCTAGATATCCAATTCCTCGAATTGATGAAACAATCAATAATTTACGGAATGCTCAATATTATTGTGTCTTAAACGTTCACAAAGCATACATGCACCTTCAAATGGACGATGAAAGTGCAAAAATACAAACCATTTCGACCCATAAGCGTACTTTCAAAACGAATAGACTAGCTTATGGCATCAAAATTGCACCAAATGAATTCCATAGAATATTTGACCAAATTTTACAAAACTTAACAGGTTTCGTAAAATATTTTGATGATATCGTCATTTGCGGCAAAACCTTGGAAGAATGCAAACAACGCTTAATCTCTTGCCTGGAAACTTTGCGCAAATACGATATTCATCTTAACTGGAATAAATGCCAATGGTTTACCACTTCAGTTGACTACGTTGGTTTTAGAATTAGTGCCAAAGGTATCGGCAAATGCCCGAATAAAGTAGAAAGTATTCTGAATGCTCCTAGACCCAAATCATGTATTGAGGTACGTCAGTTCTTAGGGCTGATTAAATATTACGCTAAGTTTATCCCTGAGGCATCTGACTTAATGCAACCTCTCAGAGACCTATTACGCAAAAATCAAAAATTTCGCTGGTCGATTCAATGTGAAAAAGCCTTCTTGAAACTAAAAAGAGAAGTTACAAGCGACAGAGTACTTGTTCCATTCAACCGTGACTTGCCATTATGTATTGCTTCAGATGCAAGCCCAGTAAGAGTGTCAGGAGTATTGTCTCATATCATCAACGGAGTAGAACATCCAATTGCATTTGCCTCTCGATCCTTAACTGACACAGAAAAGAACTACTCGCAGCTTGATAAAGAAGCCCTTGCTATTTATTGGTCTTTCAACAAATTTTTTATGTATCTCTACGGTCGAAAATTCCAACTTATTACGGACAATAAACCACTGACGCACATTTTACAGCATGATAAGCAACTTCCTGGAATCCCTTCTGCTAGACTATTTCGTTACGCAGCTTTTCTCAGTGGGTTTGATTACACCGTAAAGCACTGGAAAGCAGAAGATCATGTGAATGCAGATTATTTATCTGGTGCACCTTGGAAGCCGACAGAAGACAAATACGACGAAGATGATGACCTAAATGAATGCACCATCAACAGCATCACCAACGATGTCATTACGTTTGAAACTATCAAGTCAGAAACAGGTAAAGACCCTGAATTATCTCAATTACAAAAAGATTTGCTCGAAGGAAAAACTTTAGACCCTAGCTTAACTCTTCATCAAGGGGTGATCCTTAAAAATCTACGTGTTTTCGTTCCAGAAAAATTGCGACCTGAAATTTTGAAAGAATTGCACAAAACGCACGTGGAGATCACAAAAATGAAAAGTCTAGGGAGAAAATACATCTACTGGAAAGGTCTCGACCATGAAATTGAAAGCCTCGTACGATCTTGCGAAGCTTGCAGCAAGATTAAGAAGCTTAATGCTCCTGTGCCGCTGTATCACTGAGATGAACCAACAAGAAATTTTTAACGGATACATATTGATTATGCGGGTCCCTTCATGGGTCATATGTTTTTCATTCTAGTAGATGCAAAATTCAAATGGCCGGAGGTAACAATTCAAACAACAGCTCCAACTTCAACATCAACTATTCGAATTCTTCGAAGCATCTTCGCTCGACATGGCTTACCCGAAACTATGGTTAGTGACAATGCCAAAATTTTCACTAGCGCTGAATTCGAAGAATTTTTAGAAAGTAAAGGAATCCAACATAAATTAATTGCACCACGTCACCCGGCTACAAACGGCCTTGCCGAACGATACGTCCAAATAATTAAAAATAAATTGAAATCAATGTCTGCTGAAGAAGGATCAGTTCAAGATAAATTGAATGATATTGTACTACGTTTCCGTGCTACGCCCTTGAAAAACGGCAAATCACCATCAGAATTGTACTTAAACCGACAAATTCGGATAGAGTTAGATTTCTTAAATCCAATGCGCTCGGAAACCCTCAAAAAGCGACAGCCCTTGTTGAAAACATGTTTTCCAATTGGAGATAGAGTCCTTGCACGCAATTATCAAGGAAAGGAACTTTGGAGATTCGGAACTGTACAGTCAGTACTTGGTAAAGTCCATTATCGAATACAACTGGATGATGGCTACGCAATTAAACGTCACGCAGACCAACTAAAACTGACCTAAGTTGCTCCAAAATCGCCAGAGGTTCAACGTTCAAGCTCAACGGAAAACCCTGCTCCTCGGAAAAAAAGTATCTTTTCTTTTACCAAAGGAACTTTCATCGAACATTCCGGCGACTTATGCAGCCCCGAACCGCGAACTTCAACCTCAAAATACTACTGTGCCGACCTCATCTTCCGTTCCCAAACACACTCTTAAAGATGCAAACTCACAGCAACAAAACCAGCAATCCTTTTGTCAAGTCATGGAAAAGAGTGTCTTGATGCCATCAACGTCACGCTCGCCGCCATCTTGCCAAAAAGGATCCTCTATCAGTACTCATGGTGACACAGCACCTAGTACTTCACGTATGCCTTCATGTCCTCCTCGAACTCCTTCCATTGTTAGCCCAAGGCTTTCTAAACAGGACTCTCTGGAACTCTTCCTCACTCCAGAAGGCCAACCAACAGCTACAGTTATCAGGAACCCTTCTCCGGACATAATAATTTTAAGTCCTGAAAATCAACCTCAATCCAGAGGGACTACATCTTCACGCTCAGCTCCAAGAATCAACATTAGCCAAGCAGCTGATAATGCAAGAGGTCGAGGACAAAGGTCAGCCCGTGGGGTTCAGCGCCCTACACCTACAACAATTACTCGTTCAGGACGTCAAGTACATCAGCCATGTAAACTCGACGTTTGAAGTATTGTAAATTAGAAGCTAAATTCTTTCCTCAATTCTCAAAATTTTAAAAATTATCATTATTTTAAACCCTTTTCTAATTGTAGCAAAAGGCTTAAGTTGA
>VMOF01000111.1:44499015-44544828 GCA_011764245.1 Trialeurodes vaporariorum | reverse complement strand
AAAGATACGTCGACGATTTGTTTCTGGTGGTTCATGAGGACACAGTGGTACCTATTTTGCATTTTTTTAATTCAAAAATCCCTCCATCAATTTACTCTTGAAGAAGAGGTCAACCATCCATCAATTTCCTTGATATGACTGTGTCCCGGGTTAATAATGTTTTGAAATGCAAATGGTACCAAAAGCCTTCGTCCTCGGGGCGTTTGTTAAATTTTTTTTGTCGGTGCAGCCATTTATTTACAAACGTAATGTCGTCACTAATCTTGCGCAACGTATTTTTCGTTTGAGTGACCGGGATTTTACCCAAACTACCGCCAATCTGGGTAAACGTATTTTAATGGAAAACTGCTACCCTGCCCGTCTTATTAACAGAGAATTCTCCAAAGTGTCCGGAAAAAATTATCATGAAAAGCTCCATCCAGGAATAAAGTTGATTTTTCTAAACTTATTAGCCTCCCATATGTTCCCTTTTTGTCTGAAAGATTGTCGGCCATTTTAAAATCTTTTGGTTTTCCTGTGGTCCACAAACAGTATAATAATTTAGGATTTCTTATGTCTCAGTTAAAATCAGAAAGAGAGACTGAGCAAATGGCGGGATTGTTTACCATCTTAAGTGCCAAGATTGTGAAATGGGTTATATTGGTCAGACAAAACAACTTCTGAAAAGAGACTCAACGGGCATAAATATGATAAAAATGAGAAGACCGCGTTGCATCACCATGAAACACACTCCACCATCATTTTGATTTTAACAGCGTTCGTGTTTTAGCCACCGAAAAGAACTGCTTTGCCCGCAGTATGCTCGAAATGATTCCTATTTTGCGCCAAAAGAATCACGTGTGTAATTCGCGCGCGGATGTCAACGGTCTCAGCGGTGCTTATCACCAATTTTTCCTCTCTGAGGAGGTTGGTGATTAGGTAATCTTTGCACCTGTGTTTTGTTTGAACTGTTTACCGTTTCGCCAGTCCTTGCCTTGCAATTACAGCGGCGGCTCATTTATTTTGTTTTGTGTGTTTTTTATTTTTTTATTTGGTTGAAAAAGGGTCTGTTAATTGGCCCGAAACGTCCCAAATTTTAATTTGTTTCCAGCCTTTATCCCAATATAAGTTGTTTTTCTATATTTTGTTGGCTGATCTAAGTTTTTACGTGTTTATATATATATATATATATATATATTATATATATATAGATATATAATATATATATATAATATATATATATATATATATATATATATATATATATAATCACTGTTTAAAGAGTGGGAACAAGGCTAAAAAACATTAATAAAAACCAAACGTTTCGGCCGCAAACGCTGGCCTTCTTCAGTGGTAAATAATAAAAAAGAAAGAAAGGAATTAAAGTACTAACTGCTACATACTGGACCGTGACATGACAAATAAATTAAAATAAACACGAGGATAACCTCAAACAGAGACAAATCGATGAGCAACAACCACCGACCACCAATGACAACAGTGTAGTATTACACATCGCCACCAGACAGCGTGCGGCTGTTGAAAAACGCATGGTAAGAAGGCGCTAATTTTTGAACGTCTCCCCGCGAATTACAAACGCTCCCTTCATGCTTGATAATCTCAATCATTTCAAGCAGTAAACGAGGAAATCCCTTTTTTCCCGACATAAAATTTCAACGTCCTCAAAATTAAAGGTGTGATCTTCCTCCCTCTGGGGTTTGTGAAGGGCAGTCACTTCCTTTTTATCATATTTATGACCATTCAGACGATTAAATAAGTGTTGTTTTGTCTGACCTATATAGCTAAGGTCGCAATTACTACACGGTATTTTATAAACAACTCCCGATTGTTGAAGTTTGGGAGTCTTAGCCTTAAGTTTTGACATTAAGCATTGTAAAGTGTTATACCTCGTATTGACAACCTGATAATTAAAATGTTTGAGAAAAGCTGAAATATTTTCGGACAAAAAAGGAACATACGGAATACACACCAATTTTTCCAAACAAACACGATGTTCAATTTGTTCGGAGTGCTGAGAAATATCACTGTGGTTCAAATTAACATTCACATTATTATGGACGCGCAAAACACTTTTAAAAATTTTATTAACAAAGGCATGTGGATAGCAATTTTCAATAAGAAGCTGTTTACCTTTACAAATCATTTCAGGATGAAAAGATTTGTCAGATAAACAGATGATACGGCGCGCTAAATTCCTGATTCAGTGATTATTCAGTTCAGTGATTATTTATGTGTCTTGGGCTGTTCGTTTTTCTTTTTATGTATTATATATATATATATATATATATATATATATATATATATATATATATATATATATATATATATATATATATATATATATATATATATATATATATATATATATATATATATGTTTCAGCCAGTTTTACCGTTTTTATGTCCCACGATCCTGTTCGTAATCTTTGGTTTTTATTTTTGAAATTTGTCTCAACTATTCGTTGGGTTTAATTCTTGGATGAGTTCGAAGATGGTGTAAATCCGACAGTTAGTTTTCGCGTTAAGGGCCGTGTTTGAGTCGTAAAATGTGTTTTTGAGGTTTCTTTTTAGGAGTGTTTGTTTTGAGTATTTTTTTTTGGGAAATTTTTTTTAGCCGTTTTGATACGCAACTTTTTTACTCGAGTCATTTTTTCGTTTTTTGCGTTGTAAGCGAGTTATAGTGATGTGTTTTTCGGGTTTTTTGGCAGTGTTTTTATATGAAGAAATTGTTTTTTTTGGTTCAAAAATTTTAGTATATATCGTGGAGGATGTTTTTAGTTCATATGCTCCATTTCTTAAATTTTCCTTGTGTTTTACGTGTTTTACGAGCTATTTAGTTTCTTATGGGATTTTACATGTGGATGACAAGGATAGTATATTGGTATAATTGCTCGTTCTTTGTTTTACACGTGCACTGTTGCTTAGGTACGTTATTTATTTATTTTCTTGTTTGATCAGCTGCTCTTATTCAGATTTATTCCTCATTAGCGTTACAAAGATTACGCATTTTTCTATCTTGGTACTATAATCTTTTTCTCATGGGTATTTTTATTTAAATGTTGAACAGCTGATAAAAAAAAAAATGAATAATTCAAAGAAAATCACAACATAACCTATTTATTGAAATTTGTGAAAAACTTATATAACCTAGCTTTTATTTCTCACTTGCATTGTAAAGATTACACATTTCTCTACTGGTAATATAATCTTTTTCACAATAATATTTGGATTTTGAGCAGCTGATGAAATAAAAAAAAAAAATTAACGAAAATTATAACCTATATTTAAATTTTTGAAAAAATGATGTAACCAAGCATGGAATCTACTTCGTCTTACCGGCCTGCCGGGAGGCATTTTTTTTTATTTTGACCGGGTTAAAATATGTTATTCCTCTTTAAATTCTGCGTAAAATGAGCCCAAGCAGAATGCAGGGCGATTTTTGTTCCGGAGTTATGCATTTTTTAGTAAGCGAAAAACGAGTTTTTTAGGGTGCCCATGAGCGTTCGAGAGAGAGGCTCAAGTCAAATAAATGGAAACGGTATTTTTTGATTTTGATCAAATTAAAATATGTTATTCCTACCTAAATTCTGCGTAAAATGAGCCCAAGCAGAATGTGGGGCGATTTTTTGCTGCGGAGCTATGCGCGTTTTAGTAAACGAAAGTCGAGTGGTTGAGGCTACCCGGGCTACCCACGTCTATCAGCCTCTCCATAGAACGCTCGACTTTCGTTTACTAAAACGCGCATAGCTCCGCAGCGAAAAATCGCCCCACATTCTGCTTGGGCTCATTTTACGCAGAATTTAAGTAGGAATAACATATTTCAATTTGATCAAAATCAAAAAATACCGTTTCCATTTATTTGACTTGAGCCTCTCTCTCGAACGCTCATGGGCACCCTAAAAAACTCGTTTTTCGCTTACTAAAAAATGCATAACTCCGGAACAAAAAATCGCCCTGCATTCTGCTTGGGCTCATTTTACGCAGAATTTAAAGAGGAATAACATATTTCAACCCGGTCAAAATAAAAAAATACCATTTTTTTTTTCACTTTAAGTAGATTTTGAGTGGCCTAAAAATCACATAAATGACGATAACTAAGTCAAAGATTATTGAAATGGAATTCCGTTTAGATGGTATGAAAGTGCTTTACAATCCGCATCTTTTGGTGAAAACCGCGTTTCAATTGGATGATTTACGCGAAAGTTATGAATTTTTGAAAGGTGCTACTTTGCAACACTGTAACTCCCCCCTAATTATTTTTGGAAAAAGTTTTTTTGAAAAAAAAAGACTATTTTCATCAAGTACTATCAAAATACAAAGTTTTAGGAAAATCGGTGGGGGGGAGAAAAACCCCCATTTTGAATCAAGCTCTTTTAAGACAATATCCTCGAGACAGCGTAAAACTGTTGTACATGGATACAGATAGTTTTATCTACCTTTTCAAGACGGAAAATCGGTTTGCTGATATGCTGGAGCATCTACAGCAGAACGATACTTCCAACTTCTCTCAGGACCACCTCTGCTTTTCTAAAGCAAACTACAAAGTGATGGGGACATTTAAAGACGAAACTGGTGGTGTGCCTATCACTGAGTTTTGTGGCCTTCGCAGCAAAATGTACGCATATACAGGGGGTTAATTAAAATAGGTTCCACTCAAGTTATCTCGAAAACGGTTGCGAATTTAGAAAATCGCTCAAACACGTGTTCAATGATTTCGAGGGGGACACCTTCTAAGGGGGTTGCCAATTTTGGGGCCCCCTCCGGGGGGCCCCTAGGGGGGGCACCACCTCCCTAGATCCAATACTTCAAATAGGGACCCCCATTTTATATTCGATGATTGAAAAGAGGACAAAATTTTAAGACTTTCAGCACAAACTGGAAGTCAATATCGTTTTTAGTTTTCGATACATCGAAATTCAAAGTTCGATATGGATCCATTTTCAAAAATTCACAACTTCCTTTTAAATTATCCAAATTTAAGAAACTTTAAGTTCAAATGTTCTACAGAACAAGTACTTTTCAGAAAAATACAAACTTTCTGGAAAATTTACCAAAAGGGGGTTTCTGAGCCCCTAAATTCTTTTGAAAATTTCGGACTTTTCAGAGGCTGTAGAAAAAAAACTACTTCAAATTTCAAAAAACGCTGAAACATGGTTCGCTTATTTTATAAGTCGAGCATTTTGGCGCAAACTGGAAGTCGATATCGTTTTTCGTTCTCGAGATCGAAATTATTCGAGCGAATTATTGAAATTTGATCAACATCGAACTTTGACCTTCGATATCTCGAGAACGAAAAACGATATCGACTTCCAGTTTGCGCCAAAATGTTTGGCTTGAGACGTGCTTGCAAACGATGTATCACACAATAGGTTTTTATGACATCGTCATTTAAAATTGTCAAATTTGGGGGGCCGTGACCCCTGCTTCCGCCCCCCCTGGGGGCCTAAGAATTTTTGACCCCCTGAAAAGATGTACCCCTTAAAATAAGCGAACCCGTGTTTCAGCGTTTTTTGAAATTTGAAGTAGTTTTTTTTCTACAGCCTCGGAAAAGTTCGAAATTTTCAAAAGAAATTAGGAGCTCAGAAACCCCCTTTTGGTAAATTTTTTAGAAAGTTTGTATTTTTTTCTGAAAAGTACTTGCTCTGTAGAACATTTTGAATCTGAAGTTTTTTAAATTTGGATCATTTAAAAGGAAGTTGTGAATTTTTGAAAATGGGTCCATATCGAACTTTGAACTTCGATATATCGAAAACTAAAAACGATATCGACTTCCGGTTTGTGCTGAAAGTCTTAGAATTTTGTCCTCTTTTCAATTATTGAATAAAAAATGGGGGTCTCCATTTGAAGTATTGGATTTAGGGGGTGGTGCCCCCCATAGGGCCCCCCGGAGAGGGCCCCAAAATTGGCGACCCCCTTAGAAGGTGTCCCCCTCGAAATCATTGAACACATGTTTGAGCGATTTTCTAAATTCGCAACCGTTTTCGAGATAACTTGAGTGGAACCTATTTTACTTAACACCCTGTAGAACGACTGAAAACGAAGACAAGCGAGCCAAAGGAGTACAAAGAAGTGTGCTAACAAATACGATAGGTTTCGATGATTATCTCCGAGCACTTTATCAAAATCTTGATATAGACCGAACCATGAGATATATTCGCAGTGAACGGCATGAAATATTCTCAGTCCAAATGAAAAAGAAGGCTTTGTCTAGTTTTGATGATAAACGTCTTGTACTGCAAGGAAACGTGGTCTCTCTTCCTTTCGGCCACATGTCGTTGCGTCACCGAGAGTGGTTGAAAAGTGAGTTGAAGGAGAAAATTACATCTTTTGATAAGAGCTTATTGAAATCGAGCGTTTCAAATGCATCGATTCTGCACTGGGAGAAGTTGAGACTAGAAGAAGAGAATGCCCTTGAAAGAGAAAAAGAGAGGTACATGGCAGAGAAAAATAGTAAACGGATGCGGGCAGGAGAGGATGGGGAAAGTCTTACGTTACATAGAATGAATCGAATTACCAAGTAATGAGTATTATTCATATTTCATTTACAGACACCCACAATGGCTGCAAGCTTCAACGAAACAGAATTATATAAAGTGACACGTGTGCTCGTCGCAATGGATTTAGAACAAGACATGAACTACAAACTGACGAAACTTGTTCGTGTACAAGCAAAATTCGGCGAGACCTTGAGGGCTTACTTAGAGATGGCCGATGGAGAGAAAACAAAAATATACCTCCCGCAAGCCTATGCTAAACAACTGACGGATGACAATTTAGCGAAAATTAATAGTGACCTTCATGACCTAGTTTCAGTGGGCCCTTACTTACATTCGTACAAATATAAACTTGTACCAAGAGAACATTAAGATCAATTATTAATTTATTCACCATCATCATCAATTACATGAACGGTAAATTTTGAGAATTTATCATTAGTTTCATTTGTTACAGATAGAATTTGATTACATTAGTAAAACAAGAAGGAAAATCTCCCAATCGTTATTGATAGCATCGACCTTTGTCATTAGTTTTGAAATGGCCTGTTTTTTAAATGTCCAAGGCATTCACTTAAGTAGCCAGTTCAAATTTAAAGAGATAGCGTTAGTGTCCTCGGATGGTCATGTGAGTCAAACGTGGACTTTGAAACCACCATGCAAAATGGAAGCATTAAGTGTTTCTGATTGTAGGACTGTGAAACTTGTAAGCAATCATGTATTGCAGCTTGACTGGAATGAAGGAATCATGCCTTACTATTCACTAGGAAACATTTTTGAGCTGATAGGAAGGCAATTTAAAGTTTGGAACGTAGAGAGTAGCGACCAAATGGGGCTCTTATTTCCTTATAAATCTCTGAGTGTAAAGATAATAGAGTGGCTCGACACAGATATTGAAATTGGCGATAGTGATGCTGACATACAAAGTGGAAAAGGTCGTAAGTCTTGCATACATAATTATCAATTTTGCGCTTTGAATTATGCTTATCAGCTGTATCAGAAAGTGAAAGATATTGTGTGACTGCAACGCAGTCAAAAGGTGAGGAACTGTTTATAAATTGGAAAAAAGAATGACTAGGGTGGTTTTTTGAAAATTGATTCGTGAAAAATAATCTTGTTGGAAATTAATCTGTCATATTATAAATTGCATTAGTTTTTTCCAAGCATCTCTACAATTTTTATATCTGATCTCTGTTCTTAGGGTGCTTTAATATGGAGCCAATTATAATCATTCCAATGCTCCAAAACTCACTAAAGGATGTGCTGCGTAGTATTTATTACCAGGCAGATGCGCAAATATTTAACTTTGATATTGAGCGCCCTGTCACGATTGAGGCTGTATTTCCAGTTCAGCCTAGAATCGATGAGGCGGTAAAAATAGTGATAAAAAACCTACTGTCGTCATTAGCCATAAAGTATCCCAGTAAACATTTCCGGTCTCAAGATGGTCTTGTGAATATCTGGGCATGAAAGATGTCTGAAAGATGACTTCAAGATAATATGCGCGCCGTAACATATCTGCAAAATAACTGCAAGATGTTGGGAAACACACGATAAAATTTAGATAACTTTCAGTTCTTTTGGAGACAACTTGATACGGCACATGCTTCTGTGTGCTCCGGAAGTTGTCTTCTCCAATATACAACATCTAACAAGTTGACTAAGATACTGTGCAGATATTTTGAAGATATTCAATTCTGGACTTGTAAGTCCAGATACTCTCCAGATATTATACGAGTATGAAGATTCCACTCCTTTAAATATGTTTAATTTGCTCCATTCCTACGCGAGCCGGCGTAGCTCATCGAGTAAAGTACTTGGCTTCCACCGCAGCGGCCCAGGTTCAAATCTCGGAACTTCTGGTATACTTTGTCACTTCTTTCTGTGTATGTTCTGTGGATGTATCTTCAATGCAGGGGCTTGTCGAGAGAGGGGGGGGGGGGGGCTGGCTACCCTTGCCTTTCGGGGGCCGGCAAAATCAGGGTGAACAACAAAAAAACAAAAAAAAAAAACAAAAAAAAAAAAAAGAAAGAAAGAAAAAAAGAAAGAAAAGAAAGAAAGAAAAAAAAAAAAGAAAAAAAAAAGAAAGGAAAAAAAGGGAAAAGAAAGAAAGAAAGGAAAAAAAAGAAAGGGAAAGAAAGAAAGAAAGAAAGAAAGGAAAGAAAGAAAGAAAAAAAGAAAGAAAGAAAGAAAGAAAAAGAAAGAAAGGAAAGAAAAGAAAAAAAAAGAAAAGAAAGAAAGAAAAGAAGAAAGAAAAGAAAGAAAGAAAAGAAAGAAAGAAAAAAAAGAAAGAAAGAAAGAAAGAAAAAAGAAAGAAAGAAAGAAAGAAAAGAAAGAAAGAAAAGAAAGAAAGAAAGAAAGAAAAAAAAGAAAGAAAGAAAAGAAAGAAAGAAAAGAAAGAAAGAAAAGAAAGAAAGAAAAGAAAGAAAGAAAAGAAAGAAAGAAAAGAAAGAAAGAAAAGAAAGAAAGAAAAGAAAGAAAGAAAAGAAAGAAAGAAAAGAAAGAAGAAAAAGAAAGGAAGAAGAAAAAGAAAGTTCAAATTTCAAAAAAAAAAGTCATTTAATTTTTAATTTTGGTCGCGGAGGACGGCAAGATTGCATTCTTGCCCCCCACCTTTTTGGAAACCACGGCACGCCCCTGCTTCAATGTATCTCTTCTACAGCTAATAATATGTGTGTAATGTGCTATCCAGGACTCTGCAACATGTGGTACCAACTAGACGGAATAACTCTATAGTGAGTTACAAGAATCACCACCCAGAGTGCGCTGTTTATTTGGTCTAAAAGTTCTGCATTTTATCTGCAAATGTCCGCCTGTTTCGAATCTTCTAGCGATCCGCGCAGATAATCTTGACATGGTCAGGAGGATATCTGATAGTCATCAACCCGGGTCAGCCTCCCAGTTGTGCAAAAGACAACGTCCAGATATGCTCAAGATATTCGTGCAAATAATCTTGAAACATTTCCGATCTTATAAGCATCTTGGAGCTGATCTAAGTCAGTTGACTTGATAGTCTAAAAGTTCTGCATTTTACCTGCAAATGTCCGCCTGTTTCGAATCTTCTAGCGATCCGCGCAGATAATCTTGACATGGTCTGGAGGATATCTGATAGTCATCAACCCGGGTCAGCCTCCCAGTTGTGCACAAGACAACTTCCAGATATGCTCAAGATATTCGTGCAGATAATCTTGACATGGTCTTGAAGATATCTGGAAAACAATAACTTGGGAACCTCTCCCAGTTGTCTGCAATACAATTGGAAAAGCTATCCAGGCTGTCGTCTTCAGATATCCTCCAGACCATGTCAAGATCATCTGTGCGGATCACTAGAAGATCCGAAACAGGCGGACATTTGCAGGTAAAATGCAGAACTTGTAGACTACATGTATCTAGTCAATTGCCTTAGATCAGCTCAAGATGCTCATAAGACCGGAAATGTTTACTGGGATGCTCCTGTTGTGCTGTTTAAAGAAGAATGCGGGGGGCAACGTTTGGTTTTGACAATGTATAACAATGAAGTGTTTGCCGTTTTTTATTCCTCCTTTTAAAGTAAAAATCACTACTTCATGATAGAAAGATAGCTTGCTGCTTAAACTCTATCCGTAATGGCCTATTTTAAATGTGTTTTTCTAGACTTTGCTCAATGTCCTTTTAAGTTTGTAAGTTTCTAATTTCCATTTTAGTAGATTGTGTTTGATGATCTTTTTCCCTATTATTATTATCATTTCTTTTGTTTATAATTTTAACTTTCCATTTTTTTTGCCTAAGTTGTAATTTTTGTTCTCTGTTTGTTTACTGTAAGTAAGTTAAGCATGTTCCTTTTTGTAATAACTTAGCCACCAATGTAAGCACTTGATGACAATAATGATGATTGTAATGACGATGTAATAAAATATTTGAACTAGATTTAAATTTATCATTTAAATCATTTCATTTCAAAGCTTCTATAGCCTCAGAACTTTCTATGATTTACAAGTCCTCTTGGTTCAGTATTGTGAAAGAAGATCATCTTTCACAATAGATCATCCATTTGGAATGTATTTTACCGTAATAATTTGCAATCAGAATAGAATTAAAACCATTCTTTGGGTGGGCGAGGGGTGGGATCTAACAAGTAATCTGATTTGAATTCAGAACTTATTCATGAAAATAGAGGAGTGGGGTAGGGGGAAAAGCCAAATATGAAATAAAAACAATAAACGTTTACTTTTTGAAAATTTACTACCAATCAAAAGATATTAGCTCACAATTAATGAACCACTACAAAAAATAAAAACAAAACAACAAACAAAAAAAAACAAAAAATAATAATAAAAAAAAACTCTAAATACCTCTAAAAGAATTAATGAATTATCTGATCCTTTTGAGGATACCTCATATCAATTGGTAAGGATAAATTACACCATGAACGAGAATCGCATGAGTTGAAGTGATCTTGGGGAAATTTTCATTTGCTTCCACCTCGATTTGAATGTCAAGTCGGTCTGGTGTGATAATATCTTCATAGAGAATTCTCATCACCAAAACAGGTTTCTCTTCATCGAATTTGCTCATCGACAGCGGTGGTTCGCACAACTTCACTCCTATGGAAAAACCGGTTATAAGGTTCAGGTAATTCTGATAAAAGTGTAAGGAATCATCCTTGGCAAAATATTGGTTAAGCTTCTTGTAAGGTATGGCAACACTGTTTAAGTGCACTTTTATCAAACGCAAACAAACATTATCGAATTTTCCAGCTTTTGTGAGGTCGATCCTTGTGCCGATCGAAACGAATCTAGTGTGTGGGATGATCCACGACGTTCCAGAACTATTCATTCAGCCTATTGGAACGTTCCATTAAGTCCATTGGAGCGTTCACTTAAACCTATTAGAACGACCCATTTAGTCAATCGGAACATTCCAATTAGTCAATTGGAACGATCCATTAAGTCAATTGGAACGATCCATTAAGTCAAATGGAAAGATCCAAATGGTCAATTGGAACGACCCATTAAGTCAATTGGAACGACAAATGGTCAATTGGAACGACCAATGGTCAATTGGAACGACCAATGGTCAATTGGAACGACCAATGGTCAATTGGAACGACCCAATAAGTCAATTGGAACGACCAATGATCAATTGGAACGACCCAATAAGTCAATTGGAACGACCAATGGTCAATTGAAACCACCCAATAAGTCAATTGGAACATCCATTAAACCCATTGGAACGACCCATTTGGTCAATTGGAACGTCCCTTTACGTCAATTGGAGTGTCCCATTCAACCGATTGGAACGTTCCATTGAGTCAATTGGAACGACCCATTTAGTCAATTTGAATGTTACATTAGGTCAATTGGAAGGTTCCAATAGGCCAATTGGAACGTTACAATAAGGTTCCAATGATTTAATTGCAACGTTCCGTTAAGTCAATCGGAACGTTCAATTAAACCGATTAGAACGTTCTATTCAGTCTATGGAAACGTTCAACTCCCAGAAAAAAACTTGCTACGTCATCGCTTTTGCGCTTTACCCCAACTTCGTCCTTAGTTTGTCGAGATCTGAAAAAATCAACAGTAAAAATATTTTATCCCCCCCCGCCTTCGTACCTCTTGTGGGAGGGGAAGGGGGTATCTTTCTCATAATTTTACGAAGCAAACTCATTGCTTCCTTAGAGATTCCACTGGTATGCGCATTGCGCAGCTGCCACGGCTCAAGTTGTAACATGATACAAACCAAGCCGGAGAGAGAAAACATGTGCGAGGAGGGAGGGGAGAGGGAATCTTGTCGTGACCAGATCGAGGGAAGCTTATCTCTTTCCTGGAATTCACTCGCTGAGTCTTCGTCTCGTTCGCAGTAGTTTCAAACTGGTTTAAACTTGTCGTGCGCTGAGTCGCATTACATTTCCAGGAATCTGCCAACTCGGCCACTGCTAGCATGCGCAGCTGCTTCGGCTCGGGTTGAAACCTGTCGAAGGTCAAGTGATGAATCGCGGACCCCGACACGTCGATGAGTCATAAGTTCTGACAGTCTAAACCACATATAAATCTGACCTAGTGTTTAACACGAGTGTCTACATGTTTACAAGCTAACCTATCCATATTCTTGTAAGGTCGATCCTTCGTGTCGATTGAATCGAATTTGCTGTGTGGGTAGATCCAGAACTTTCCAGAACGATCCATTTAACCGATTGGAACGATCCATTGCTCCGATTGGAACGATCCATTAAGTCGATTGGAATACATATGGAGGATGTGGAGCATCTAGAAAATTCTAGAACGATTCATTGATTTACTTGCTGAGTCATCGGTTTGTTCCGTATTACTTTCAAACAAGAATAAACCTGTTTCCAGAAGTGCGTCGGATTTAACACAGCTATTACACGCGATAGGTACAATCTTCAATTTACTATCTCTGTAACGGTTAGAGTGCGGGTACCCCCTCACCGTAACTTCGACCTTAACTCGTCAACTTCGGAAATATGCAACAATAAAAAAAAATTTACCCACCTCGAACCTCACGGAGGAGGGAGGGGAGGGGGGTAAAGCGCGATTCCCTTACTCCCCATCCTCGTTCATCAGTTAACCTTCAATCAATTCATGCTGTTTCATGAAATACCCATAGGTAAACACTGTGCTCGTCATGAACACAATGCTAACAGTGGGGAGGGGGGGGGGGGTAAAGCGCCATTCCCTTACTCACCCTCCCCATCATATTTCATCAGATAACCTTCCAAGAAATCATGTTCTTTCCTGACTTACCTTTACGTAGACACTGTGCTCACCATGAAAACTGCGGGAGCGGGGAGGGTGGTGAGGGGGAGGGGGGAGACCTTTTGCAGGAGGGAGGGTCAATGATGCAATATTCTAGCACGTTAAATAACACACTACAGGTAAAATCTTGAACAAATCAAGTTTCAACTTGATTAATCAACGGTGAATGAGAGTGGGGGAAGGGGGGAGGGGGGAGATGATGCAATATTTTGGAAAGTTCTCAAACATTTAGTTGGGTTAAACTATGTTGGCAACATCGCAAAACATACGATCTGCCGCTGGAAGATCGAAGATAGGTTAGGTATGGTTGGCAACACCGTAAAAAATGCAAGCCACCTTTGGGAGATCGAAGTTAGGTTAGGTTGCTTGGCAACACTGTAAAATGTTCGCCTACTGACAATCATACTCTTTCATGAAATATTCCGAGAGAAACTGTGCTTAGATCGGCACTGTTCTAAGATAAACTGTGCTCAAATCGGCAAATACATACTACTGCTTGGCTTGTATTTCTTTGCAATTAGGATAAGAATATGTGTGGTATTCGAAGTGCCAAGTTGGCAACACTGTGCAACCAGCTGTGAAGCTGGGGTTTGTCCCAGCTAGGTTATGTAATCCATCTGTCATTCTCAACTGCTCATACACGTCTTTAAAGCTCATTTTCTACGCCTTTCATATTCTACTTCTATCCTAAATAATTATCCTTTACGAATATCTCAATCGTATACCCGATCAATCTATAAAAGTGGCAACGAGGATAAAACTTTAATGATCGATTCGCGCGTCCGATTTTTACGTATTCGCTGTTCATATGTGTCGGTCAAGTGCTTTCGCGACTCGTTCTCGCTTTTACCGGTTACATCTTTATTTCGGAAATGGCTGCCGAGACATCGGATATCGAAATACTAACGGCAACGTTAAACGCGTTTCTACAAAAAGTTACTCAACCTCCAGCACCTGGTCAAGAAAATCCAACGGTATCACAGCTCAATCTACTTTCGACTCAGAACCTTCAATTTGAACCATTCGATGCAACAGTCGAGCCTTTCTCTACGTATCTACAACGCCTAGAAAATTACTTCGCACTCAGAAACCTAACAAGTGAATCGGATGCAGATCAACTATCTAAAACGAGAATCCTGCTCAATAGTATTGGATCTAAGTACTTCCAACTATTAACTTCTCTAACAACTCCGCAACCTCCTTCTACGCTATTGTATGTACAGCTAAGTAAATTACTATCTGAACATTGAAGCCCCACTCCTAACATCTACATACAGCAACATAAATTCTTAAGCCGTTCTCAAGCTAAAACAGAATCAATCGCCCAATTCGTGGCTGCTTTACGCCAGCTGTCAATTTGTTGTGCCTTTACTTGCCCCACACACCTATTGTAAAAAATCTTTTAGTGATATTTTCCTCAGAGCACAATTTATTAGAGGCTTGTACGACCCTCTTATCAGAGAGAAAATTCTTCAAAGCTCTATCAACTCGATAGAAATTCTAACATTCGGAAAAGTAGTAGAACTTGCTCTTGCTTTAGAAACATCTAGATTGGGTAATCAAGAAATAAACAACAATCATTCTAATCATGAGGTCAACAAGCTCATTTCAAAAATGCCCCAACGTCAAAGAACAAATAGTTCTAATAGAAGTAGGAAAACATCATTTACGAATTTTAACTCCAACCGCTCGAGATCCAAGTCAAGTAATACGAGAGTTAGCCTGAAAAAACTAGGGTTTTGTCTCCACTGTGGTAAGAAAGATCATCGTGCACCTGATTGTAAAACACCCTCTAAAAATCTTGTCGGTTCTAATTGCAATTAAACAGGACACATCTCTGAAGTGTGTATCTACAGTGCAACTCAAAGCAAAGCTAGAAGCTTCAACGTCCAAAACCTAAGCACGCTGGATTCTGCGAACAATGAATACTTTGCGGATTCTGGAATTTACGACCCGGATAACTGTTCCGACAACATATGGATCAACAACGTTATGGATATCAATCAAAACGACATCCTGGATGCTGCCAAATTCCTAATTGATGTTCAACTGGATGGAAAACACCAAACCTTCGAAATCGACACAGGTAGTCCGGTTACACTTTTACCTATTTCATCTTTTAAGAAATTAAACCTTAACCTACAACTAGAGTCCACCAACATAAAATTAAAGTCTTATACAGGTGAAATTTTTATCATCGTAGATGCTAACAGATCAGCTTTACTTGGTAGAATGTGGATTAGACGCCTTAACATTGATTTGAATAAAGCAAAAAAAATTAATCGCTTAAGTTCTGCGGAAGAAATTCTTTCCATAGAATCTATCGACAACTTAGTCACTAAAATTAAAATTGATTATAGTGATCTTTTTACATCTAAAGTAGGTACTTTTCCCAACTATAAATGTTCCCTGCAACTTAAACCAAGATCTAAACCAGTTTTCATTAAAGCTCGACCAGTGCCTTACGCATTACAACCGAAAGTTGAACAAGAATTAAAAGACCTTGAAAGTCAAAAGATTATCACTAAAGTCGACGTCTCCGAATGGGGATCTCCACTTGTTGTTATTTCAAAGCCAGACGGGAACGTCAGACTTTGCGTCGACTACAAATCCTCCATAAATCCACAACTTAGTGATGCTAGATATCCAATTCCTCGAATTGATGAAACAATCAATAATTTACGGAATGCTCAATATTATTGTGTCTTAAACGTTCACAAAGCATACATGCACCTTCAAATGGACGATGAAAGTGCAAAAATACAAACCATTTCGACCCATAAGCGTACTTTCAAAACGAATAGACTAGCTTATGGCATCAAAATTGCACCAAATGAATTCCATAGAATATTTGACCAAATTTTACAAAACTTAACAGGTTTCGTAAAATATTTTGATGATATCGTCATTTGCGGCAAAACCTTGGAAGAATGCAAACAACGCTTAATCTCTTGCCTGGAAACTTTGCGCAAATACGATATTCATCTTAACTGGAATAAATGCCAATGGTTTACCACTTCAGTTGACTACGTTGGTTTTAGAATTAGTGCCAAAGGTATCGGCAAATGCCCGAATAAAGTAGAAAGTATTCTGAATGCTCCTAGACCCAAATCATGTATTGAGGTACGTCAGTTCTTAGGGCTGATTAAATATTACGCTAAGTTTATCCCTGAGGCATCTGACTTAATGCAACCTCTCAGAGACCTATTACGCAAAAATCAAAAATTTCGCTGGTCGATTCAATGTGAAAAAGCCTTCTTGAAACTAAAAGAGAAGTTACAAGCGACAGAGTACTTGTTCCATTCAACCGTGACTTGCCATTATGTATTGCTTCAGATGCAAGCCCAGTAAGAGTGTCAGGAGTATTGTCTCATATCATCAACGGAGTAGAACATCCAATTGCATTTGCCTCTCGATCCTTAACTGACACAGAAAAGAACTACTCGCAGCTTGATAAAGAAGCCCTTGCTATTTATTGGTCTTTCAACAAATTTTTTATGTATCTCTACGGTCGAAAATTCCAACTTATTACGGACAATAAACCACTGACGCACATTTTACAGCATGATAAGCAACTTCCTGGAATCCCTTCTGCTAGACTATTTCGTTACGCAGCTTTTCTCAGTGGGTTTGATTACACCGTAAAGCACTGGAAAGCAGAAGATCATGTGAATGCAGATTATTTATCTGGTGCACCTTGGAAGCCGACAGAAGACAAATACGACGAAGATGATGACCTAAATGAATGCACCATCAACAGCATCACCAACGATGTCATTACGTTTGAAACTATCAAGTCAGAAACAGGTAAAGACCCTGAATTATCTCAATTACAAAAAGATTTGCTCGAAGGAAAAACTTTAGACCCTAGCTTAACTCTTCATCAAGGGGTGATCCTTAAAAATCTACGTGTTTTCGTTCCAGAAAAATTGCGACCTGAAATTTTGAAAGAATTGCACAAAACGCACGTGGAGATCACAAAAATGAAAAGTCTAGGGAGAAAATACATCTACTGGAAAGGTCTCGACCATGAAATTGAAAGCCTCGTACGATCTTGCGAAGCTTGCAGCAAGATTAAGAAGCTTAATGCTCCTGTGCCGCTGTATCACTGAGATGAACCAACAAGAAATTTTTAACGGATACATATTGATTATGCGGGTCCCTTCATGGGTCATATGTTTTTCATTCTAGTAGATGCAAAATTCAAATGGCCGGAGGTAACAATTCAAACAACAGCTCCAACTTCAACATCAACTATTCGAATTCTTCGAAGCATCTTCGCTCGACATGGCTTACCCGAAACTATGGTTAGTGACAATGCCAAAATTTTCACTAGCGCTGAATTCGAAGAATTTTTAGAAAGTAAAGGAATCCAACATAAATTAATTGCACCACGTCACCCGGCTACAAACGGCCTTGCCGAACGATACGTCCAAATAATTAAAAATAAATTGAAATCAATGTCTGCTGAAGAAGGATCAGTTCAAGATAAATTGAATGATATTGTACTACGTTTCCGTGCTACGCCCTTGAAAACGGCAAATCACCATCAGAATTGTACTTAAACCGACAAATTCGGATAGAGTTAGATTTCTTAAATCCAATGCGCTCGGAAACCCTCAAAAAGCGACAGCCCTTGTTGAAAACATGTTTTCCAATTGGAGATAGAGTCCTTGCACGCAATTATCAAGGAAAGGAACTTTGGAGATTCGGAACTGTACAGTCAGTACTTGGTAAAGTCCATTATCGAATACAACTGGATGATGGCTACGCAATTAAACGTCACGCAGACCAACTAAAACTGACCTAAGTTGCTCCAAAATCGCCAGAGGTTCAACGTTCAAGCTCAACGGAAAACCCTGCTCCTCGGAAAAAAAGTATCTTTTCTTTTACCAAAGGAACTTTCATCGAACATTCCGGCGACTTATGCAGCCCCGAACCGCGAACTTCAACCTCAAAATACTACTGTGCCGACCTCATCTTCCGTTCCCAAACACACTCTTAAGATGCAAACTCACAGCAACAAAACCAGCAATCCTTTTGTCAAGTCATGGAAAAGAGTGTCTTGATGCCATCAACGTCACGCTCGCCGCCATCTTGCCAAAAAGGATCCTCTATCAGTACTCATGGTGACACAGCACCTAGTACTTCACGTATGCCTTCATGTCCTCCTCGAACTCCTTCCATTGTTAGCCCAAGGCTTTCTAAACAGGACTCTCTGGAACTCTTCCTCACTCCAGAAGGCCAACCAACAGCTACAGTTATCAGGAACCCTTCTCCGGACATAATAATTTTAAGTCCTGAAAATCAACCTCAATCCAGAGGGACTACATCTTCACGCTCAGCTCCAAGAATCAACATTAGCCAAGCAGCTGATAATGCAAGAGGTCGAGGACAAAGGTCAGCCCGTGGGGTTCAGCGCCCTACACCTACAACAATTACTCGTTCAGGACGTCAAGTACATCAGCCATGTAAACTCGACGTTTGAAGTATTGTAAATTAGAAGCTAAATTCTTTCCTCAATTCTCAAAATTTTAAAAATTATCATTATTTAACCTTTGCTAATTGTAGCAAAAGGCTTAAGTTGACTAACGTTCAGAGACACTGTTGTATTGTAAATAGTAACCGAATTTAAGACAGAGTTAAAGACTGATTAATTTTCAAGTTAAAGACTGATAGAAATATATTAAATTTTTCATTTAATTATCATTCCCGTAAAATGAGATAGTGTTAACGTAGAATCTCCCCTCGCTCTACCACTCAAGATAATTGATTTTATAGGAGCAAATCCTGTTTTTTTTGTTGTTCATTGTTAACATATCGTTATTGTAAATACATTTTAAATTGCCTAGTCTCAATTTAGCGTGGGAGAATCTGTGGTATCCGAAGTGCCAAGTTGGCAACACTGTGCAACCAGCTGTGAAGCTGGGGTTTGTCCCAGCTAGGTTATGTAATCCATCTGTCATTCTCAACTGCTCATACACGTCTTCAAAGCTCATTTTTTACGCCTTTCATATTCTACTTCTATCCTAAATAATTATCCTTTACGAATATCTCAATCGTTTACCCGATCAATCTATAAAAATATGTTATCTCAAAAGTGAGAAAGATATGACATTTCGGTTTTGAGTGCTTACCTGGAAGTTGAAGGATTTGCTTTAATAGCTAGACACACAAACAAGCAAAAGTGTAGCTTCAGCATCGCTAGGCTCCTCTGAATAAGTTACTCATTTCATAAATTGCTCGAAATAGGCTCCATTCCATTCAACGTAGAAAAAATTTCCAGCAAAAGGTTTTCCCAAATTATACTTGTCGGCAAATGTGCGTGTTGAAAATTTTTTCCTTTGGGAATCGTTGTAACTGGAAATCAAAGTAGTTTGTTCAGATCTCGCAATAAGTTTTTCTCCCAGTTTGGGGGTAGTGTAGGTATGTCGCTATGATTCCATTCACTGTAGAAAAAATTGCTTGCGAAAGGTTTACCTAAATTGTACTTCTTCGCAAAATGGCGGGTTGAAAATTTCTTACGTCGTCGATCTGTGTAACTAGAAATTGAAAAATTAACTGAACATTTTTATCAAGCGATGAAAGAAGGTACATCGATTATTGTGAAAAGTTATCTCAGAAATGGTTCCAGATTTATTTCAAGGATAGATGGGAGGGAACTACCTAAAGCGTTTACAAGAGTCGTTCAGAAAGTAAGAATCCCTATTTTTTTCTCGACTTCTAATTAAGCTACAAAAAATTTTAACCCAACATCGAAACCGTCATAAACTGACGATTCCAACGCTTTTTTAAAAATTAAAATCGGACCAATAGTTTCGTCACAATCTTAGTTTTTGTGAACCCACCTTTTTGAATTTCCGTCCACCTCCGATGCGATGCGTGCGCTTCAATTGTACACTAGATTACCTTAGTTCAAAATCAATCGTTGTGATCAAAATCGAAACATGTGATAAAATTGAGAAAAAAATTATGTATGTAACCCTTACCTTTCTTAACTTTTTTCCACGTAACCACCCTGCACACGGATACATTTGTGGCATCGCGGAATAAGCTTCTTGATGCCCTCTTCAAAGAAACTTTTTGGTTGAGCGCTGAAAAATCCCATAACCGCAGCCTTCAGCTCAGGATCCGTTGCGAATCTTTTCCCGGCCAAAAATTTCTTCAACGCAGGGAACAGATGAAAGTCTGGTGGAGCAAGATCAGGACTGTAGGGTGGGTGAGATAAAGAATACCAGCCGAACTTCCGAATGAGAGCGGTGGTCTCTTGTGCAGTGTGCGGACGCGCATTATCGTGCAAAAGTGATACACCTTTTGAGAGTCTACCGGGGCGGCGGTCTTTAATGGCTTTTCGGAGCTTTGTAAGGGTATCCCTATACTTTTCACCGTTAATTGTTTCACCGTGTTCCAAAAATTCGACTAACAAAATGCCCTTTCTGTCCCAAAAAACGGACGCCATAATTTTCCTAGCAGCGATCATTTTGCTGGAAAAATCATCGCTGGAGGTGGACGGAAATTCAAAAAGTTGGGTTCACAAAAACTAAGATTGTGACGAAACTATTGGTCCGATTTTAATTTTTAAAAAAGCGTTGGAATCGTCAGTCTATGACGGATTCGATGCTGGGTTTAAATTTTTTGTAGCTCAATTAGAAGTCGAGAAAAAAAATAGGGATTCTTACTTTCTGAATGACCCTCGTACATAGTTATTTATTGCCGAGGAAGGGAAGGGTCTTTTGAAAAAGGGAGAATAAAGGGTCAAATTTTGAACTTCGAAACACTCATAAAGTATGTCCCTTTCTTAAAAACCTTCCAAAACCATCTAGAGTGACCCTTGAAAGTGCAGAAGCTCTATCACAAAGTGCCACGTTTTTGCTTTTACAGAACCTTACTTTGATATTATTTTAGAATGTAGAACTTATGTTTATTTGTAAATGAATGCTTTGACGGCATATTCAGAGGTGATGGAAAGTAGGGACTACCCACTACGCAAAATGCACTGTTGCTATGCTGCACTACTACACTACATAAAGCTTGGTTTTCAATGAGATGCAAAGCTACGCAACGCTACGAAGTTGGAATACACGTGAACAGATGCGATCATTCCTAATGCTACGCAAAATCTTTGCGTCGGAACGCAACGACGCGACGCGACGCGGCCGAGTTGAATATGTTAAGTATAAGAAATAATGGGTCCAGCAACACTCACGAAACTGTTTGAATGGATCCTTTGAAAGCAATCCTCTTAGCATGCTCATACATGATGAAAACATATCGGTGAAGACCTGCAAAATTGAAACACCTTTGTTCAGGGTTTTTCGAACGACGGTGGTTACCAACAGAGGTGGATATAGAGAGCTATGATCTTGTCTTTCTATCCATTGAAACACAAGTTTTAAAAAAAAAAAAATTGAAAGAACATGACTATCATCTCTTTTCTTTTCATTTTCGACCTGTGTTCAAATAATTGAAACACAGAAAGAGAGAGAGAGAGAGAGAGAGAGAGAGAGAGAGAGAGAGAGAGAGAGAAGAGAGAGAGGAGGGAGAGAGAGAGAGAGAGAGAGAGAGAGAGAGAGCGAGAGAGAGAGAATGAGAGAGAGAGAGAGAGAGAGAGAATGAGAGAGAGAGAGAGAGAGAGAGAGAGAGAGAGAGAGAGAGAAAGAGCGATAGAACGATGGATAAAGAGATGGGTGGACGGACGGACAGACGGACGGATGGATGGATGGATCAATAGATAGAGAAAGACACGCAAATTTAAACTAATGCATTGTTTAAGAATCTAATTCAAATTCTCGAGGTTCTTGCTCACTTGTTCCCCTAGCGACAGTGGCGCGCTGAGCGGAGGAATGAAACTGAAGGTCATCGTTGGGTAGGGGTGGTCGATTTTTGCGATTTGTTGAAATGGCTTTCACAACCCTGAAAAAAAGTTGCCGTTGGTGATGAAAAGAAGGTTGGTGCAAAGAAATCCAAAATGGGTTGACACTTAGGTCTCCCGAAAGTGCAAAAAGGGCGTAAGTCCCAAAATTGGATTTTTGAGGAATTTGATACATCAAATCCAACTGCAAATGACGAGTTACGGTCCTTCAGGACCAACATTTCGTTAGTTTTGCCGTATCTGTGATATTTAGACCAGTATCGGCTTTTTTTCACATCGCGAGCGTTAGGCCGCGCGCATGGAAGACGAGGCGCTGCATGCGCCGCGGCTGCGACGCGCAGCGCTCCTGCATAGAGCCGATCATGTCCTTTGAGAGCAAGCGAAAGCGTATTATTGGTTATAAGGTGCAAACCAATCATTCTCTAGCAACAACAACACCATGCTTAATGCTTATTGACAGTTATGATTACATGATAATTCTCGACAGCTTAAAAACTATTAATAAAGAGTCGAATTTGTAAGATTTGGTTTTGCAGAATTTAGCCTACTTTTACCAATTTCTGTAGTCCTATACGTAAATGAAGAAAAAATTAGTTACTAGAGCAAACCACGAGGAGGTATTTGGAAATGAGCTACACCCAACCACCCTTCCTTTTGTGAGCGGAGGTTTTTTCCACATTTTTCTTTTTTGAGAATTACATTCTTCATGTTTCTTAGATTTATTATTAATTGAAATTAAACTCAGACTTGCCTTGACATTAGTTCGTCTCCACTCATGCTGGCTTACGGCTGCTAATCGTATTTGTTACTCAAATGAACAACCAAAGCTTACAGTTTACAATGAAGAGAATGCACACTTAAGTATCCTTGAAAAAATTAAAATCCGAAAAATAATGCCTTCTTTTAAGTCTAAGTCTGACTTTAATTTTAATTAAATCTAAAAAAAGCATGATAAGAATGTAATTCTCAAAATAGAAAAACTTGTAAAAAAAAATAAGAGCGGATTCTTTCCTCACCGAATGCGATGAAAGTAATGGTAGCAATGTCATTTTCTCTGCCAATCAATCATCGATGAATAATCCTCATAGCTTCAAAATGTAGCTTGCCTCATAGCTTGGCGTCAAACCAACAAGGAGCCGGAGCATACACGCTTTGGATAAAAGTGACGATTATTTTAAAGCTTTGGTTGTTCATTTGAGTGACAAATACGATTAGCAGCCGTAAGCCAGCATGAGTGGAGACAAACTAATGTCAAGGCAAATCTGAGTTTAATTTCAATTAATAATAAATCTAAGAAACATGAAGAATGTAATTCTCAAAAAAGAAAAATGTGGAAAAAACCTCCGCTCACAAAAGGAAGGGTGGTTGGGTGTAGCTCATTTCCAAATACCTCCTCGTGGTTTGCTCTAGTAACTACTTTTTTCTTCATTTACGTATAGGACTAAAGAAATTGGTAAAAGTAGGCTAAATTCTGCAAAACCAAATCTTACAAATTCGACTCTTTATTAATAGTTTTTGAGCTGTCGAGAATTCTCATGTAATCATAACTGTCAATAAGCATTAAGCATAGTGTTGTTATTGCTAGAGAATGATTAGTTTGCACCTTATCTTATATAATAAAAGGCGACCGCTGAGAATCGTCGAAATCGCGTTTTGCTATGATCTCGAGAACGGGAGCACGCGGGACCTCGAAATTTCGCGAACGGGTCCTGCGCCACCAAACGGTGTGCACGTCGTGCTTCTTTTCCCCGTTTTTTTTTTCATCCCTTCCCGAGGGTGGATTTTATCGCGGTGTTTTACCCCATTTATGGCCCTATGGTATCTGAGACGTCAAAATTCCGGACCCCGATACTGCTCGGTTTTCGAAAGCGATCCAGCTCATCCGGATCGACCCAACCCTAAAAGCAACCCCTCACGGGGGATCTACCCTTCGAGATGGGTTGTTTTGGATCGCGGAAACGGGGGTCGAAGACGTTGTCCATGTGATCGAGACTTCGCACGAGGGTAGCCCCGGGCTCCGCGCGTGGACTTTTCCACTCGAATACGCGCGCCGCGAATATCATCCCCCTTCCAGGGTGGTTTTCTGAAAGAAGCGATTTTACCGATTATTTCGGGGACCGGATCACTTTGGGCGGCGAAATTTTCCGAGAGGATCGAGCTCCGTTCGGGGGTGTCCGTGAGATTTCGCTCATCCCCCCGATTCACATTCTGCCCCCTGTTGGGGTGGGTTTTCTTATAGGGCGGAATCTTATCTCGGATTCTACGGCTTCGCTGACAATTTAATACGACAACCGGAGTCACGATGATATGCTTTTCCGGTCCTCGAAAACGATCGCGCTCATCCGGACCGACCCGATTTTAAAAGAAACCCCTCACGGGCGATTTACCTTCCTAGATGGGTTGTTTTGGATCGCGGAATCGGTGGTCGGAGAC
Organism: Trialeurodes vaporariorum; assembly: GCA_011764245.1. Taxonomy (NCBI): domain Eukaryota; kingdom Metazoa; phylum Arthropoda; class Insecta; order Hemiptera; family Aleyrodidae; genus Trialeurodes; species Trialeurodes vaporariorum. The sequence continues at coordinate 44,520,274 of VMOF01000111.1, read as the reverse complement.
GGTGTCCATGGTGATCGAGACTTCGCACGAGGGTGTAGCCTCGGACTCCGCGCGTGGAGTTTTCCACTCGAATTCGCGCGGCTCGAATATCATCCCCCGCTAAGGGTGGTTTTTTGGAAGCATCGGTTTTACCGATTATTTCGGGCACAGGATCACTTGGGGTGGTGAAATTTTGATTGATGATCGTGCTCCGGTCGGGGGTGATCGTGCGACTTCGCTCTTCGAACCCGATTCTTTTTCTACCCCCTGTTAGGGTGGGTTTTTTCATCGGACGAATCTTATCTAGGAATCTACGACTTTGCTGACTACTTAATAACGCACCCGGAGTCACTCTGATATGCACGAATCGATCTTTGCATATTCGAACCGGTCCTATCGTTAAAACTACCCCTCGCGGGGGGTTCATTCCCGAAATCAGGTCGGTGGGCTTCTCGAAAAAAATCGGCGACAGCCGCGTTGAAATTGAGTTTGTGCAGAACTCTTCAGTAGGCGTAGCAGAACGACAGAACGAATTCACGTGCAGCGCTTCTTTTGAACTACCCTTTATACTGGGGCTGTTCGATTCTCGCGGAGTGGCTTCGGAGCCTAGAAAGTGCGAAGGCCGAAAGTTCTGGTTTGTCGCGTGTTGTTTCTCCTAGACGATGCGGGTGGAGGTTTTTTTCAAGCGGTTTGAACATAGGCGGACCGTAGCAGGGGCTAGGGGAAGCTGTAGTCCCCCCACTTTTTTGGGTAGAGGGGCTAAAAATCGGGAAAAAGTCATCATTTGAGACTTGAAAAGCAAAAAAAAAAAAAAAAAAAAAAAAAAAAAAAGGTCATCACTTTTTAGCCCCCCCCCCCCAATTTTTTTGGTCACGGTCCGCTTATGGGTTTGAATAACATCCCCTCTTGAGGGGTAGTTTCATTTTTTAGGGGTTTTTGCCAACTTCTGGGACTTTAAGTTTCTTTAAGAGGTATATTCCTGGATTCTTTTAGGAGTGCGCCGTGCGCAAAAATATTTCACTTACTAACGCAGGGAATATTCTGTGAGGGTAGGGATTCTTTTTTATTTATCCTTCGCAGATTAATGGATTCTCTCCTTAGCTCGGGTTCTGATGTATACGATAAATTGGAAATGAATGTTGCTTGGCAACGTGAATCATTACTCACATCTTAGCAATGATATTGTTACCAGTTCGAATGCCTTCCGATTTCTTTATACATGTATCATGTATCATCAGCTGTTTTAGAGTTGTTCATAGGAATTAATGCAAAACATACAATTTTTAACCTTTCATTTTCTTTAAACGTGTAATTATGGCGCGTGGGAAGATCAATCAGTCGCCGCAGCGTCACTTGCATTCTGCCAATGCTGCACTTTGTCCCTTTTAAGCTTATGTATATGTTCGTATCCAAGGAGCATATGCGGAACTAGGAATTTTTTCTGGGGGGGGGGGGGGGGGGGGTGAGTTCCAAGGGATCTAAGAGACACCTCAAGACCGCCTCCCTCCAAGAGGGGTACACCATGAACCCCTCCCCCCCAATGTATTTACAGTTACAGTCGACGAATTAAATAATGTCAGATAACGTCCTGGATTTTGACTTAAGTAGGCCACATGCGATGCTTTTTACTGTGATAGGTATCGCAGGTAGTCTACTTGAACCAAAATATAAGGCGGCATCTGATATTCTTTTGTCGACTGTAAGTACCGACATCATACACACCTAAGTTAAGATATGAAATAAATTGTACTCATATAGCTATTAGCTGGGGTGCGAAACAATTAGGCAATCACAAAATTAAATGATAAACATCATATACAGTAATATATTTTTGTTGTTGTTGTGGGTAAAGGGTTTTTTGTTTCCAAAATTTTCTGGGGGGGCTTGGCAGGACTCTGGGGGGGGGGGCTTAGCCCCCTCCAGCCCCCCCCCCCCAACCCCTATTTCCGCCTATGCCAAGGAGTGCACTATAAACATCCAAAAATTCGACCCATGCGCGGAGCCAGCAATTTGGCAACTGTGGATGCTTCCCATTGGAATGTATGAGAAAAAATCGATTGTTGAGGAGGACACGGCCCAATATCTAATCTTTTGTTTCTCATACATTCAAATGGGTAGAATCCACAGCTGCCAAGTTGCTGGCTTCGCCCATGATTCGACCTTCTACGCAAGTATAACGGTACGAAATAAAATGTTGGTAAAATGCACGCGACAAACTGCAATCAAAATTACATCAACGGAATGAAACATAAACTCGATACTTAACTTCTACCAAAAAAAAAGCTAAACTACCTACAGCATTATTCGGCCAAATACGGAAACAAAAATGTCAATAAGTATTCCTGTGCAACTTTTAGAAATTACGGTTATCTTTGACTACGTACGATCATGAGTAAAATGTTAGTCCAACACAAAACGTTATATTACTCCTCACTTAAAACAATTTCCTTCTCCCTTACTAACGGAGAAGTAATAAAAGAAGTAAGTAAAATGTGTTGTGTACACAAAAAACCAGTGACATAGCGTGCAATTTGGGAACGTTCTACTCTGTTTAATTAAACGATTGTAAAAGATCGAATGAGGAAGTGTTCACCGAACAACCAATAGACTGTTTTAGTAGAGTGATATACCGTATCGATTGCCGTCCGAGGGCCTCTGGCTCCAAACAGACTCTGATTCAATGCATTTTCCCCATAAGCGGATTTTTGAACGGAAATTTAGACTATTAAATCAAAAAATTAATTCGACCTTTTTGCGATTATAAGTTCTACGTCCTCGAAAATGCTTAATTTTGCCTGGTTTCACCCGTGAAACTGCCAAAATCAACAAGATATTACAGATTAAACGATGCATTTGGAGGTTGGAATCACCAAAATGTTATTGTTGTTGGTGTGGAATTGGCGGGATTTCGGGCGATTCTAACCTACAAATGCAACATTTAATCTTTAATATCTTATTGATTTCGGCAGTTTTCGTCAAGGAACCAGGCATAATTAAGCATTTTCGAGGACGTAGAATTCATAATCGCCAAAAGGTCGCATTAATTGTTTGATTTAATACCCTAAATCTTCGTACAAAAGTTCGCTTATGGGGAAACTACATTGAACCAGAGTTTGTTTAGAACTAGAGGCCCTCGGACGGCAATCGATACGGTATATCGCTCTACGAAAGCAGTCTACAGGGTGGCGCAAAAGTCCGCCCCCCCTTTTATTTTTTAAACGGCTTCATATGAAAAGTTGAAACTTTGGGGTCTTCTATAACTTTTTGAGAGCTTTCGCGTGAGGGGGTCAACATTTCCAAAATCACTCCCCTTAGGGGAGGAAAGGCCCCCAACTCAAAATTTTCAAATGGCTGCCCCTATCTTGTGATAGCTAATTCAAAAGAACATTAAATTCTAAGACTTTTGGTGCAAACCGGAGGTCAATATCGTTTTTCGTTTTCGATTTATTGAAGATCAAAGTTCGATTTGGACCCATTTTCAAAATATCATTACTCCTACATCAAAAGTAGGAATTTAAAAATCAGTAGTCTAAAATACTCTAAAAAGCAAGTACTTTCCTGAAAAAATACTGCTGTGGCATAAATGTATTCAAAACTTGATTTTACAGCCCCGAGACGTCGATAAAACATGCGTAAAAAATGAGAATTTTGGGGCAAACCAGAGGTCAATAGCATTTTTCGAATTCGAGATATCGATCTTTGAAAATCTACCTTTGTCAATAAAAAAAGAAAATAAAAGGGGGAGAACGGACTTTTGCGCCACTCTGTATACTCCGAACTAGAGTCCCTGTATATCAAAGAGTCTCGCCACGTGAAGCATGAAGAAGAAGAATTTCGAAGGAGGCGTCCACTCTGATTGGTTGGGTTCGCTGAGGGGGCGTGTACGCTTCCTCGGTAGGTGCGTTCCAACGGTCTTCTTATGGAGAATAACACAGAACGCCTCCTCGAGCTCCGTGACAGCCTATAATCTAGCAGCCAACCAGAATCTATACCCCGTATGGCGAGACTCTTTGATATACAGGGACTCTACTCCGAACTTTTTCACAAATTTGAATAGAAGAGCTGCAACGTTGCTAAATTGCACGCTACACCACTGACAGGATCCAAAAAAATAAAAAAAAAAAAAAAAATTGGGAACAATGCAGAAAAGAAAAGAGCAAAAGGAGGATTAATAAAAACGAAAAAAAAAAACGATTGAAAACACCACAAGAAAAAAGAAACAACAAAAAACGAGTAAAACAAAAAAAGAAACCGCAGTACCCGTCGGTAGCCCGACGGGCAATATGCTAGTAACCAATAATACGCTTTCGCCTGCTCTCAAAGGACATGATCGGCTCTATGCAGGAGCGCTGCGCGTCGCAGCCGCGGCGCATGCAGCGCCTCGTCTTCCATGCGCGCGGCCTAACGCTCGCGATGTGAAATAAACTGTAGGGAACACCCTACGAACACTTTCTCCCTCCATTTTTATCTGGGGGGACCCCCAGACCCCCCTTAAGAATTCGGGGGAGACCCCCTTTAGTATTCTGGGGGAGACCCCCAGACCCCCCTTTAGTATTCTGGGGGGACCCCCAGACCACCTTAAGAATTCTGGGGGAGACCCTCATACCCCCCTTTAGTATTCTAGGGGTCGAAACCCCCAGACCTCCCTTTAGAATTCTGGGGGAGACCCCCAGACCCCCTTTAGAATTCTGGGGGAGACTCCTAGACCCCCACCAAATTTCAAATGTTTTCACCTCTGGACATAATTTCGCATTCAATTCGAAGTGTTTGCGATTTTGCAGAGAAGCTGTACGAATAGTTGCCTACTTCATCTTTTGAAGGCCACTTTAAATCCCTAATTTCAATTCTAATTTGATTCAACAAGTTTTAGAGTAATGCCAGGTCATAAGAAATTTTTATTTCTTGAGTTGCATTCATTCCATTTGTTCTTTGTTCCATCTGTTGGAGTTTCTTTTTCCCCATAATTTTGATAGGTTGTAGAAATCGATATTGATCTTTGCGTTTCATTCAATAACTACAAATTTGGTTTTCCCTTTCAGACTGTGAATATTCAAAAGAATTTTTTAGTTTGGTAGATTAAACCAAGATGTTCTTTGTTTGTAGACTGTGTAAACCAAATGTCAACAAAATTCATCCATCCATTTTTGGTTGACTATTCCTTATAAGTTTAATTTTCATTGGATATTCTATTTTTGAGTTTGATGGAACCGCTATATTGCCTTTAAACTGTCCCCGTCTTAAGAGTTGTATATTGTAGTTTTACATGTCAAAAAAATCTCTGCCTAGGCTGGTTGCAAACTTTTTGCTGCAATTTTCATCAAATATAATTGAGTCATAATTGAATTTCTTATTCCAAGTATTATGATTTTTTTTTTTTATTTGCTTGGTTTCAAAGATTTTTGCTCGATCGCACCTATATTTGCCCTTGAAACGGTCTTAAAGGTTTTTTATCATGACTGTATGATAGGAATATTCTAGTGGGTCGGTAACAAATTATGTTTGTGCAAAGTTTCATCAAAATTCATCCCATTAATAATTACTTCAAGTTTTAACATTAGTTCCTCATTTTAATTCATTTTTTTGGGTCAAACACCCTGTTTTGATTTTTAAACTCTCTTAAGGGTTGTATATTGTAACTGTAAGGGATACTCTCTTTTGTAGACTAATTGTAGATTGTATTCGCCATTTTTCATCAAAATTCATTAGACCAAACCTGAACTATCCCAATTAATAGGATTATTTTTTTTTATTTGCTGTTCCCATATTTTTTTCTTAATCCCACCTATTTTGCCTCTTGAAAAGGTTTTATCGGTTGTGTATGGTGACTAAAAAAGGAAAATATGTTAGTATTTTGATAGTGGATTGTGTGTATAAAAGTTTTACCAAAATTCATCGAACCATAATTTATTGACTCCGAGTTTAAAGCTTAATTTCTCATGATAATTCCATTTTTTGGCTCGAGCGCACCTATTTTGATTTTTTAAATGGTCTTAAGGGCTGTTTAGGTATTGTAATGATAAGAAATTCTATTTAAAGTAGAGCAAATGTAGGTAGGTAGATTGTTTGTGCCAGATTTAATTAAAATAATTGGAACTAACCCGAATTATCTCAATAAGTGAGTAGGATTATGTTTTTATTTGCTTAGTTGGTCTTATTTTTTCTCAATCGCACCTTTATGGTCCCTTGAAACGGTCCAAAGGATTTATTTTGATGAGAGTGAGAAAAAAATATGTCAGTACTGTGGTAGGGCATTGTGTATGCAAAGTTTCATCAAGATTCATCCAGCCTTTAGTAATTGGCACTGAGTTACAAGATTAATTTCTCACTTTTATTCCATTTTTTGGCTCAAACGCCTTAAATTGATTTTTTAAACGGTCTGAAGGGCTATTTTGCTGAAGTATGAGGGGTTAATTTTACTGTGGGCTGGTTGTAGAATGTTTTTTCAAATTTTCTTCCAAATCCAAAGATCCAATATTGAAATATTTAGATTTTTCTCTTTTTGACCCATTTTCCCATTGATTTTAATGGAAACCATTTTTCATCCATAACTAACCTAAAAATTAAAGTTTCAAAAAAACAAAAAAAAGTCCCTCTGGAGAATGTTGGAAGCAACCTTTTTGCAAAATTTGAATACATTTGGACCTATGGTGCAAAAGTTATGCTGGGTAACAGACGGACGCACAGATCACAGATCACGCCTCACAGACGCCACAGAAATTTTATGCATTTACCTCTCCAAACCACATATGGTTAATAAATACTGAAGTATCATGGATGGATGTTCTTTAGGATAGTATTAAGCATGATAAAAGCCAATTATTTTGTAATTATCGTGATTGACTTAGTCGCAGCGGGCCAAGTATCGAAACAAAGTGCATCAAAAATCTCTGCGCTATCGCAATACTTTCTCAATTTTTCTAATTTCATTAGAGTGAGAAAGTAAAAAGGCCAATACTGGCCTAAATATCACAGATGCGGCAAAACTAACGAAATTTTGGTCTTGAAGGACCGTAACTCGTCATTTGCAGTTGGATATGATGTATCAAATTCCTCAAAAATCCAATTTTGGGACTTACGCCCTTTTTGCACTTTCGGGAGACCTAAGTGTCAACCCATTATGGATTTCTTTTCACCAATCTTCTTTTCATCACCAAAGGCAACTTTTTTTTCAGGGTTCTGAAAGCCATTTCAACAAATTGCAAAAATCGACCACCCCTATTGTTGGGGGTCTACTACCTATCAAATCACTAAAATAAAAAGTCCTGTTCCGTATTTTATTTGGCAAATATCTCCAATACAAGTGTTGAACAATTATTCTACATCTTTGATGGATCAGTTGTCTTATTATTCAGAATCAAAGTATCAATGTCTTCTTCGTCATATTTTTCTAACGAAAAGGATAAGCCAGAAATTGATGAGCGCCCAAGTAAAACAGCCTAATTGGCACATCTACTTGGAAGAACTTACGTAGTTTTGCAGAAAATGTGTAATATAATAAATATTGTATTTTGTTGACGCACCGGTCCCCATGCCAGGATTAGGAGGTAACCACTGAACTCTGATTTCTCTTTGAATCATTGCCGGTCCAGGAATATTCGTGAGCATCCATAACAAATGTTCTCGCTCAGCTACATTACTAACTGACGGTTCATCGGCGCCTTAAAAAATATCACATTACTAAGGTATTCAACAAGGAAAATAATTTGTTTATATTCTCTCAATGGGTAGACATCAGTGACATCGTTTGTGAGGAAGCATTTGAAATAATGTTGAGTGACATGAAAATATTCCTTAGATCCTAGTGAACAAAAGACACCGCGCTTTGCTTATGGGAACTGGCTCCCAGTCAAATTTTTTTAAATTGAAATATGTGTCGTAAAAGTGTCTCCTGAGAAAAAGCTCTCACGGGCGGAAAAAAAAATAATGACAGGATTTCGAGATATTCGCGTCTAAAGTTGGGGACTATTTGCCCTCCGCTTCGTATTCTCGTACGTAGCAGGCCGCTTAACTACTACGCCAACTGGAAACCTTCTCGGTCGAATCGCCCGACTCAGCGCGCATTGATATTTGCAGTCCCTCCCAACTGCTTATTTGTTTACCGCACACCAACTGCTCTGCCTTGACCACTCCCTCAACTGATTACTTACCTACATCAACATTTTCTTTTTCTCTGCGAACTATCTACTCTCTCCCTCTCTCTCCCTCTCTCTCCCTCATTGTAAATGTAGTTCCGATTAATAATAGTTCATTGTTGTTTCTCTCGCAATATTTGACACCTAGTTTTTGCGTCCTTTTTTTTGTTTATTTGTTTATTTCTCTTTTATTATTCATGGATTTACTTATTTTGATTGAGGGGGAAGCGGTCGTTAGCACACGACGTAGTGGTTCATGAGCATTATACTATCGTTCTACTTCCAAAGCTATGTTTGTTTCGATATCTCCTCTATTTAAACCTACAAGAGAGAGTCTATCTTCAGACTGTTCATTTGGGCTTCCAAATAATCGATACATTTCCTTAGGTTCAAATGGGATGGAAAATTCAGTTGATTGTTCACGATCCGCCGCTGTCACTGTCGCCATCAGATCGATTCTATTTGGTAGATTTTTATGGAGGAGCCATCGATACACCAAGATACACGACTGTCCGCGTTCGTGTGGCACACTTTTTTTTCCCCCTCCGACCCCCCTTTCCTATTAAACTTCAGTACAGCTCTATACACTTGTCAAAAATCACGTTTCTTTGGTTTGATTTTTTTTAGGGGGGAGAAGTTTGTTTTTGTTTATTTATTTTCATTTTTTCTTTTTTGACGACTCTTTAGAAAACTTGTATCACATCGCTTGAAACATCGCTTTGGAAGTAGAACGATAGTATAATGCTCATGAACCACTACGTCGTGTGCTAACGACCGCTTCCCCCTCAATCAAAATAAGTAAATCCATGAATAATAAAAGAGAAATAAACAAATAAACAAAAAAAAAAGATGCAAAAACTAGGTGTCAAATATTGCGAGAGAAACAACAATGAACTATTATTAATCGGAACTACATTTACAATGAGGGAGAGAGAGGGAGAGAGAGGGAGAGAGCAGATAGTTCGCAGAGAAAAAGAAAATGTTGATGTAGGTAAGTAATCAGTTGAGGGAGTGGTCAAGGCAGAGCAGTTGGTGTGCGGTAAACAAATAAGCAGTTGGGAGGGACTGCAAATATCAATGCGCGCTGAGTCGGGCGATTCGACCGAGAAGGTTTCCAGTTGGCGTAGTAGTTAAGCGGCCTGCTACGTACGAGAATACGAAGCGGAGGGCAAATAGTCCCCAACTTTAAACGCGAATATCTCGAAATCCTGTCATTATTTTTTTTTCCGCCCGTGAGAGCTTTTTCTCAGGAGACACTTTTACGACACATATTTTAATTTAAAAAAATTTGACTGGGAGCCAGTTCCCATAAGCAAAGCGCGGTGTCCTTTCATTCACTTGTGGGACGTTTTGATCAATCGTAAGGGAACAATTTGTATTAAACGACAGCTAGTCGGCTTTGCGCCCCCATTCTCATTTTGCCCAAAGCTGATGTATTACGTTGTAAGAATAATAATATAATGTTAAGTGGCATGAAAATCTTCCTTAAATCCTAGTAAACAAGATTCAGTCACATATTGGACGTTTTGATCAATCATAAGAGAGAAATTTGTATTAAATGACAGCTAGTCGGTATTTCTCCATAAGCCCCCATTATAAAAAAATTCTCATTTGGGCAAAGCTACATATTTCGTCCCAAGTGCAGTAACATAATGTTAATAGCCATAAAAATCCTCCTTATATCCCAGTGAACAAGATTCAGTCACATATTGGACGTTTTGATCAACCATAAGAGAGAAATTCGGATTTAACGACAAGTAGTCGGTATTTCTCCATAAGCTTCAATGTTAAAAAAATCGCCTCTTGGGCATAGCTGCCGTGGTGCAAACATAGGGGTTGGCGTTTCTGGTAAATCGCTATCGGACCGACCTGTTTACTTAGATCATGACTCAAATGAGCAAAACGATTTCATTAAGCGCACTGCTGCGCTGGTACGGCAAGCTGTAAATAGTTTGGGTGGTGGGGGCGTTCAAGAGGAGGGTTGGGTAGGTGGGGCGGGGACAAAAATGTTGTCATTGCTGCGGGCGTAAGGGTCAACCATTCGAACATTTCTTTTATTTGTAAATAAAAATTAAAGGTGGTTGGGGTTTGATATCGATCTCCGGACTCTGCCAAATTACTTAACATTTTATGCTTTATTGATTTATGTATCTTTAAGAGAGGGTTGCAGCACAAACTTTTTAAGATAGCCCTTTTGATGAGAAAACTTAAATAAAAAATTCAGGGCTCTAAAATCAATTATCGGCTAAGTTTATGAAAAAACCATTTCATATCGAACGCTCGTGGAAAAAGCTAGATGTTTACCTCCAGCTCCGAGTCTCATCAATCTTAACTGCAGAGACGCAATTTTGACGGCAACATACCGTACAAATAGATCACCTATCACAGCTTCACCTCACAATGTGACACCCGTGGAAAGGTTCAATAAAAATCCTGACTTATAAAATCTGTGAATTTTCGACAGGACGTTTCTTTTGAAAATTTCCGATTAACTTAGGTCAAACTCTGACTCAAAAAGTATAAAAAACCGCTTGGTTGGTTATGGGAAAAATTGATGCATGGTTTGGGCAAACCAAAAAGTCATAACGTCTAGAAACATTGTACACAACAAACATTGTACCGAACATTGTACATTCCTAAGCAAAACATTCAACAAGACGTACTATAATTATACCGAGACACCTATAGAACAAAATATGAAATTAAAAAAGAAATACTGAAAAGAAGTCTTTCCGTTACTTAATAAGAGGGTCTGCTCAGCTTTGTGACAAGGTTTCGTCTTGACCTTAGTGACATTGTAAATTATTCAAGGCAGTTCTATTAGTGTTCATTGCTCAACTCCTGTTCCTTTCAATTATTCAAAGAGAGTACTGAGAAATCTCAAAGAAACTAGTGTCCTTGAACTATAAGTCTGAGGAAGTACCGATGGTAATTGCTCAGTAGGTTTTTTTGAAGCTGACTGGGGCAGGAACATTACTGACAGAAAATTGATCTCTGGCTCCCAGTTTTTATCCTCTTGGATGCCCCATTTCTTGGGGAACAAAGAAACAGAAAACTGTCACTCTCTCTTCCACGGAAGCTGCGTTTATTGCACTTAGCAAGCATGGCTGCACGAGAAACTCTATGTCTCATGAAAATTTTAAACGATCTATATGTTACTTGTGAGACTGCCCAGATTTTTGAGGATAGTCAATCATGCATTTATTTAACTAAAACCCCAGTCGAACACCAACGTAAAGACATTTACACAGTCTAGCCATAAGTTCTGACAATCGCTATTTGGCCGATAGCAGCCAAACGACTGAAAATAAGTATACAGGGTGTTTCACATAACCTGCTCACTATGGTTTTCTTGAACGGGTGACGATAAAAAAATCAGGAAAAATCGGTTTTATAGTAACTCGGACCTAAAGTTTCATTTAAAAATGCTGCCACAACCCAAAATTTGGTTTTTGGGGGGTTTTCAGGGGGGGCACCCCCCTAATCTCGAGATTTTTCTACCGGAATTTCGTCACTTACTTACATCTGATCAGGGTGGTGTAACGGTTAGGCCATCGGACTTGTAGTCGGAAGATCTCGGGTACGAGTCCCGGTAACGACCGTCAAATTTGGAAGCTTCCGTTCGATCGGCGGACCTCGGTGGTACATCCGAACATGTCTATGAGTGAAGATTTCCTTTTATTAATCCCCAATATTATCCTTTACCCTTTTATTCAGTTAAAAAACTTTTAGATGGTGATCAATAAAATTTTAATGGTGGACCAGCAGAATTCTGATGGTGGTCATTAAAAACACCGAGAAATGGAACGCTGACCGGTCAACCAATTTGTTGGTCGCCAACAAAGATTTTGATGGCAAACATTAAATTTGTTGACCGGTCAGCGTTCCATTTCTCAGTGTTTTTAATGACCGTCATCAAAAAATTTTTAGCGGGGCTGGGGAGGGTACCCTCGAATCTCGAAATTTTCAAATGGCAACCCCTATCTTGTGATACCTCATTTGGAAGAGGGTAAAATTCTATGCATTTTGGCTTAAACCGGAAGTCAATATCTTTTTTTGTTTTCGAGATATCGAAGGTCGAAGTTCGATAATGGACCAATTTTCGAAAATTCTTAACTCCTACAAAAATAGTCGTAAAACAAAAAACTGCACATGTAAAATGCTCTACTTGATGAGTACTTTCATGAAAAAAATACAAATTTACAATCAAATAAACCGGAAGTCGACTTTTAGGCACCTTAACATTTTTGGCGGGAAAACCCCCATTTCTCAAAATTTTCAAATGGTAACCCCTATCTGTAATACCTCATTCGAAGAAACGTAAAAAGTAGTGCATTTTGGCGCAATCAAAAGTCCAATATCGTTTTTCTAATTCAATACACAAAAAATCGAAGTTCGATTTAGACCATTTTTCGACCCTGTAAAAAACGAATCCTATCTTGTGATACATCATTCAAAAGCCCATCAAAAACCAAGAATTTTAGTGCAAACCAGAAGTCAATACCTTTTTTCGCGGTCGAGATATCGCAAGTCAAAATTTTGTCTTTGGTTAGGGTCTACCTTAAATTTTGTCTTGCGATATCTCGACCGCGAAAAAAGGTATTGACTTCTGGTTTGCACTAAAATTCTTGGTTTTTTATGTGCTTTTGAATGATGTATCACAAGATAGGATTCGTTTTTTACAGGGTCGAAAAATGGTCTAAATCGAACTTCGATTTTCGATGTATCGAATTAGAAATACGATATCGGACTTTTGATTGCGCCAAAATGCACTACTTTTTACGCTTCTTCGAATGAGGTATTAAAAGATAGGGGTGTCCGTTTGAAAATTTTGAGAAATGGGGGTTTTCCCGCCAAAAATGTTAAGGTGCCTAAAAGTCGACTTCCGGTTTATTTGATTGAGAATTCGTATTTTTTCTTGAAAGTACTCATCAAGTAGAGCATTTTACATGTGCAGTTTTTTGTTTTACGACTATTTTTGTAGGAGTTAAGAATTTTCGAAAATTGGTCCATTATCGAACTTCGACCTTCGATATCTCAAAAACAGAAAAAGATATTGACTTCCGTTTTAAGCTAAAATGCATAGAATTTTACCCTCTTTCAAATGAGGTATCACAAGATAGGGGTTGCTATTTGAAAATCTTGAGATTAGGGGGGTGCCCCCCTGAAAACCCCCCAAAAACCAAATTTTGGGTTGTGGCAGCATTTTTAAATGAAATTTTAGGTCCGAGTTACTACAAAACCGATTTTTCCTGATTTTTTTATCGTCACCCGTTCAAGAAAACCATAGTGAGCAGGTTATGTGAAACACCCTGTACAACACTATATATATATATATATATATATATATATATATATATATATATATATATATATATATATATATATATATATATATATATATATATATATATATATATATATATATATATATATATATATATATATATATATATATATATATATATATAATGAATACCTTTAGAGTTGGTCAGACTCTAAAGTTTGGAGAAACAACAAAGCCAAAAAAGAAAAAAATAACATTAAAAAATAATGTAAGTATGTGTAAAAAACAGGGGGGGAGAGAGTTCAGCTCAGGCAGGTGCAAGGTTTTTATTATATATATATATATATATAGACAATGCTTTTGAGTTGGGCAAACTCATCAGCTGAGGTAATAAAGCCAAGAAAAAAGAAAAAAAATCATATTAAAAATATGAAAGTAATAGTTAAAAAACTAAAGGGACGAAACCGGTCGTGAGGCTCTCGAACGCTGTCCTCGCTCATGCTTTCTGTTGCACTGCCTGAGTTGAACTCTCTCCCCCCTTTAGTTTTTTAACTATTACTTTCATATTTTTAATATGATTTTTTTTCTTTTTTCTTGGCTTTATTACCTCAGCTGATGAGTTTGCCCAACTCAAAAGCATTGTCTATACCATGTGGCCAAAGTATGTTGTTTCGCTTATATATATATATATATATATATATATATATATATATATATATATATATATATATATATATATATATATATTATATATATATATATATATATATATATATATAATGGAATTTATTTTCAATATGGCTAATTCAATACATAGTGGTTGAAATAAGAGCTAAATAGCCAGTTATTTTTTTGGTACTATTTTCACATAATTTATTCTTTCTTTAAAAAACACAGAAGAGAAAATAATAATAAATGAGTTTAGCAAACGTTTCGGCTTGAATCATAGCCATCCTCAGTGCAAATAAAAACAATAAACCCAAATTGGGAACCGACACAGCAAATCGAAAACCATAACAAAGCAGAAACTTAACTGACTAATATACAATAAACGACGCGAGACCCAAGAGGCCCGGTTAATCAAGAAACAAAACAATCAGTGTGCATACCTACACATGTTGCCAACTTTACATTGTTGCAATATTTATTATTATTAAAAAAAAAAAAAAAAAAAAAAAAAAAAAAACTTTATAATTAATTATCTATTTGATTTTTAATGAAAAATTGATCATACCTTGAATTAAGACCAGATGTATCAGTCCTAAAATTAATAGCACTTTGACACTTTTTTATATGTACTGCTTCCAATACATGCCTAGCTTTCAAATTTTTCTCTTTGGCTAAGACCTGAGGTTGTTCAAAATCAAAAACATGACCCATGTCCTTCATATGTTGATGTAAGGCTGTTTGTTCCTTCTTATCATATTTGTGAGATTTAATCCGTTCACTTGAATACCGTTTAGTTTGACCTATATACGATCCCTCACAATTTTTACAGTTTATTTTGTAGACAACAGAAGATTTCTTTTCGACAGGAGTTTTGCTTTTTAAATTCGTAAACAATTTTTTATTAGTAAACGTGTTTGCAAACACAGGCTGGATACCAATTTTTCCCAACGACCTTTTAAAATTTTCCGCTAAAACAGGCACATACGGTAATTTAACAACACTACGTAAATCAATTTTAGGTTTTTCACTCACATTTATATGGGTACGCTTTCGTTGAGCTTGTACCTTTTTGAAAACTGTGTTCATCAGCTTCTCTGGGTAACCATTTTCATGCAACATTTTTTTTGCCTTGAGAATACATTCTGTTTGGTAACAATAATCCGTTAAATTAACCACTCTTTTTGCTAAATTATTAATAACATTCAATTTGTGTTGAAAAGGCACATCAGAAAAAAAGTTCAGATACCTACCCGAATGAGTTAGTTTTTGATACCATTTTGTTCTTATTTTTCCACTTTTTAAAATGATCAATTGTCATGTCCAGAAAAATTTAATTTTTTCCTCCACTTCTTCTTCAAGTGTGAATTGAATATTCTCGTGAAAACTATTAAAATGGTCTAATAGCAAACTACCTTTATCTTTAGGAATGCATATTAGGATGTCATCTACAAACCTTTTATAAAAAATACATCTAAAAGGCAAAGTATTTAATAATGTATCTTCAGCACTCTCCAAAACTAAATTTGCAATGACTGCCGAAATCGGGCCACCCATTGCTAGTCCAGATACTTGCTGAAAGAACATATCTCCAAACTGAAAAAAAGTTGAATTTAAGCATATTTTTACAGCATACAAAAAATCATTTTCGGGCATTTTAGTGAACTTCTTAATTTTTGGCCATTTATCTTCAATCACTTTTAATGCAAGATCTATGGGAACATTCGTATAAAGAGACACAACATCCAGTGAAGCTAACATATAACCATCAGGGACCGTTTGATGCTTAACAAATCTCTGAAAACTAAAAGAATCTTTTACATGATATTTTGTTTTTCCTACAACCTTGCCTATAATTTCACCCAAATACTTTGACATTTTGTAAAATGGTGATTGTATACTACTCACGATAGGTCTGAGAGGGTAACCAGGCCTATGCAATTTTACTAAACCATAGATTTTCGGAGGCAACGCCTCTTTCATGACTAACCCTTCATGAATTTCTTTATTAATGAACTTGTTCTTTAACCAATTGTTAACCATGGAGTTGTTTTTTAGTTGTTGGGTGTTTGTTAAATCTCTTTTTATTTGTTTATATACTTTATCATCACTTAGTAAGGTCATCATTTTGTCATTGTAGTCTTTTTTAGTGATTACAATAGTTTTATTACTTTTATCCGTATTTATAACAAAAAGGTCAGAATTTTCTTTGAGAAATTTTTCGGTTTTAATAATTTCTTTACGGACATTTTTAACGAAAATTTCTTTTCCTATGTTTTTATTTTGTTCTTTTCGGATTTCACCACTGTTAACACTATGCAAAAAATGTTTTAAAGTATCCACAGTCTTTATACGAGCTTCATTTCTCAAGGCTTCAAAATCGAAATGCATACTTTCTATATTAGCCACAATGTTCTCAACATGACATGCTCTGCCTATTTCCACAATTCCTTTTCCACAGTACATGTTGTTATTAAAACAAGAAAAATTTGGACCTAATGCTAATGTATTTAGAACATACTCAGGAATGTTTTTACATGTTAAATTAAGACACCAATTTTTTGATGCCTCTTTTATTTTGTTAGCAGTACAGTGAATTTCACTTGATTTAATAAGACGTTCAATTTTTTTCTCACTATTTTGTCTCAGTTTTTCTGAAAAACCATCATTTGTGTTCTGAAGGATAATTTTGTCGACTATGTCAACCGGTAAAAACTGGTGTAGTTTTACGACTTTGGAATCATATTCTTGTTTTAGAAAACTTAAATGAGAGAAAGCATCACTGATTAATACATTTAATAACTTATTATCGAAATCAGATATCAGTTTGTTTACTTTTGCTACATTTGACTTGTTATGAATGTTTCCAAATTGGTTATTTGAAAAATGAAGGAAATTTGGCATCACCTTGAGTTCTTTGCATTTAGAAAGAAAATACTTGTTGTTTTCTGACGATGTAATTTTTCTGGAAAGTCGACCAACATCTTTAACACATTTGACTGCATCTTGACCGAAGGTTTTCTTGATATCTTCGAAGAACACCATCCTCACAAGTAAAATCCACACAATGAGAAGTAAAACGAGGGACCGCAGTGCACTTTTATGCTCGTGCATGATATTTAATGGAATTTATTTTCAATATGGCTAATTCAATACATAGTGGTTGAAATAAGAGCTAAATAGCCAGTTATTTTTTTGGTACTATTTTCACATAATTTATTCTTTCTTTAAAAAACACAGAAGAGAAAATAATAATAAATGAGTTTAGCAAACGTTTCGGCTTGAATCATAGCCATCCTCAGTGCAAATAAAAACAATAAACCCAAATTGGGAACCGACACAGCAAATCGAAAACCATAACAAAGCAGAAACTTAACTGACTAATATACAATAAACGACGCGAGACCCAAGAGGCCCATATAAAAAGCGTACCCATATAAATGTGAGTGAAAAACCTAAAATTGATTTACGTAGTGTTGTTAAATTACCGTATGTGCCTGTTTTAGCGGAAAATTTTAAAAGGTCGTTGGGAAAAATTGGTATCCAGCCTGTGTTTGCAAACACGTTTAATAATAAAAAATTGTTTACGAATTTAAAAAGCAAAACTCCTGTCGAAAAGAAATCTTCTGTTGTCTACAAAATAAACTGTAAAAATTGTGAGGGATCGTATATAGGTCAAACTAAACGGTATTCAAGTGAACGGATTAAATCTCACAAATATGATAAGAAGGAACAAACAGCCTTACATCAACATATGAAGGACATGGGTCATGTTTTTGATTTTGAACAACCTCAGGTCTTAGCCAAAGAGAAAAATTTGAAAGCTAGGCATGTATTGGAAGCAGTACATATAAAAAAGTGTCAAAGTGCTATTAATTTTAGGACTGATACATCTGGTCTTAATTCAAGGTATGATCAATTTTTCATTAAAAATCAAATAGATAATTAATTATAAAGTTTTTTTTTTTTTTTTTTTTTTTTTTTTAATAATAATAAATATTGCAACAATGTAAAGTTGGCAACATGTGTAGGTATGCACACTGATTGTTTTGTTTCTTGATTAACCGGGCCTCTTGGGTCTCGCGTCGTTTATTGTATATTAGTCAGTTAAGTTTCTGCTTTGTTATGGTTTTCGATTTGCTGTGTCGGTTCCCAATTTGGGTTTATTGTTTTTATTTGCACTGAGGATGGCTATGATTCAAGCCGAAACGTTTGCTAAACTCATTTATTATTATTTTCTCTTCTGTGTTTTTTAAAGAAAGAATAAATTATGTGAAAATAGTACCAAAAAAATAACTGGCTATTTAGCTCTTATTTCAACCACTATGTATTGAATTAGCCATATTGAAAATAAATTCCATTAAATATCATGCACGAGCATAAAAGTGCACTGCGGTCCCTCGTTTTACTTCTCATTGTGTGGATTTTACTTGTGAGGATGGCGTTCTTCGAAGATATCAAGAAAACCTTCGGTCAAGATGCAGTCAAATGTGTTAAAGATGTTGGTCGACTTTCCAGAAAAATTACATCGTCAGAAAACAACAAGTATTTTCTTTCTAAATGCAAAGAACTCAAGGTGATGCCAAATTTCCTTCATTTTTCAAATAACCAATTTGGAAACATTCATAACAAGTCAAATGTAGCAAAAGTAAACAAACTGATATCTGATTTCGATAATAAGTTATTAAATGTATTAATCAGTGATGCTTTCTCTCATTTAAGTTTTCTAAAACAAGAATATGATTCCAAAGTCGTAAAACTACACCAGTTTTTACCGGTTGACATAGTCGACAAAATTATCCTTCAGAACACAAATGATGGTTTTTCAGAAAAACTGAGACAAAATAGTGAGAAAAAAATTGAACGTCTTATTAAATCAAGTGAAATTCACTGTACTGCTAACAAAATAAAAGAGGCATCAAAAAATTGGTGTCTTAATTTAACATGTAAAAACATTCCTGAGTATGTTCTAAATACATTAGCATTAGGTCCAAATTTTTCTTGTTTTAATAACAACATGTACTGTGGAAAAGGAATTGTGGAAATAGGCAGAGCATGTCATGTTGAGAACATTGTGGCTAATATAGAAAGTATGCATTTCGATTTTGAAGCCTTGAGAAATGAAGCTCGTATAAAGACTGTGGATACTTTAAAACATTTTTTGCATAGTGTTAACAGTGGTGAAATCCGAAAAGAACAAAATAAAAACATAGGAAAAGAAATTTTCGTTAAAAATGTCCGTAAAGAAATTATTAAAACCGAAAAATTTCTCAAAGAAAATTCTGACCTTTTTGTTATAAATACGGATAAAAGTAATAAAACTATTGTAATCACTAAAAAAGACTACAATGACAAAATGATGACCTTACTAAGTGATGATAAAGTATATAAACAAATAAAAAGAGATTTAACAAACACCCAACAACTAAAAAACAACTCCATGGTTAACAATTGGTTAAAGAACAAGTTCATTAATAAAGAAATTCATGAAGGGTTAGTCATGAAAGAGGCGTTGCCTCCGAAAATCTATGGTTTAGTAAAATTGCATAGGCCTGGTTACCCTCTCAGACCTATCGTGAGTAGTATACAATCACCATTTTACAAAATGTCAAAGTATTTGGGTGAAATTATAGGCAAGGTTGTAGGAAAAACAAAATATCATGTAAAAGATTCTTTTAGTTTTCAGAGATTTGTTAAGCATCAAACGGTCCCTGATGGTTATATGTTAGCTTCACTGGATGTTGTGTCTCTTTATACGAATGTTCCCATAGATCTTGCATTAAAAGTGATTGAAGATAAATGGCCAAAAATTAAGAAGTTCACTAAAATGCCCGAAAATGATTTTTTGTATGCTGTAAAAATATGCTTAAATTCAACTTTTTTTCAGTTTGGAGATATGTTCTTTCAGCAAGTATCTGGACTAGCAATGGGTGGCCCGATTTCGGCAGTCATTGCAAATTTAGTTTTGGAGAGTGCTGAAGATACATTATTAAATACTTTGCCTTTTAGATGTATTTTTTATAAAAGGTTTGTAGATGACATCCTAATATGCATTCCTAAAGATAAAGGTAGTTTGCTATTAGACCATTTTAATAGTTTTCACGAGAATATTCAATTCACACTTGAAGAAGAAGTGGAGGAAAAAATTAATTTTCTGGACATGACAATTGATCATATTAAAAGTGGAAAAATAAGAACAAAATGGTATCAAAAACTAACTCATTCGGGTAGGTATCTGAACTTTTTTTCTGATGTGCCTTTTCAACACAAATTGAATGTTATTAATAATTTAGCAAAAAGAGTGGTTAATTTAACGGATTATTGTTACCAAACAGAATGTATTCTCAAGGCAAAAAAAATGTTGCATGAAAATGGTTACCCAGAGAAGCTGATGAACACAGTTTTCAAAAAGGTACAAGCTCAACGAAAGCGTACCCATATAAATGTGAGTGAAAAACCTAAAATTGATTTACGTAGTGTTGTTAAATTACCGTATGTGCCTGTTTTAGCGGAAAATTTTAAAAGGTCGTTGGGAAAAATTGGTATCCAGCCTGTGTTTGCAAACACGTTTACTAATAAAAAATTGTTTACGAATTTAAAAAGCAAAACTCCTGTCGAAAAGAAATCTTCTGTTGTCTACAAAATAAACTGTAAAAATTGTGAGGGATCGTATATAGGTCAAACTAAACGGTATTTAAGTGAACGGATTAAATCTCACAAATATGATAAGAAGGAACAAACAGCCTTACATCAACATATGAAGGACATGGGTCATGTTTTTGATTTTGAACAACCTCAGGTCTTAGCCAAAGAGAAAAATTTGAAAGCTAGGCATGTATTGGAAGCAGTACATATAAAAAAGTGTCAAAGTGCTATTAATTTTAGGACTGATACATCTGGTCTTAATTCAAGGTATGATCAATTTTTCATTAAAAATCAAATCGATATTTAATTATAAAGTTTTTTTTTTTTTTTTTTTTTTTTTTTTTTTTTTTTTTTTTTAATAATAATAAATATTGCAACAATGTAAAGTTGGCAACATGTGTAGGTATGCACACTGATTGTTTTGTTTCTTGATTAACCGGGCCTCTTGGGTCTCGCGTCGTTTATTGTATATTAGTCCGTTAAGTTTCTGCTTTGTTATGGTTTTCGATTTGCTGTGTCGGTTCCCAATTTGGGTTTATTGTTTTTATTT
>VMOF01000111.1:44491256-44498515 GCA_011764245.1 Trialeurodes vaporariorum | reverse complement strand
GCCTTAAAAAAAGGAAAATTTGGCGCAAACCCGAAGTCGGTACGATGCGTCTATTCAAAATGGCGGACATTTAACCATTTGGGGGTGGGGGACCGTCCCCCCCAAATGAAATCCCTCCATCGAGTGATACACCAATCGAAAGGTCTTGGAAAGAGAAAGAGAATGGCGCAAACCGGACGTCAATACGATGCTTGCATCCAAAATGGCAGCCGGTTAAAGTTTTTTGGATTATGAACCTGCAGGCCTATAGCCAAAAAACTTTAACAGGCTGCCATTTTGGATGCAAGCATCGTATTGACGTCCGGTTTGCGCCATTCTCTTTCTCTTTCCAAGACCTTTCGATTGGTGTATCACTCGATGGAGGGATTTCATTTGGGGGGACGGTCCCCCACCCCCAAATGGTTAAATGGCCGCCATTTTGAATAGACGCATCGTGTCGACTTCGGGTTTGCGCCAAATTTTTCCTTTTTTTAAGGCCTTTCGATTGATGTACAACACGACCCCCCTTTACATTTGACTTTTTTGAGCTACAGCCCCCCAAACTCAAAATTTTTGGGGGGGGCTCCGCGCCCCATTTTTTTCCCACCAAATGATAAAGTGTGGCACATCATTGGAAAGAAGACGTTCTGAGAATTCAGAAAACTTTTAGTTTTTGAAAAAATATTGATTCAAACCGAAGTTATAGGCCTCTAAAGTATGGGGTAGCTATTTGGCCGCCATTTTGTTTTGAGAGGGGCTACCGAAAATCTGAAAAAACGAAATTACTCAGTTTTTTGAGCCTTTTTGAATGATGAAATAAAAATACCCCCTGCCATTTGAAATATGCGATATATTGGCAACACGGGGTACATTTTGGGGCCTACGCCCCCCCTTAAGGGGGATGGGAGCCCCCCGATATTTTCTCTGAAGTCGCTTAAGGGTAATAGATTATTCCTGAATTTTTCAGATTTTTACAATCAACCAGGCGCTCACAGCAAAAGTGTGAACTCATTTCTCGGACACCCTGTATATATATATATATATATATATATATATATATATATATATATATATATATATATAATATATATATATATATATATATATATAATATATGTCCATCCATAGTATCGTCCTCCGACATATTTTTTGCCTCCGGGACCCAGTTCTTGCTTCCAACTTTGCAGCTTTATATATAGCTGTTAATGTAGTGTCACAAACCCGGCCCCATAAAAATATATATCACATATAACGTAATTGATTAATATATTCTGTAGTTTATTGATATATTTCTACTTCAGAATTATATATTTCATTAGAATATGCCTCCGGAGGCATAAACTCGGTATGGTTCCAGAGTTTCTGCCTCCGGAGGTCATTGTTCGGGAATGACATGATGAATTCCGTATATATACTCATATAACCTACAAAAACTGCCAAGAAGGGCAATCCAAAGCGTTTTTGTAGAGTTCAGACCAAAAAGGATACCTCTAAATCATTCAAAATTGAAAATATTGAGGATATTCTTCAAGAACGAACCATAATTCTGCTCCAGAGGCAAAATAATATAAAATGATAACATATTTTCTAATGCAAAAACATTTCATCTATCATTTTAATTCTACCGAACTGTGAAATTTGGTGAAACTTGGTTTGCGAGGGTTTTCGCGGTCGAGAAAACCGAATCTGAGGTCCGTTTTACATACTTATCAAATCCAAGATGGCGGCCAAATAGCGACCATCGGCAATCTCAATAACTATCCTGTTTATCAACGGAATTGACTGTTTTGGACCCGGGGGTTTTCGCGTCGAGAAAACCGAATCTAAGGTCTGTTTTTACTCATTTTCAAATCCAAGATGGCGGCCAAATAGCGATTTATTGGCAGTTTCAATAACCATCCTGTTTATCAACGGATTTGTCTGAAATTTTGGGTCCGGGGGTTTTCACGGTCGAGAAAACCGAATCTGAAGTCCGTTTTACCTAATTATCAAATCCAAGATGGCGGCCAAATAGCGATCATCGGCAGTTTCTAAGTGCCGCCGGGAGAGGTCCCGTAAGGTCATTAAATAAACTCGGATGGATCCGACTTTTTCAGAGATGTTAGTCACAAGAACTAGCTTCTGACCAGTCCAGACCGAATTGCAATACATTGATTCGTTCGCGAGGCATCGATTTTTCAAAGGCGCGCGATCAAGTCAGATTGACCTTAGAAGGGCGATTGGAGAGTGGAAAACACACTAATTTCGTCCCACAGGGACCAGTCATATGCTATGTTGTATCAAATGAGCATTGTTCTGGGTCTTAATATTGTGCCGAAAGGGCCCAATGCAGTTTCGACCGAAAAAATGTCATTTGAGGGGGGGATCGACCCCTCGTTGCAGCGGAACTCTCACAAAAAATGTCTAAGTGCCGCCGCGAGAGGTCCCGTAAGGTCATTAAATAAACTTCGATGGATCCGACTTTTTTAGAGTGGTTAGTCACAAGAGCTAGCTTTTGATTAATCCAAACGGAATTGCAATACATCGATTCATCCTCGAGATATCGATTTTACAAAGCCGCGCGATAAAGTCAGATTGACCTTAGAAGGGCGATTGGAGAGTGGAAAACACACTAATTTCGTCCCACAGGGACCAGTCATATGCTATGTTGTATCAAATGAGCATTGTTCTGGGTCTTAATATTGTGCCGAAAGGGCCCAATGCAGTTTCGACCGAAAAAATGTCATTTGAGGGGGGGATCGACCCCTCGTTGCAGCGGAACTCTCACAAAAAATGTCTAAGTGCCGCCGCGAGAGGTCCCGTAAGGTCATTAAATAAACTTCGATGGATCCGATTTTTTTAGAGTGGTTAGTCACAAGAGCTAGCTTTTGATTAGTCCAAACGGAATTGCAATACATCGATTCATCCTCGAGATATCGATTTATAAAGCCGCGCGATCAAGTCATATTGACCTTAGAAGGGCGATTGGAGAGTTGGAAACGCACTAATTTCGTCCCGCAGGGACCAGTCATATGCTATATTGTATGAAATGAGCATTCTTCCGGGTCCTAAAATTGTTCCAAAAGGGCCCAATGCAGTTTCGACCGAAAAAATGTCATCTGAGGGGGGATCGACCCCTCGTTGCAGCGGAACTCTCACAAAAAATGTCTAAGTGCCGCCGCGAGAGGTCCCGTAAGGTCATTAAATAAACTTCGATGGATCCGATTTTTTTAGAGTGGTTAGTCACAAGAGCTAGCTTTTGATTAGTCCAAACGGAATTGCAATACATCGATTCATCCTCGAGATATCGATTTATAAAGCCGCGCGATCAAGTCATATTGACCTTAGAAGGGCGATTGGAGAGTTGGAAACGCACTAATTTCGTCCCGCAGGGACCAGTCATATGCTATGTTGTATGAAATGAGCATTTTTCCGGGTCCTAAAATTGTTCCGAAAGGGGCCAATGCAGTTTCGACCGAAAAAATGTCATTTGAGGGGGGGATCGACCCCTCGTTGCAGCGGAACTCTCACAAAAAATGTCTAAGTGCCGCCGCGAGAGGTCCCGTAAGGTCATTAAATAAACTTCGATGGATCCGACTTTTTTAGAGTGGTTAGTCAAAAGGCAGAGCTTTCTTCCAGTCTAAACAGAATTGCAATACATCGATTCACTATCGAGATATCGATTTTTCAAAGGCGCGCGGTCCTGTCAGATCGACCATAAAACTGCGCTGGAGAGTGGTAATACCACGAATATCGTCTCTAACGGACTAGTGAGATGTAGTAGTATACCGGAGGAGCATTTTTCCTTGTCCCAATGATGTCTCGAGAGGGCTCGATTTAGTTTCGACCCATAAAATATCATCTTAAGGGTGGAGCGACCCCCGTTGTAGCTGAACTCTCACAAAAACTGTCTAACTGCCGCCGCGAGAGGTCCCGTAAGGTCCGTTTTAAAACGAACATGGATCTGATATTTTCAGAGTAGTCACAAGCAAGCAAGAGCTTCCGATCAGTTCAAACCGCATTGCAATTCATTAACTCATCCTCGAGATATCGATTTTACAACGCCGCTTGATCAAGTCAGATCGACCTTAGAGGGAAACTGCAGAGTGAAAGTACCGCGAATTTCGTCCCTCAGGGACCAGTCATATGCTATGTTGTATCGAATGAACATTTTTCCGGGTCCAAATATTGTCCGGAAAGGGCCCAAAGCCGTTTTGACCCAAAAAATTTCATCTTAGTGGGGAATGACCTCCCCCCCCCCCCCCATGAAGCAATTCTCCGACAAAAAAAAGTCCAACTGCGGCCGCAAGAGGTCTCATAAGATCAGTTTAAAAACTCATATGGATCAAAAACTTTCATAGTAGTCACGAATAAGCTAGATCTTTTGACCGGTGCAAACCGCATTGCAATCCATCGAATCGTTCTCGAGATATCGATTTTTCAAAGGCGCGCGGTCTTGCCGGTGTTGTCAGATCGACCCTATAGAAGGGCGAGGGAGAGTGAAAATACAGCGATTATTGTCTCTAAGGGACCGTTTATAATCCACAATCCAGTCCCAATTTCGAGTCATCAACTAGTTCCGAAAGGGCATGAAATGGTTAGGTTAGGTTAGGTTAGGTTATTATAGGTTAGGTTAGGTTAGGTTAGGTTGGGTTAGGTTAGGTTAGGTTTGGTAAGGTTAGGTTAGGTTGGGTTAGGTTGGGTAAGGTTAAGTTAAGTAATCCCCCAGCAACCCCGATAAATCTGTGCGGGGGGGGGGGGGGTCTATCCATTGATTTTGTCCGCCGGAGAAAACGCGTCATCGGACAAGCTTGTATTTTGTGAGTCGCTACTTAATGATAAATCGATGTATCGAAAATGAAGCGTCCAACGGACCTGCTGTTTTTCTGAATCAATAGTGCATATCAAGATGTCTCTTTCCTGTGATTTTTAGGCCGATCGGTGCCGAACTCGATCCGCCAGAGAAAACGCGTCATCGGACAGGCTTGTATTCTGTGAGTCGCTACTTAATGAAAAATCGATAATTGTAGTTTATTCTAGTGTAAATCGATCAATTGAAATTTGGTTGAGATTAGTCAGGAACTTTTCCTTCAAAGTGACAGCTGTGAAAAATTCAGATCCTCTTGAGTTTATTCAATGCCCCTACGGGGACCCATCGCGGCCGTAGTTGGACTTTTTTTGTCAGAGTATTCTTGATACAGGGGGTCGTTTCCCCCCCTAAGATGTAATTTTTTCGGTCGAATTGGCATTATGCCCTCTTCAGACATCATTGGGACCCGGAAAAATGCGGAATCGATATGGTACGGCACACGACTGGTCCCTGAGGGACGAAATTCGCGGTATATACTTTCACTCTCCAGTGCCCTTCTAATGTCGATCTGACGAGACCGCGCGCCTTTGAAAAATCGATATCTCGAGAATGAATCGATGTATTGCAAATCGGTTTGGATTAATCAGAAGCTCATGCTTGTGACTAAAAAATCTGAAATTCAGATCCACCCGAGTTTATTCAATGACGTTACTGGACCTCTCGCGGGCGCAGTTAGACATTTTTTGTCAGATTTACGGTGAAACGGGGAGTCGTTCCCCCCTGAGATGAAATTTTTTACGTCGAATCTGCATTGGGCCCTTTTGGGACAGTATTAGGACCCGGTAAAATGCTCATTCGATACAACATAGCATATGACTGGTCTCTGAGGGACGAGATTAGTGTATTTTCCACTCTCCAGCACCCTTCTACGGTCGATCTGACTTGATCGCGCGCCTTTGAAAAATCGATATATCGAGAATGAATCGATGTATTGCAATTCAGTTTGCACTGGTCGAAAGCTAATGCTCGTGACTGACATTCCTGAAAAAATCAGATCCATCCGAGTTTATTTAATGACCTCGAGGGTCCTCTCGCGGCGGCAGTTAGACATTTTTTGTGAGACTTACGCTGGATTTGGGGCCAACGCCCCCCCCTCCCGGGATGGAACTATTCGGTCCGGCACTCCTCAGGGCCCTTGAAAAATGTTATAAAAATAAAAAAAAAACATATCCATTTTCTCATGGTGCATGCTAGGTCCATGAGAGTCGAAATTCGCGGATTTCAGTGAATGCAGCGCTAATTTATGATCGATCTAACAAAACCGCGCGCCTTTGAATAATCGATGTCTCGAGAACGAACCGATGGATTGCACTGCGGTTTGGACTGGGTGGTAGCTTCAGCTTTCAGATACTTTTTGAAAAAAATTCAGATCCATCCAAGTGTTTAAACGGATCTTATGGGACCTCTCGCGGCCACAGTTAGACATTGTATGTGAGACTTACGCTGGAATGGGGGCCATGGCCCTCCTGGGATGGACTTTATTTGCCCGACACTCCTTAGGGCCCTTCAGTAACATCATTTCAACTCAAAAAAGCTAATTTGATCGAAATGAGAGCTTCAATGGTCTGTGAGAGTTGAAATTTGCGGATTTCAGTGAATTCACTGGTTATTTTCGTTCGATCTGACAAGACCGCGCGTCTTTGAAAAATCGATATCTCTAGTACGAATCGATGGATTGCACTGCGGTTTGAACTGGGTGGTAGCTTTAGCTTTCAGTTACTTTCTGAAAAAAGATCCATTTGAGTTTATAAACGGATCTTATGGGACCTTCCGCGGCCGCAGTTAGACATCAATTCTGAGACTTACGCTGGATTTGGGGCCAAGGCCCCCCTGGGATGGACCTTCTCGGTCCGAGACTCCTCAGGCCACTTGAAGACCTTCATCAAAATAAAAAAAATCATATCCAACTTCTCATGGCGCATGCTAAGTCCATAGAAGTCGACATTAGCGGATTTCAGTGAAACCAGTGCTTATTCACGTTCGATCTGGCAAGACCGCGCGCCTTTGAAAAATCGATATCTCGAAATAGAATCGCTGGATTGCACTGCGGTTTGGGGCGGTAGCTATAGCTTTTTGGTACTTACTAAAACAATTACAGATCCACCCAAGTTGATTAATGGATCCTATGGGACCTCTAACGGCCACAGTTTGGGACTGTCGATGATCGCTATTTGGCCGCCATGTTGGATTTGAAAATGGTTTAAAACGGACCTCAGATTCGGTTTTCTCGACCGCGAAAACCCCCGGACCCAAAATTTCAGTCAAATCCGTTGATAAACAGGATGGTTATTGAGACTGCCGTTGGTCGCTATTTGGCCGCCATCTTGGATTTGATAATTAGGTAAAACGGACCTCAGATTCGGTCTTCTCGACCGCGAAAACCCATGCACACAAAATTTAAGACAAATCGGTGGTTAAACATAATAGTTAC
>VMOF01000111.1:44388756-44488756 GCA_011764245.1 Trialeurodes vaporariorum | reverse complement strand
CTCCTTGAAATGATAGAAATCTTGAAACACGAGAGCAGTGTTTGTAATTGCCGCGCAGACGTGTCCAGATTAAGCTCTGCTTATCACCAGTTTTTTCGTCCAGATAGAGCTGGTGATTGATACTATTCTTTGCCTGTGTAGTCTTTTCCTTCAATTGAGAACTTGTTTGTGGTTTGAGCTTTAGTCATGGCCGTTGTTACCGTGATGGCATGACTCTTATTTTATATTTTTTTGTTTTTTTAATTTTCGATTGATAAAGGAGGTGTTAGCCCTCCGAAACGTCTTGATTTTTTAATTTTATTGTTTCGCGGCCTTATTCCCATTTAAGTTTTTATTATTATTCATGTGTTGGGCCGATTTAAGTTCTTTCTTTGTTTATATATATATATATATATATATATATATATATATATATATATATATATATATATATATATATATATATATATATATATATATATATATATATATATATATATATATATATATATAAGTAAACAAAATAAGTGGTAAGTGCCTGAATATTTTTTTAAATAATTTTTCTGGATTTGATTCAAAGAACAATAAGGCAAGAAAAATTACAATTTTAGATTTTAAGAAACAAACGTTTCGGCTGCAAAATACTAGCCATCTTCAGTGTAAAATTTAAATACATTAAAAAGAAAAAACAACCAAAATAAAGGAACCACAAACGGTTACATGATGAAAATAGTGAAGAAAGAAAGAGCAGAAAGAAAACAAAGAGACGCAGACGCAGTCTACCCTGGACAAAGGAGCACTGAAGATCACAAACAAATCAATCACGGAAAAGTAGCAAAAAACACACAGTTGCCACATTGCCGCATGAATCATATAAAAAAAAAAAAAAAAAAAAAAAAAAAAAAAATACAAATTTTAATTTGGCCTAAAGAAAAACCCATCATACCTTTTGCTTAAACCTACAGTGTCATTTCTGAAATTAATTGCATTTTGAGACCTTTTTATATGAATAGCTTCTAACGTTAGTCTGGCCTTCCTATTATTCTCTCTGGCAAGGACTTTGGGATGCTCAAAATCAAATTCATGTGCACACTCTATCATATGATGGTGAAGAGCAGTGGGTTCTTTTTATCGTATTTGTGAGACTTAATCCTTTCTTGTAAATATCTCTTTGTTTGTCCAATATAGGTTCCCTCACAGTCTTTACATTTAATTTCATAAACTACGTTTGACATTTTCTCAGTAGGAACTTTACTTTTTAAGTTGGTAAACAATTTCTTGTTAGAAAATTTTTTAGTGAAAACGGGTTGTACTCCTATCGGTTCTAATGCTGTTTTTAGACTTTCAGAGAGAACAGGAATATATGGAATTTTTAAAATGTTTTGAGCTACAAACTTGGCTTTTGGGGTTGAATTCAAATTTTGTTGATTCCTTTTTTTATACTGATGTTTTTTTACAATTTTATCTAGAAAATTTTCTGGATAACCATTTTCTTGTAACATTGATTTAGTTTTTACAATACATTCTTTCAAACAACATTGATCAGTTAAAGAATGTTAAAGAATGTTAAAGAATGAAAGAATGTATTGTAAAAACTAAATCAATGTTACAAGAAAATGGTTATCCAGAAAATTTTCTAGATAAAATTGTAAAAAAACATCAGTATAAAAAAAGGAATCAACAAAATTTGAATTCAACCCCAAAAGCCAAGTTTGTAGCTCAAAACATTTTAAAAATTCCATATATTCCTGTTCTCTCTGAAAGTCTAAAAACAGCATTAGAACCGATAGGAGTACAACCCGTTTTCACTAAAAAATTTTCTAACAAGAAATTGTTTACCAACTTAAAAAGTAAAGTTCCTACTGAGAAAATGTCAAACGTAGTTTATGAAATTAAATGTAAAGACTGTGAGGGAACCTATATTGGACAAACAAAGAGATATTTACAAGAAAGGATTAAGTCTCACAAATACGATAAAAAAGAACCCACTGCTCTTCACCATCATATGATAGAGTGTGCACATGAATTTGATTTTGAGCATCCCAAAGTCCTTGCCAGAGAGAATAATAGGAAGGCCAGACTAACGTTAGAAGCTATTCATATAAAAAGGTCTCAAAATGCAATTAATTTCAGAAATGACACTGTAGGTTTAAGCAAAAGGTATGATGGGTTTTTTCTTTAGGCCAAATTAAAATTTGTATTTTTTTTTTTTTTTTTTTTTTTTTTTTTTTCTATGATTCATGCGGCAATGTGGCAACTGTGTGTTTTTTGCTACTTTTCCGTGATTGATTTGTTTGTGATCTTCAGTGCTCCTTTGTCCAGGGTAGACTGCGTCTGCGTCTCTTTGTTTTCTTTCTGCTCTTTCTTTCTTCACTATTTTCATCATGTAACCGTTTGTGGTTCCTTTATTTTGGTTGTTTTTTTCTTTTTAATGTATTTAAATTTTACACTGAAGATGGCTAGTGTTTTGCAGCCGAAACGTTTGTTTCTTAAAATCTAAAATTGTAATTTTTCTTGCCTTGTTGTTCTTTGAATAAAATCCAGAAAAATTATTTAAAAAAAATATTCAGGCACTTACCACTTATTTTGTTTACTCATATATATATAATATACAACAGTGAAATGGGAAGTAGACCAAAAAAAACTAAAATAATACCGAAACGTTTCGACACAAACAACGTGGATCTTCATCAGTTGGACAATTAAAAAATAAATAAAAAAAAAAAATAAAACAAAGAGCAGGTGAGCCCGTTCCAAATCACATTGGAGCAAGGAGTGACCATCAGACCGCATACCGACAAGAGGAGAGACAAATAAACAGAGACACTGTAGATAGAGAGGAACATTAGTTGTTATCAATGTTATTAGGAAAAAACTGGTGATAGGCAAAACTCAATTTTTCAACGCCTGCCCGGAAGTTGCACACGTTACCTCTGTTCTTTATTATATGAATCATTTCGCATAGTGTCCTAGCATAGTCATCCACCTCATGAGGAAGCACTTTAACATTGTCAAAATTAAACAAATGGCCATGGTTAACGTTTTGATGTTGGTGAAGTGCAGTTTTTTTTGTTTTGATCGTATTTATGACCATTCAAACGTTTCGAAAGTTGTTGCTTCGTTTGACCAATGTAACCAATATTACAGATCTGACAGTCAATACGGTATACCACACAAGAAAGTTCGAAAACAGATCTTTTAGCTTTTAAGTTTGATCATAGGAATTCTAAATTATTATACCTTTTATGGATCGTTGTGAAACCAATTTCTTTCAAAATGCCCGCCACATTTTCAGAGAGCAATGGAACGTAGGGTAGTGCAACGTTGAAAAATTGAGTGTTGCCTATCACCAGTTTTTTCCTAATAACATTGATAACAACTAATGTTCCTCTCTATCTCCAGTGTCTCTGTTTATTTGTCTCTCCTCTTGTCGGTATGCGGTCTGATGGTCAGTCCTTGCTCCAATGTGATTTGGAACGGGCTCACCTGCTCTTTGTTTTTATTTATTTTTTTTTATTTATTTTTTAATTGTCCGACTGATGAAGATCCACGTTGTTTGTGTCGAAACGTTTCGGTATTATTTTAGTTTTTTTTGGTCTAGTTCCCATTTCACTGTTGTATATTATAAATTGTTTTGGCCATTTAACTTTTTCTCTAAGTATATATGTATATATATATATATATATATATATATATATATTCTGAGACTAGACAAAAAATGCTACAAAACCATGCTACTATCATTTGCATTGAAATGATTGATATCATATGATTGTTCTTTTCTTTTTTTCTTTTAACCTAACTTCTTCTTTTCACTCAAAAAAATAGCTTCATACCTTTGAGTCCTTGTTTAACTCATTTTTTCAATTAATTAACAGGGTTATGGGCCCAGACGCTATCAATTGCGGATTTTGAGTGTCCTTGCTCCCGTGAGCTTATCAAGCCTTTTTATTGTTATGGATCTTCACAAATCCATCGGCCTGTTAGAAGGCAAATCCAACTGGGAAACTTGGCGGTTTAAAATCACCGTATGCCTTCGCGGAATGCAGCCTGTTCTCAATATTGTGGAAGGAACGACCTTGCCGCCACCACCACCACCATTAGATGAAAATGATGCTGCGGCGAATGGTGACTATCAGACATTGCGGGAAAAATACGAGAAGGCGGAATGCAATGCTCTTCTAATTCTTACAACTAATATGACTGAGGAAACTCACAAAAAGGTGATGCGTTTGCACTCAGCAAGGGAGGTATGGCTCGAACTTCATCGATTATTTGAAGGAGTCGCAGAAAGTAAGATTTATAGCCTTTTTTCTGACTTCTTTAATTTTAAGAAAAATAGCCGCGATGATATGGCAACGCATATCTCCAAACTTAAAACTTTATTTGATACCCTCAAAAATGAAATGGAGAAGGACGAAAAAGTAAACGCCGATTTGTTTATTATTTGCAAATTATTAGATACGCTCCCCGATGAATATCTCTCCTTTAAATCAAATTGGATGCTGGCGGCAAAACAGGAGCAAACGTTAGATAATTTGACTAATCAGCTCTGCTCCTTTGAAAAATCACTGCAAAATAGAGAAAGAGATGGATCTTCTTCTTCCGATGCATTAGCTGTATCAAACAACCAGCAGAGAAAATTTGCCTTCAAAATTATTTGGAATTATTGTAAACGGCCTGGTCATATTATAAAAAAATGCAGAAAATGGATAGCTGACGGTAAACCAAAATTTGATAGAAATGCTGGAGAAATAAGAGGAATAGGCTCAACGTCTGATTTTGACGATTCCACTGAGGATCCGATAATTTTATCACTTCACGATGACTCAGGTACCTCCCACGATCAGGAAAAATGGTTTGTTGACAATGGTGCAACTAGGCATGTGACTAACCAGAAGCATCTTCTTTGTTCTTTTGAAACCTTTTCGACTCCTCACTCAGTTACCGCGGCTGACGGCTTTACCGTCAATGTTGTTGGAAAAGGTACGATTCAAGGTGAAATAGTAGTGAATGGGAGGAAAAATGAAATACATCTCAGCGATGTATGGTACGTTCCCGAAATTCAAAAAAAAATTATTTTCGATTCTCGCAGTTCATGACAAACATCCTGATAGTGAGTTCATATCGGATGTTAAAACTTGTCAATTAAAAATAAACAAAAAGGTTGTCTTCGTCGGTTTTCGCGAACGTTTTGATGGGTTATTTAAAATACCCATGCGGTGTAAAAATCCCGAAAATCCCGAAATCAATGCAGTCAAAGATGAAACTCATGAATTAAAATTATTCCATGAAAGATTTGGACATCAAAACATTCAACACATAAAAAGAGTGCTCAAAAGAGAATTGAATATTGATGTCAAATCTGATGCCAAAATTTGGGAGGGCTGCATTTTGGGTAGAGCACACCGACGACCTTTTGGGACAAAGCCATTGGCAAAAGCATGTGGAAAAACTATCACATCAGATGTTTGTGGTCCATTTACAGCATCAATTTCTGGCTTCAAATATTTTGTATTGTTTAAAGACAGTTTTTCTAAGTATAGGCACATTTATTTTATGCGACACAAGTCAGAGGTGGTAGATAAATTGAAAATCTTTCTCGCTGAGAAAAAGACAGCAGGCCACGTAATTAAAGAATTTTTATCAGATAATGGTAAAGAATTTGATAACTTGGAGATCAAAAAAATTCTACAAGAAAACGAAACGACCCAACGGTTTACAATGCCTTACTCTCCAGAACAAAACGGAGCAAGAGAGAGAGAGAAAATCGTACGATTGTTGAAACAGCAAGAGCCTTAATGTATAGTCATGGTAATATTCCACAAGGCCTTTGGGCAGAAATGATAAAAACTGCAGCTTACATATTGAATAGAACCGGCCCATCTACAGATAAAGATAAGTCTCCTTTTCAGGTCTGGTTTGGTACAAAACCTAGAATCAGACATTTGAAAGTTATTGGCTCAACTTGTTTCGCGCATGTTCCAAATCAATCGCGGACAAACATGGACGAAAAAGCAATAAAGGGGATATTAATTGGGTACGACTACGACGAAGGTTACAGAATATGGAGTCATGGCAAGCTTGTTAGATCTCGGGATTTGACCTTTCAAGAAGAACTTACAGAGGAGAAAATCCAAGTTGGAGAAAACGGTAAAAAACTCGACCCAGCGAAACCAATAGAAGTTAATATTATTGATATGACCACACCGGAAACATATCCACAGGCAATACTCTCTCCAGAAACAGAACAGTGGATAAAGGCTATGGACAAAGAGATGGATGCGTTGAAAACAAGTGGAACATGGAAACTGGCAGATTTACCACCAGACAAAAAAGCGATTCCCTGTAAATGGGTTTTGTAATGTATGCTAATGTGGCAACACTGCGTGGGCAGGTTGCGGGGTTGTAGCGCAGTGCTAACCCTCCTAAGTAATGTCACTTACGCATTGCTTAAAAATCTGTCTATACCGCGTAAACCAAGTGAACTTTCGTTCAATGAAGCCATAAATGTTCTCACGAAACACTTTGTGCCTGCCCCATCGGAAATGTCTCTTCGCTTTCAATTTCGAGAAAGAAAGCAATTCGAAAGTGAAAATATAAATGAATACGTCGCGTCATTAATGAAATTAGCAATGAACTGTAACTTCGAAAATTTGGAAACAAATTTACGTGACCAGTTCGTATGTGGCTTACGCGATTTGAATCCAAAAAAACGCCTTCTAAGTGAAACGGGATTAACGTTTTCCAAATCCGTTGAACTAGCCGGCGTAATGGAACTTACCGCCATTGAAGCAGCTACTATTAACAATGCATCTACAACATCTTATCACGCGAGGTCCGATGTGAAATTCATGAACTCTCGTGATCGTCAAGATAAGCGCGCATCTTCGTCTTCGTCTGCGTATCCGTCTTCGTTATCGAATTGGAACCGAAATTCCAACAATGGACGGAATCGCGACTACAATCAGGCTGGACCCAGTAACCAACGCAAATCATTTAACAAGGATCAGCAACGCCAACACTACAGCACGCAAAATAATGCAGCAGTTGGTAGAAATGGAAACGGTGGGACAAATCAAGGTCAAGGAAATCGCTCTCATCAAAGTGGAAATAATAATGTAAACAAAAACAAAGGACGACAATGTTACATCTGTGGCTGGACAAATCACGTATCTGAGGAATGTTATTATAAGGAGTATTCGTGCAGAAATTGTAAGAAAACCGGTCATTTGGCGAGGGTATGTAAAAGTAATTCAAAATAAATCAAATAATTGAATCTGAAGAAACGGTTGGTGACATCAAATTGTTCAAAGTAGAAGATTCACTGTGTGGAGAATCTAAGGTAAAACCGATTTTATTATCCATTGATGTAGGAAATGTTCCAATCTCTTTTGAATTAGACACGGGATCGCCAATTTCAGCAAGAAATAAGCAATTGTATGAAAATAAATTTAGGAGTTTAAAATTGAAAGAAACTCAAACTATTTTCAGATCTTATGATGGATCGGTACTCAAAGCATTAGGCTATTTTGAACCTCAAGTAATCTTTAAAGAAGTCAGTAATTTCATTAAAATGTATGTGATGGATGAAGGAGGCCCTCCGATATTGGGTAGGGCAGATATGTCATTGTTTAATATTCAAGTGATTTTTAAAGTCAATGAGGAATCAATAATGGATCGAATGAAATTAAAAGAGTCCCTAATGAAAGAGTTCTCAGATGTTTTCACGAATCGTCTCGGTAAATATAATAAACGAGAAATAGATATAGAATTAAAGGAAGGTTCTAAACCAATTTTTCTAAAGCCTCATCATTTACCGTATAAATTAAAGAAATGCTTACAATCAAATGGTCCTAAGTGATAACTGTAAACATTTTTTCAACATATCAACTCACATAGGTGTGTTTGAGTATCAAAGACTTGTATATGGGATAAATTCAGGTCCGGGTATTTTTCAAAGAGAAATGACCAAACTTTTCCAAGGAATACCAGGTGTAGTTGTATTTATCGATGACATTCTTATTGTTGGTAAAACATTGCAAGAAGTGTATGAGCGAACGGTTAGAGTACTAAAGAGAATCCAAGAAAGTGGACTAACGGTAAATAACAAAGGACAATTTTTTGTAAAAGAAGTAGAGTTTCTAGGGCACGTCTTAGATAGTGAAGGTTTACATATGGAAGAACCTAAGGTAAAAGCATTAATTAAGGCACCCATTCCTAAAAATGTTAGTGAATTGCAAGCCTTTCTAGGTATGGTGTCGTATTACCACAAATTTATTAGAAACGCTGCAGCGATATTAAAACCCTTGTATAGATTACTAGAAAAAGAAAAAAAGTGGAATTGGTCTAGTGACTGTGAGGAGGCATTTAAAGAAATTAAGCAAATTATTGCAAAAAAACCTGTGTTAGTTCAATTTGATCCTGAACTGCCTATTAAGTTAACATGTGATGCCAGTTCTTACGGTATTGCAGCAGTTTTAAGTCATATCTTTCCAAATGGCGATTGTAAACCTATCGCATTTTCTTCTAAAACTTTGTCAAAAGCTCAGCAAAATTATAGCCAAATACATAAAGAAGCATTCAGCTTATACTATGGCGTAAAAAAGTATTCTCAATATCTATACGATACAGAATTCACTCTGGAAACGGATCATGCTCCGCTAGTAAGTATTTTTGGTCCAAAAAAAGGAATCCCAGAAATGTCTGCTAGTAGACTTCAAAGGTGGGCACTATTTCTGTCAACTTTTAGGTACAAAATTGTCTATTGCAAATCTAAAGAAAACATCGCCGATGGATTGTCAAGATTACCCATAAATGATGATTTCATCACTGATGATGAGGATAGTGTTGAAGAAATTAACTATTTAAATTATACAACTAATAATGTCGAATGTTTATCACCGAAAATTGTAGCCTCTGAAACAGAAAAAGACCCTACTATCTCTAAAGTAATTTTTTATTTAAAAAATAAATGGCCTAGTATTATCTCAGAAGAATTTAAGCCGTATTATAATAAACAGTTGGAGCTATCAATTGAAAATAATTGTCTAATGTGGGGTTACAGAGTTGTGATCCCAAGTAAACTCAGAAAGACTATCTTAGATAAATTACATCAAGCCCACATGGGATTAGTCAAAACAAAAGCATTAGCCAGAAGTTATGTATGGTGGCCAAAAATAGATTTAGATATTGGAAGTTTAGTCAAAAATTGTCAAGCCTGTTCCGAATTTCAGTCAAATCCTCCCAAAACAGAACTAAGCCCTTGGAAATGGCCTTCAGCCCCAAATCAAAGGCTACACGCTGACTTTGCAGGTCCGATTGACAATTATTTTTATTTAATCATCATGGATGCTCATTCTAAGTGGGTGGAAGTAGCACAATTAAAATCTATTGTAAGTGCAAATGTTATAGAAGTTTTTCTCAATTATTTTGCAAAATGGGGTATACCTTTTCATCTAGTCACTGACAATGGAAAATCTTTCACGTCTAGTGAATTTGAATCATTTCTAAATCATTATAATGTAAAACACACTACGACAAGTGTATATTGTCCATATTCTAACGGTGCTGCGGAAAACTCAGTAAAAACGTTTAAACAGACTCTTAAATAAATGTTAATGTCAGGTAAAAAGGTGTCTGAAATTATTCCAATATTTTTATTCAATTACCGAAGTACTCCTCATTCAACTACAGGAATTTCTCCTGCCGAATTGCAGCTAGGAAGAAAATTACGTACTAAGTTTGACCTCTTATTGCCTAATTCTGCTTTCTTGAAAGAGAAAGTAGAGGCGGCACAAGAAAAACAAAAACAACATTATGGAGGAAAAAAAGATGGTAATAAATTAAACGTAGGAGATTTTGTCAAATTTAAAAATTTTTCTTCTAATGGTCCTCGATGGAAATTAGGACAAATTCAAAAGCAAATGGGTCATGTTACGTATGTACTAACTGATCAAGAAAATAATGAATTTAAAAGGCACAAAAATCAATTAATTAAAGTTGAAAATAAGGAACTGTATAATGGAAATGT
Source organism: Trialeurodes vaporariorum (assembly GCA_011764245.1). NCBI lineage: Eukaryota > Metazoa > Arthropoda > Insecta > Hemiptera > Aleyrodidae > Trialeurodes > Trialeurodes vaporariorum. The sequence continues at coordinate 44,478,744 of VMOF01000111.1, read as the reverse complement.
TAATGGGAATGGAAATTCTTCTGACGAATCCGATTGGATTTGGCCTCTTGTAAATAATAAAAGAAATAATGTAAATATAACTCCAGAATGTAAAAGCCCTGAAATTGTAAATAATAAAGGTAAAACTAAAAAGGTTAGAGCAAAGGAAAGTATTGTTAGAGTTGAACGTCCTAAACGTAATGTTAAACCTCCTAGGAAATTAGATTTATAGAAATTGTAAATAGCAAATTTAAGGGGGAAAAATGTAATGTATGCTAATGTGGCAACACTGCGTGAGCAGGTTGCGGGGTTGTAGCGCAGCGGTGTGCGCATAGAGAACTAGTCTACAGTCTATCGTCAATGTCTAAGGTGAAAATGTGTTAATGAAAGTATCGTAATAAATGTAAAATCTCTAACCAAAATGTGTTTGTTAAATCCTTATTTTAAGTGTGCACCCCTGTGTAATAAAGGTAATAATTAGGTGTTCTGTGTGAACATAACAGGTTTATAGGATAAAAACAAACGCAGATGGCTCTATAGACAAATTTAAAGCTCGCCTAGTCGTAAAAGGCTTTACACAAAAAAAGGGCACTGACTTTAATGAAACTTTCAGTCCGGTTGCAAGAATGGCTACGATTAGAACACTATTAAGCGTGGCTGCGAATAAAAATATGAAACTCACTCAATTTGACGTCACATCAGCATTTCTTTACGGAGACCTAACGGACGAAATATACATGCAACAGCCAGAAGGGTATCACGATGGATCCAAGAAAACATGTCGTCTACTAAAAAGCCTATATGGCTTAAAACAAGCGCCTCGTTGCTGGAACGAAAGATTCTGCAACTACATTATTAAAATAGGCTTCAAATGCAGCGAAGCTGATCCCTGCCTATTTATCAGGAAAAATAACGGAAATCAAATTATACATGCACTGTATGTTGATGACGGATTGGTTGCCTATGATTGAGAAGCGGATTTTGCAACTTTCCTCCATGAAATTAAGCAAGAATTTGATATTACTTCAAAACCAGCCTCGTATTACCTAGGTCTCGAACGTTATAAGGATGATGAAATTGTTAAAATTCATCAGCAAAGTTACACCGAAGCTCTGTTGGAACGCTTTGGAACGAAAGATTGCAACCCAGTAAAGACACCGATAATAAAAAACGATAGCATCGGAGAAAGCCCTTTAAATACCGAATTCCCATACACGAAAGCATCCCTTATGTTCCTTATGTGCGGCACGCGTCCTGACATTGCCAACGCAATTAATGTAACGTCAAGATCTTTGGAAAACCCAACCGAAGTAAATGTTATTGCCGTAAAACGAATTTTTCGTTACTTAAAAGGAACTTGCGGCAGAAGTATCATTTACAAAAATAAAAAAGACGAAGGTTTGCTAAAATGCTACACGGATGCGGATCACGGGAGGGGACGATATTAAAACGGGTCGTTCTACGAGTGGAGTTCTTTGTATGTATTCAGGAGGTCCTATTTCCTGGATAAGTCAGAGGCAAGTGTCAACCGCGATCTCAACAACTGAAGCCGAAGTCGTTGCGGCAAGTGAAGGTGCAAGAGAGATTGTATGGCTAAAAAGAATGCTCCTAGAACTTGAAACTTTGAATGAAATTCCTACTTTATACGTTGATAATGAAGCTGCAATAAAACTCGCCAAAAACCCGGAATTTCACAAAAGAACCAAGCACATCCGAATTCGACACTTTTACGTCCGTGAACTAGTCTAGGATAATGCAATAAAAATTCAACAAATCGCATCTGAAAAGCAACTGGCTGACATGATGACCAAACCTATGGGCAGTGAAAAATTAACAGAAATTTGTTTAAACGCGGGCTCAGCCAACTGAACAAGTTGCCTATAAAATAAGGGGGGGTATTGAAATTACTGTTTATTTTTCAGTCAACTTGGCAACATATGATTTCATATCATATGATTGTTCTTTCCTTTTTTTCTTTTAACCTAACTTTTTCTTTTCACTCAAAAAAATAGCTTCATACCTATGAGTCCTTGTTTAACTCATTTTTTCAATTAATTAACAATTTGCCGCAAGCCCCTTTATCTCCCGCAATAAGCACTGATATATGTCAAGGTCGGGTTGTTGTTGGGCGCGTAGAAATTACTAGCTATGCCTGGTTGAAAATGAAGTTTTGGGCATCAAATTTTCGGGGAAAAAATTAAAAAAACCTACGGTTTCGTAGCATTTTTTGTCTGGTTTTAGAATATATGTAGTGTTATGTACTTATTTTTAGTCGTTTGGCTGCTATCGGCAAAATAGCGATTGTAAGAACTTATGGCTAGACTGTGTAGATAAAAACTTTCATTTTATCAGACAAATGCGTCGATGAGAGTTTCATCTCTGTTTCATATGTATGTGCCTCCAAAGTTTGGAGGCACAGCCTAAGATCCTAAGAGCCTAAGATCAATGTAAGTAAAAGAATTGAGTGGAATTGAGATGTAAACAATTTTTGATCCGGCTCGAGTCATGGTTGGATAAAGACTGATCCCCCTGTGATTTTTGTATTTTCAACCCTCTTGCGTTTTCATTTCATTTCCAAGCAGCATTTAAAAGGTTTACCGACTAAAACCATGGAATAATGCCATGGATCATCGTAGTCTGAATCAGCTGGCCATCGAATCAAGTGAGGAGCATCAGCCAATTGCCTGGCTGGCAGTCTGTTTCCAAATCCTGGAACGAGTCCGTAAAAGAACAAAACCTACACGGAAAAAAAATATGTGGATGAGCCACGTATAAAACTAGTTTCGGACACAAAGTTTATGTCGAATCAGCCTTTGCAGGACAATTACGCCGTTTAACCACATGACCCCTTGTAGAATGAATCATTAAAGCCTGAGGATAATTAGTTCGCGGACTATCAATATAATGACTATCGACCATCTACAGTATTATGATTCAGAAGCCCTGTCTACCCAGCCGTAATCGGTATCTCCATAACGGTTTGGAAATGGTGAATTATGAAAAAACCGGACATGGGGTTTTTTGTGATGGATTTGCTCGTGAGGGAGTCCATTTACTCGACCTCCCTTCCACCATAGTAAGTCAAGGAAGTCAAATAGCATGAAATAGTTTTCAGCAGGTATCTACTGATTCGAGTAAAATGCCACCCGACAGGCCGGGAATCATTCCAAGGTTAAATTCACACGAAAATAAGTTCTTTTTTTACCTCTAATGGATGTTTTGGAGGCTCGTCAAGAACATCTGGGATAATTTTATGTTCCATAAAAACTTCATGTAACGACGCTTTTGTCATATTTTTCTCAAATTGGGTGCACAAGCCGTCAGACTGGTTACAAACGAGGCAAATGGTCCCCATTAAAAATATGAAGAAAACTTCTTGCTCTGAGAGTTCGCGTTTTAGGAACCACTTCATTCTTGAAAAATCCAAACGAGATACCCTTTCAGTTATCCACTTTGCTAAATGAAAAATGTCAAAATTTGGTTAATTTTTACATCATTTAATGTGTACGATGCGACTGTGTATTGCAGGAAAAGAACTTCTTGCGAGATTAGGAATACGAACATGGTTGCATTTTCATAATTTTGTTTGGAATATGTTACCGACTCATTGAGCGTTTTAATGATTCCGTGTCTAGACAATATCTCTCAGTAATCAATACGTAGTAGCTTCGGAATTCTGAAGATTCGAGTTGTCTGTTCATTACCATTTTCATCCCACAAAAAACTTATTTATTATTATCTAATCGTAAGTGTCGATTAACTTTGATTTTAAAGTAACTCAAAGACGTGATAAATTATTTTTGGAAGCTCCTTTTCAATTCGGAGGTTTATTTTATTCTTTTTTGTGCCATTTTTGTTAAACTTATATGTATTAGCGTGCCTGCAGAAGCACGCCATTGGAATTGATTTGATCTAGAATAAAGAGCAGTTCCTTTCACAAGAGGCTCGAATAACTTGCCACTTTTTATTCGTGGTCTGTTTTCTAAGTTTTTCTATCAATTAAAATGTTATTATTTATTTAATGTAATTGAAGTTTAGAGTTTCATAAACGGGATTTTTCCATTGATTTTTACTGTTTACCTATGGCAATAATAATGATAATTTGCTTCTCCTGGCAGGCTCTAGGCCCTGCAATTAGTTGCATGGTACAAACGAACGACAATCGGAAGAAAAACATAAAATGACGGACAGCCATCAGCTGTAGTTGAAGTCATTAGTGCTCGGGAAAAACCCGGCCCAATTTCCCCCTAACGTAAGAAGGGATGTATGTTAATTGAGTTTCAGAGTTACTTTTTTTTACCATTATTCATCATTCTAGACCATCCCTTTTTATGACGTTCAAAGCCCGCCCACCTAAAATGGGGGGGGGGGACTGACTCTGATTCAAATGGAGCTGTGGCGAACTTTTACTACAGGCTTCTTAACGGTTGATTTTGGAGCAAAACCCTGTAAAAATAACGATTAACGCACTAAAATCACGAAATTCACTCCCAATCTCATTAAATGCTTTCAAACGCGAGACATCTTGTAACTATTGTATGCTTCTCCTTCTTATTCTGTGGTGTCGCGAGAACACCTCGTAAGGATGCAGCTGATGAAGATAAGGAAACCCTAATTTAGTCGGCGGCAACGGCCGCCATTACGGTCTCGCATTTGAAAGCTTATATTATGAGTTTGGGATTGGATTTATTGCTTTTTTGCTTGCTGGTTGTTATTTTTACAGGGTTTTACCCCATGGCATAATCAACTATTAATAAGCCTCGATCAAAAGTTTGCACAGCTCCATTGACTCCATTAAAGTGAACATCAGCTTGCTGATATCCTGAGTAAGGTTCTGAATATTTCCAAAATCAAATACTTCAGAAACTTAGGATGGGTCATATTTTTTTGGGGCGATGTTAAGTTTAATTCCAATCATATGCTGTCTCTTCTTTCTTAACCCTTGTGTTCCCCAGGTGTTTAACACCTTCCGATAACAAGGGGGGTGTGAATTTACACCCCAACTTAAAACCTATAGTACTTATTATAACTGCTAAAATCAAGCTTTTTTTTCTGACCCACTGATTTAGTTTGATTGATCGCTTGAATACGTTTATATTCGACAGTAACCAAGTCCGTTTAGGTTCATCAGAGTTTTTCTGTGTTGCGATACAAAATATCATTTTTCACCCAAATCGAAGACAGTCTTGTCATCGTTCCCTGCATATGATAACCATATCAAATATTCTGTATGTTGCTGGTGACTTGCTCGTCGGGTATGTTAGCAAAGCGCCCGCATTTTCTGCTCTGATGAAGTCTCATAGGTTCATTGCACCATCAATTCTAGTTGAGTTGCATAAGATAAAGTTTCAACAAAAATTTAAAAACATAGTTAGGCTCAAGCCATCATTTTTTTTCTCCTTTTCTCTGAACTCTTTTACAACTATCATAAGTGGCGGTAGCCACCAGGCCAAGTCCAAAACCCCCGAGCAAGAAGGTGGCGTCCGCGGACACTTATTATACACCGATCAGTTCGTTTTAGTCAATTTAAGCGTTATATGATCTGTTGCCTAAGATTCCAAGAAAACCGCTCATTAAAACCCCATAACACCTGGTACTGTTCGATTCGTCTTGAGGTGTACATGTGCCGCTCTCTAATTAGATTTTCAATCGGATGAGTAACAACGGAGATATTTCCAAAAAACATCGATTTATTCGCGTTTTTTTTGCCTCTTGCCGATTCACTTTTGCGTTTCGCACCCTCGTTTTTGCGCAGAGATAGCGGAAAAACGGTAGATGAAACCCCCAAATAACCTGGTATAGACAGATTCGTTAGGCTTTTTTGAAGGTTTTAGGCCAGGTCTCGTTGAATTTTGAGCAATATCAAGGAAGATAGCTTTAATTGAAATTAGTGTAAATTCAGAATTTTTGCGTTTCGGCCGCTCGTTTTTTGCGCTCAGATTGCGGAATAACAGTAGATGAAACCCCCATATAACCTGGTATAGAAAGATTCGTTAGGCTTTTCTGAAGGTTTTAGGCCAGGTCTCGTTGAATTTTGAGCAATATCAAGGAAGATAGCTTTAATTGAAATTAGCGTAAATTCAGAATTTTTGCGTTTCGGCCGCTCGTTTTTTGCGCTCAGATTGCGGAATAACAGTAGATGAAACCCCCATATAAAATGGTATAGAAAGATTCGTTAGGCTTTTTTGAAGGTTTTAGGCCAGGTCTCATTGAATTTCGAACTGTATTAAGGGAGATATCAATGATTGAAATTAGCGTAAAATCGCCATTTTCCATTCGAACAGCCAGCCATTTCTCCACAGACCGCTACGGAACGGAGGAGCATCGTCGCGAGGACAGTTAGAGAATGAGAGAATGGACGAGAACAACGGCTCAGCGGGCGGGATGCGCGGCCTGTGTGCGCGTCGTGACTCGTGAAATGAAGTGAACTGACAATGACTGAACTCGTGATCTGTCTTGTTGTTGCTGTCCGTTATATTATTAGTGGTTTTCAATCAACATTATTATATTATACAGGGTGTCAATTTAAAAAGGAGCCAGGCTTAATATCTCAAAACGGCTCCGAATTTCGAAAAACGCTGAAACACGTGTTCAATTATTTCGAGGGGGACATCTTTTGAGGGGGTCCCCAATTTCGAGGGCCCCCTGGGGGGCCCCAGGGGGGTCAAGTCCCATATTTCAAATTAGGACCCCCATTTTTTATTTGATAATCGGAAAGAGGGTAAAATTCTAAGACTTTTGGCGCAAACCGGAAGTCAATATCGTTTTTCGTGTTCGATGTATCGAAGGTCAAAGTTCGATATGGACCCATCTTCAGAAATTCGTAACTTTCCTTTAAATAGTCCACATTTCAAAAACTTTGGGTCTAAAATGCTTTACAGAGCAAGCACTTTTCAGACGAAAATTCATTCTTAACAGAAATTTAGTCAACATTTGGTTTTAAAGCTCCCAAACATTTTCAACGTTTTTGTCCCCCGTATAGGGCTATCAGAAAAATTCCGGGTGACGACCCCTATCGAGTGATACATCAATCAAAAAGGCGTAACAAACTGAGCATTTTGGCGCAAACCGGAGGTCCATATCGTTTTTCATATTCGAGATATCGAATGTCAAATGTCGATTTACAGAATGCGATATCTCGAATATGAAAAACGATATGGACCGCCGGTTTGCGCCAAAATGCTCAGTTTGTTACGCCTTTTTGATTGATGTATCACTCGATAGGGGTCGTCTCTCGGAATTTTTCTGATAGCCCTATGTGGGGGCCAAAAACGTTGAAGATGTTTGGGAGCTTTAAACCAAATGTTGACTAAATTTCTGTTAAGATTGAATTTTTTTCTGAAAAGTGCTTGCTCTGTAGAGCATTTTAGACCCAAAGTTTTTGAAATTTGGACTATTTAAAGGAAAGTTACGAATTACTGAAGATGGGTCCATATCGAACTTTGACCTTCGATATATCGAACACGAAAAACGATATTGACTTCCGGTTTGCGCCAAAAGTCTTAGAATTTTACCCTCTTTCCGATTATCAAATAAAAAATGGGGGTCCTAATTTGAAATATGGGACTTGACCCCCTGGGGCCCCCCAGGGGGGGCCCTCGAGATTGGGGACCCCCTCAAAAGATGTCCCCCTCGAAATAATTGAACACGTGTTTCAGCGTTTTCCGAAATTCGGAGCCGTTTTTGAGATACTAAGCCTGGCTCCTTTTTAAATTGAAACCCTGTATATCGTCTGTTTTTCTGTTTATAAAATTCCTTCTATTTAAATACTCTTCGATCGATTAGTTTTTTCCTTAGTTCTGATTTCTCGGCAAATCTTGGCAGATCAGAGGGCAACACTGGCAACACAAAGACAATTTGACATTTGAGGTTATGTATTCCGGCAGTTCTGTTCAATCGTAGTTCAATACCTTATTACAGAAAGTGCAGTGATGTTTGTTAAAAATCCGCTCTTTGTTAGCATGCCATCTCCGGGTAACTTTCTTGGAAGCCTCCGAAGTTTTCAAAGTGCATTTTCAAAGAATTGGGATAGTTGTCTTGTGCTGTGCTTGTGCGCTTGTAGAAGTGTTGACAAATGTAGTCCGTACGATTATATATGTTTTTATGTGTCGCTTCTGTTAGCAATGTATATTCTAAGATCAGGCAACTCCAATGAGCTCCTAGTCTCAGAATCCCTATTATTAGCAGATTGCTGTTTCTACATCAATCATCAACTCCTTCAAAGAGATTGCATGAAGTGCTAGTTTGCTCACTGTTACAAATCAATCAAGTGTTAAACAAGTAAGTCTCTTTTCCACCTCCAACCCTTCTCTAACTCTCTTAGTGTCAAATAAAGGATACTATATAGTTCTTACAGAAGAGCTCTCATAATCTGAGCATATACCGGGTTCTGACCAGTAGCGTTGCCCGCTATACTGAAGAACACCAAGACAAACTTATTCGTTGACAATGGGTCAAAACCTGTTCTGACGCATTAGCGGATATAGGGGGGGGAGGGGGCAGTTGCCATTCCCCCTTCGTTCGGCCCAAAAAAATAGCCGAAAAGGAAGGGGAAAACAATGAGGAAATAAAGGAAAAGGAGGTCTCCGGGGGGTGAAAATCTCAGGTTAGCTCCCCGTTCGCAACGGCTGGATCCACCAACGTGCTGACCAGCTGCAAAACAATGCCTGTTAAAGCAATTTTTCAGGCTACTTGCCACACTGCTACTTTCCAGATCACCATTCTCATAATATGTGAGCTCTTGTGATGGTGTTAGTCAAGACCTTTGATAAATTTTTGTAGGAGCAATATCAAGGAAGATAGCTTTAATTGAAATTAGTGTAAATTCAGAATTTTTGCGTTTCGGCCGCTCGTTTTTTGCGCTCAGATTGCGGAATAACAGTAGATGAAACCCCCATATAACCTGGTATAGAAAGATTCGTTAGGCTTTTCTGAAGGTTTTAGGCCAGGTCTCGTTGAATTTTGAGCAATATCAAGGAAGATAGCTTTAATTGAAATTAGCGTAAATTCAGAATTTTTGCGTTTCGGCCGCTCGTTTTTTGCGCTCAGATTGCGGAATAACAGTAGATGAAACCCCCATATAAAATGGTATAGAAAGATTCGTTAGGCTTTTTTGAAGGTTTTAGGCCAGGTCTCATTGAATTTCGAACTGTATTAAGGGAGATATCAATGATTGAAATTAGCGTAAAATCGCCATTTTCCATTCGAACAGCCAGCCATTTCTCCACAGACCGCTACGGAACGGAGGAGCATCGTCGCGAGGACAGTTAGAGAATGAGAGAATGGACGAGAACAACGGCTCAGCGGGCGGGATGCGCGGCCTGTGTGCGCGTCGTGACTCGTGAAATGAAGTGAACTGACAATGACTGAACTCGTGATCTGTCTTGTTGTTGCTGTCCGTTATATTATTAGTGGTTTTCAATCAACATTATTATATTATACAGGGTGTCAATTTAAAAAGGAGCCAGGCTTAATATCTCAAAACGGCTCCGAATTTCGAAAAACGCTGAAACACGTGTTCAATTATTTCGAGGGGGACATCTTTTGAGGGGGTCCCCAATTTCGAGGGCCCCCTGGGGGCCCCAGGGGGTCAAGTCCCATATTTCAAATTAGGACCCCCATTTTTTATTTGATAATCGGAAAGAGGGTAAAATTCTAAGACTTTTGGCGCAAACCGGAAGTCAATATCGTTTTTCGTGTTCGATGTATCGAAGGTCAAAGTTCGATATGGACCCATCTTCAGAAATTCGTAACTTTCCTTTAAATAGTCCACATTTCAAAAACTTTGGGTCTAAAATGCTTTACAGAGCAAGCACTTTTCAGACGAAAATTCATTCTTAACAGAAATTTAGTCAACATTTGGTTTTAAAGCTCCCAAACATTTTCAACGTTTTTGTCCCCCGTATAGGGCTATCAGAAAAATTCCGGGTGACGACCCCTATCGAGTGATACATCAATCAAAAAGGCGTAACAAACTGAGCATTTTGGCGCAAACCGGAGGTCCATATCGTTTTTCATATTCGAGATATCGAATGTCAAATGTCGATTTACAGAATGCGATATCTCGAATATAAAAAACGATATGGACCGCCGGTTTGCGCCAAAATGCTCAGTTTGTTACGCCTTTTTGATTGATGTATCACTCGATAGGGGTCGTCTCTCGGAATTTTTCTGATAGCCCTATGTGGGGGCCAAAAACGTTGAAGATGTTTGGGAGCTTTAAACCAAATGTTGACTAAATTTCTGTTAAGATTGAATTTTTTTCTGAAAAGTGCTTGCTCTGTAGAGCATTTTAGACCCAAAGTTTTTGAAATTTGGACTATTTAAAGGAAAGTTACGAATTACTGAAGATGGGTCCATATCGAACTTTGACCTTCGATATATCGAACACGAAAAACGATATTGACTTCCGGTTTGCGCCAAAAGTCTTAGAATTTTACCCTCTTTCCGATTATCAAATAAAAAATGGGGGTCCTAATTTGAAATATGGGACTTGACCCCCTGGGGCCCCCCAGGGGGGCCCTCGAGATTGGGGACCCCCTCAAAAGATGTCCCCCTCGAAATAATTGAACACGTGTTTCAGCGTTTTCCGAAATTCGGAGCCGTTTTTGAGATACTAAGCCTGGCTCCTTTTTAAATTGAAACCCTGTATATCGTCTGTTTTTCTGTTTATAAAATTCCTTCTATTTAAATACTCTTCGATCGATTATTTTTTTTCCTTAGTTCTGATTTCTCGGCAAATCTTGGCAGATCAGAGGGCAACACTGGCAACACAAAGACAATTTGACATTTGAGGTTATGTATTCCGGCAGTTCTGTTCAATCGTAGTTCAATACCTTATTACAGAAAGTGCAGTGATGTTTGTTAAAAATCCGCTCTTTGTTAGCATGCCATCTCCGGGTAACTTTCTTGGAAGCCTCCGAAGTTTTCAAAGTGCATTTTCAAAGAATTGGGATAGTTGTCTTGTGCTGTGCTTGTGCGCTTGTAGAAGTGTTGACAAATGTAGTCCGTACGATTATATATGTTTTTATGTGTCGCTTCTGTTAGCAATGTATATTCTAAGATCAGGCAACTCCAATGAGCTCCTAGTCTCAGAATCCCTATTATTAGCAGATTGCTGTTTCTACATCAATCATCAACTCCTTCAAAGAGATTGCATGAAGTGCTAGTTTGCTCACTGTTACAAATCAATCAAGTGTTAAACAAGTAAGTCTCTTTTCCACCTCCAACCCTTCTCTAACTCTCTTAGTGTCAAATAAAGGATACTATATAGTTCTTACAGAAGAGCTCTCATAATCTGAGCATATACCGGGTTCTGACCAGTAGCGTTGCCCGCTATACTGAAGAACACCAAGACAAACTTATTCGTTGACAATGGGTCAAAACCTGTTCTGACGCATTAGCGGATATAGGGGGGGGAGGGGGCAGTTGCCATTCCCCCTTCGTTCGGCCCAAAAAAATAGCCGAAAAGGAAGGGGAAAACAATGAGGAAATAAAGGAAAAGGAGGTCTCCGGGGGGTGAAAATCTCAGGTTAGCTCCCCGTTCGCAACGGCTGGATCCACCAACGTGCTGACCAGCTGCAAAACAATGCCTGTTAAAGCAATTTTTCAGGCTACTTGCCACACTGCTACTTTCCAGATCACCATTCTCATAATATGTGAGCTCTTGTGATGGTGTTAGTCAAGACCTTTGATAAATTTTTGTAGGAGAATAGAATTTTGGAAGCACTCTGATTGGAGATACTGTATATGTTAGGAACCAGAGCTGTTGCGTGCACTTTGGCAACAACGTAATCCATCCACTTAAACCCTCGTAAAGGGCCAAACTTTTGAGGATGCACAGTGCACTCCCTCGAGTCAGTACTTTACAATAGTTGGAAAGTATGGAATACAGAGTTGCCAGATTTGCACTGTTCTTGTTGCACAAACCAGTTTTTGTAAAACCTGATGAGCTATACCGTCACAACTCAAACGTTATTTTGCAATTTTACTTGAGTGTGTCTTTAAAACTGGAAGACCCAAGAGGAAGACCGTAATGAAATCTTTGGTTTAAGCTCACCAATGACTTCCGAATAACAATTATAACCACTAGTAAAGAGTGATTAAATACATAGACTCGTGCACTTTTCCTTGGCGTAAAGACATCCGTGTTCTCAGCTCGCTGAGTACTAAGTAACTTACATTTTTTTAATTTTTAAAATCACGCATTACTGATCCTTGATCTTTTCAGGGTACCAAAAACATTTCAAACTTTAAGCTCTATGCCTGCTGAATTTCAAATATTGTCGCTTTAATAATATTAATAGTGCAAAACTTTTAAATAGTAAAGTATCAGAAACAGTTTACTATTTTGAAATTCATAAAGGGAATTTTTTCCTCGTGTAGAATTGACTTAGCTTCATCAGTGACATTCAAATTAAAGGGTTAGGTAAAGCTTAAAGAAGAAAATCATAGCAACTTAGCTTTTTTTCTACTATTGCTTGTAATAAGAAAAATAAAATGAAAAGAGGGGGGGAGGGATTGCGCTTGCTATTTCATTCTGCTCTATTGATGTGCCTTATGATGGATTCAACTTTATCATAACCATTGCTTTGGAAACACATCTTTGTCAAAATATCTCTTTATGACTGACCCACCTCAACCTCAACCCCTAAACATAGGAATAAATCGCAAAACCGGCCTGATATCTTTCACCAAAACTATCAGTAAACCTCAAGTAAACTCTTGGCGGCCAAGATCCAAAAACTTCTCCAAACCTCTCCCTTTTACTACCTTCCTTTTTCCTACCTCAATCTCCTCTCTTTAAAAACTTTTCTTTCAAAATCTGTTATTTTAACCTTACCTGAGAGATGCATGATTGTGCGTGAGGTCTCTCAGATTCAACTTACAAACTAGCTGATATCAAAGCGACCAAGTCCCCTCCCCTCCCCTCTTCCCACCCTTTCTACTCCTGTGTTTCTTCTAGCCCCCTACCCCTTCAGATTTCAGCCTGAGATTTTATCTCTGATCTTCATTATTCCGAATAATTATTACAATCTGTTGGTTGCGCTCAACGCAAACCATTGCATAACTCATAAATTGCAGGCGCATGAAAGTGCAAAGGATTTAATGCCCAAAGGCGCTGATATCCGAAGAACCAAGTCTAATTTTTTTTTACCCACCGCACCTTTCTTCTGCTTCCTCTTCTACTTCATTCTCTTACTATAGTTCACCCACCAAACAGAAAAACAAATAAAAAAAAGTCAGAGAAACAACTTGGCGTTGACCTGCCAACTTAGAGTTTACTAACACCATATTAGCTTTTGCGGGTCAACGCCAAGTTGTTTCTCTGACTTTTTTTTATTTGTTTTTCTGTTTGGTGGGTGAACTATAGTAAGAGAATGAAGTAGAAGAGGAAGCAGAAGAAAGGTGCGGTGTTAAAAAAAAAATTAGACTTGGTTCTTCGGATATCAGCGCCTTTGGGCATTAAATCCTTTGCACTTTCATGCGCCTGCAATTTATGAGTTATGCAATGGTTTGCGTTGAGCGCAACCAACAGATTGTAATAATTATTCGGAATAATGAAGATCAGAGATAAAATCTCAGGCTGAAATCTGAAGGGGTAGGGGGCTAGAAGAAACACAGGAGTAGAAAGGGTGGGAAGAGGGGAGGGGAGGGGACTTGGTCGCTTTGATATCAGCTAGTTTGTAAGTTGAATCTGAGAGACCTCACGCACAATCATGCATCTCTCAGGTAAGGTTAAAATAACAGATTTTGAAAGAAAAGTTTTTAAAGAGAGGAGATTGAGGTAGGAAAGAGGAAGGTAGTAAAAGGGAGAGGTTTGGAGAAGTTTTTGGATCTTGGCCGCCACGAGTTTACTTGAGGTTTACTGATAGTTTTGGTGAAATGTTATTAACAGAAATCAACGTTTGCTCACTCGAACTTAGTGGCTAGTGAAATGTTCCTACTCTACGGAGTTCATTTTGCCTAAAGCTGTAAATGAAGGTACTTGGTGGAATATATGTTTGCGAATCGCAACAATTTAGAGTAGAATTCTCTGTCGATAAGAAAATTGAAATTATGTGAGAAGGATTGCTTTTACGAAAACGAGTATTTAATGTTGTATGAAAAGGGTTATTATTGCTTGATGGTCTGTCAAAGTCCATGAGTAAAATCAATTAAGATCCACGAAAACCAAATAAACGCCCATGACATTCACTATTTTCTTTGTGATTGTTTGTTTAAAGTTCAATTTATTGTATTGAAATATCTCCTTTGGTCTCCTATTTTGCGGGTTAGGATGCTGGGAAATTTACTTCGTGTACTTATTTAAGTTTTGGTCTTTCTAATATATGAAGGTGGTTTTTAAATTAAGGTTACCTATTTTTTTTCTCAGAAACTATCAATGCCACAAATAATAAAACAAACCCAGTGTTGAAACGTACGTACTTTCAGCTTTCTAACGATTTTTAGTTTTTCAAATTTGGCCAACGCGTTGCGGAGATACCGTGGATTTTCCCCACCGGTCTCTCCTTCAAACGTGCCCACCTTTTCACGCGCTACAGAAGACTGCGAGTTTTGGCAGGCGATGCGATGCGCTTATCTTCAAATCAGACAACTTAATAACACCTGAGTGCATGTTGTTTACTGAATAGACTGCTCTTCTACTGATAAAATGATCCAATTTGTTTCGATCTTCAAACTTTCTGTCAGACTGAAAGTGCAATCATCATGAATGGGTCTGTTGCACACTTCGGCTAGAGTTTTTTAAAGTATCAATTCGTATGTAAAAAGCGGTAAAAATGACAATGGCAGCCTCAGAAAACATCAAAATTCATTGATAAACTCACAAATTGCGAAAAACACTGGACCTTATTCACCCCTGTATCTTTCCACCACGTTCACGATATTTCGCGAAATTAGCGCGGCACATTCACGGCCGACTGTCATCACAGCTGGCTTCATAAACAAATAAACAGTAAACACTGACGGCGTCTATTAGAATTCTTACGTCTCAATATCCTCAATTCCTCACAAAAGATTAAGAAAGGTGCCGAAACCGACATATGTGTCGAAAACTTGTCAAAATGAAACAATAACACACAGGAGTTCCAAATATGATGATTAAAGTTGGAATCATACTTGGAACTCCTGTGTGTTATTGTTTCTTTTTGATAAGTTTTCGACACAAAGGTCGGTTTGCGTACCTTTCTCAATCTTTTGTGAGGAATTGAGGATATTGAGACGTAAGAATTCGAACAGACGCCGTTAGTGTTTCTGTTCATTTGTTTATGAAGTCAGCTGTGATGACAGTCGGCCTTGTTTATTTGAATGTGCCGCGCTAATTCCGCGAAATATCGTGCACGTTGTGGAAAGATACAGGGGTGAATAGTGTCTATTGTTTTTCGTAATTTGTGAGTTTATTAATGAATTTTGATGTTTTCTGACGCTGCCATTGTTATTTTTACTGCTTTTTACATAAGAATTGATACTATAAAACGCTCTAGCCGAAGTGTGCAACAGATCCATTGAAGCTGGATTGGAGTATGGGGAAATAATTTTATGACGGCTGCATACAGAAATTGTTGCACCGATATGAAAAATTCAAGAATCTAGCGAGTGACTAAGTCAAAAAATGAGGTGAGATGCCTCACAACTATGTTATAACTTGCTTCAATAAAATATTAGCTCTATTTTACTTTTTCAAAGTATTAAATTTATGTTTTCTGTGAAGCTCCACAGCGCGTAAAAAGGTGGGCACGTTTGCTGGAAAGATGGGTGTGGAAAATCCACGTTACCTCCGCATTGCGTTGGCCAAATTTGAAAAACTAAAGCTCTTTAGAAAGCTGAAATTACGTGCGTTTCAGCGCCTATTTTGTTTTTTTTTTTTCTAAAATTAATAATTTCTGAGAAAAAAAAATAGGTAAACTTACTTTAAAAATCCACCCTCGTAGGATTAAATCAGAGCTGTAAATTCAGGCGTTATGTCAACATATCTGACTGACAAGTGACCAGTGACACACAGGTTGGAAATGGTTACTGTTTCCATAGACGAGGAACGATGATGAGGCTGCCTTTGAGTTAATTGCGAGAAGGATATCCTGTATCACTACTCAGAAAAACTATGATTCATACCGACTAAATAGTTGTCAATATCATACGTATACAGGGTGTTTCTAAAACTTATGTCATCCTTTCTACCACGTATTTTTTAGGTCAAAATAAGACTTTTTTTTTCCCCATAAACATGTGTCCGAAAGTGCCCCCCTTTTGAGCTACAGCCCCCCAAAGTTTTAAAAAATTGTTGGTTTTTTTGGTAAATCGACCATAATTATAAACCAAATGTCATGAAAATTGGTGTCCTAAGGTACTTTTACGTGTAAAATCCATTCATGACCTCGAGAAATTCAGAAATGAGGTCTGACTGTATTTTTCAGGCAATCTAATACCTTCAACGACACAAATTTTATGCAACGGATTGAAAATTTGAAAAATAAAAACTGGAATCAGATGGGAAAAACTATTAAAAAAATATTTGGTCCTCTTTGTTTTTGTCAATACGACGCGTATTAAGCGAGATAATCGCTCCACAAGGTGGAAAAGTCAGCGCTTTTACTATAGCAGGCGGAACGAAGTAGCAGCGGAGTGGCGGGTTGCATACTAGCTGTCACTCTTCATGGTAGAAGTGCTGACTTTTCCACCTTGTGCAGTGATTATACCTAGCAGATGGGTTTGCAGCCATCTTGGATTTCAAAATTCTTCAAATCTGATAGCAGAATTGAATTTTACGACCTTCAAAACCCCTATATCCCAATTTTCATCAAGCTTTGTTGATTAGAAGCGGAGAAATTATTTTTTTGGGTTTCGTCGCTGTCACTGAGAACGCTAAAATTGCGATTTTTGAAACTTTAAAAATTCATAACTCAGAAACGAAAAGTTTCCCCAACATGCGGTTTAGACTAAATTGTAGCAAATTCCCTAGAAAATAACATATCTCATAGAGATCAAAATCGAAGAATGCGTTTTTTCAGAATTTCAAAATTTGTAAAAAAATTTGAGCCTGAAAATCAAAAAATTGCAAATTGCAAGTGTTTGTTTAAAATTTGTGGAACATGTGGGTAGTCAAAAGAAAGGAAATTTTATTTCACGTTTTTTCGCGCAAACCAAATTTCAAAAGCTTTATTCGTTAGCGAGATATTTGAGTTTGAAGGTTTCAACTTTGACCCCCCGCCCCCCCCCTCTAAAAATTGGTTTTAGGTCGCCAAAATTTCATGATTCACTACTAATAGTAACCCCAATCGATCCCCAAAGTTTCGTCAAAAACAAGCCGTGGGCAAAAAATGCCGATTTTGAATGAACCCCTTTGTGTCGTTGAAGGTATAAGTTTGCCTGAAAAATACAGTCAGACCTTATTTATGAATTTCTCGAGGTCATTAATGGATTCTCCACGTAAAAGTACCCCGGGACACCAATTTTCATGACATTTGGTTTATAATTATGGTCGATATACCAAAAAAACCAACAATTTTTTAAAACTTTGAGGGGCTGTAGCTCAAAAGAGGGGCATTTTCGGACACATGTTTATAGGAAAAAAAGTCTTATTTTGACCTCAAAAATACGTGGTAGAAAGGATGACATAAGTTTTAGAACTACCCTGTATAAGCGACGAATCAGACAAAATCAATGTCAGAAAAGAAACTTGCACGCAGTAAATATCATAAGTATTTCAACGCTGAATATTAACCGCGATTTCTTTTCTCTTCTTATCAAAAAATAAAAAATTTTTTTGGGCCAATGAACGTTTTTGCAACCATCCTCCGAAAAAAAAAGTCCTTTGACTTTCTACGTCAAACCCAGAGGAGTTTAGGTTTTCAAGACAGTATCAAACCTTTTTTTTCTTCAAGAATACCCTTTTTTATTAAAAAGCCATGTCAGTCAAACATTTTCATGTGAAGTGACACACGGGATGCAAAAATTGACAGTAACCATTGTATTCTTTATCTTGTCATATTTTATCTGAAAGGTCTAGGTAATATATATCTAGTACTGTGATACGTTGAGTTTTGCACCAGGGAACTTAAAGAAAAAAAAAGATAAACATGGATGTGCGCACAATATATAGGGGTATTAGTTAGCTTTTATTTACATTGAAATAATATTTCAGCAATATGAGTTGTAAATTAAGGAGAAGTTAGCCAATTTTTATATGAGGTCCTTAACTCTTAACATCAAGATTGTTATATTTGGAATTCTGACTGAAAATAATTTATTGCCCAAGGATTTCCCAAGTCATATTGTTTGCTGAAATCTCTGCATGAGAAATGACTGCGTCTAAGATCGTTATGTCTGAAAAGTTAAAAGATGAAAAGTAAGGAACAATTATTAATACTTATTCATCTCTATTTCTACGAATTAGAAAGAGGTTAACTCATCCCTGTAAGAACGACACCCTTTCAGAGATTGAACCAATTTTTTAGGAGCGATAGAGCTGTGTAAGGGGAGTCTGAATTCAGCCAGTTTTTTGTTTATTTCGACCTCCAGGGAAAAGAGGGGGAGGAGGTTGAAAGTAAAACTTTTAAATCACCATAACTTTCAAAATGATATTTTCTTTGACATGAATATTGCGTCAAAAGATTTAACGTAGCAAGAACTTGTTAATATTATAAATTTCAAGGTATATTTCTCCTGCTAAAAAGTATTTATGTTTTTTTATTATTAAGCGTGCCGTACCAGCTTGCGCTTATTGGAATAAATTTGATCATATGAGTGCTAGGACTCCGTCTTGCTTGCACGTAAATACAAATCAGCGTCACGCGAATACTGTTGATCCCTTCCTTGCTAATATTTTTAGGTGCTGTCGTGTAACGCAAGCACCTTTTGCTATCGTCGCTGTCCGTGTGTATGTATGTGACGCTCGACGCTCTCAGTTTGTGCATTCAAAAAGTGGCATTAAATATCAACCGATTTTCACAAAAGTTTGCAGAAACGTTCGTCATTACGATAGTATGAACTGCCAAAAATGTGAAAAGATTTGGTTTCGACATTTTAAAGTTATCGAGGTTTTACTTTGTCAGTTTTATTTCATCAGTTTGTCGAGTTCAGTTCTTCGGTGAGTTTGCTGAGCAACGCGATTTCACCGTTGAACGGCTTCCCCACTCCGACTATCCATCCTCACTCCTCACCGACTATCCTTCCCCCCTTCGCCACTCCTCGCTTCACTCACTCTGAGTCACTCATTGACCATCCTTCCCCCCTTTCCCACTTTTCCCAGGCTAAACTAGTTTGGCCTAAAATCGTAACAGAAATTTTCACAACCTAACCTGGCCCTTTTTGCGATTTAATGACTTCAGCCATACTAACCTCTATTAAAGATGTATTTGAAATTGTAACAGAAATTTTCACAACCTAATTTTTTTCCTTTTAAGACTTGGTTGTAATTGGACAATCAGGCAATCTTCAAAATCATTTTTTGAAACTAACATTTTGGCATTTTTAAATCAACACTGGCATTTTCAATTGACAGCTTCATTTTTAAAGAAGTTGAAAAGTTTGCAATTGCAACTGTTTGTAAATTTTTCCGGAAACTTATTACTTCCAAGGGTTGCCATGGTACTTCTTCAGAAAACATGTGAGACTTCAACAATGAGTTTTCATGAATGTTTGTACTTGCTTGATTCATACGAGAGGGCGCAAAGTTGGAGTTTATGGTTTGGCGCTTATGAGAGGCATTGGGTTTTATGTGATTTTTGGGGTTTTTCGGTTGTGAGGGGGGGGGGGGGGAGAAGCCTTCTGATGAAGCCCCTAATAAGTTGAGCAAAAAAAAAAGTCAAAATTTTTGATTATTTTTTTTTATTTTTTGCTCAAATTACTAGGAGCCTCATCAGAAGGCCCCCTCCCAACTGATAAAATCGACGGATAGGCCTAAAAACTCCTAAAAATGCCCGAAAAATCCCAAAAACTGCCTATTGCAATGCCTCCATGGGCGGCTATTGCTTGATTGCATGATTCGTAAATAGTTCAAATTGGACCTAATTCAGATTTCCAGCCGATGGCGTGAACTTATTTTAAGGCGGGTATTTTTTACATAGGACATTATTGGCTACAGGACATTTTTATTCATGGAATAAAATTTCATGGACATTTTATGATTGGACATTTTTACATTGGACGTTCCTGTAGTTGGACCTTTTGCTATAGGACATTTCCACTTTCTACCGTTTAAAATACTCTATAAAGCAAGTGCTTTTCAGAAAAAATACGACATTGAAACAAATTCAGTCGAAATTAGGATTTAGCAATCCTGAGAGTTTTTAACGTTAATGCCCCCCCCCCCCCCGAGGGCTATCAGAAAAATTCCGCGAGACGACCCCTATCGAATGATACATCGATCGAAAGATCATATCAAAATGAGGATTTAGGTACTAACCGGAGGTCAGTATCATTTTTCAAATTCGATATATCGAATTTTGTAAATCAACCATCGGCTTTCGATCCCTCACATGTGAAAAACGATATCGAACTGCGATTTGCGCCAAAACGCTCAATATTGTATGTTCTATTGATCGATGTATCACTTAATAGGGGTCGTCTCGCGGGTTTATTTCTGATAGCCCCCCCAGGGGGGCAAAAACGGTAAAACTTTTTTGGGGCGTTAAATCCTATGTTTGACTAAATTTGTATCAAAGCAGTATTTTTTTCTGGAAAGGACTTGCTTATTAGAGTATTCAGGACCCCTAATTTTTTAAATTCTGATTTTTAAAGTGGCGAGGAATAGTTTTTTTGAAAATCACTATGCAACAGCCATTTTGTCCACGAGTTGAGACCTATTTTTTCTGACTCCTAGTGACCAAAGAAGTCAGAAAATGGCCATAATAGCGCTGGGAAAATGTGTATGCGTCCTGGACGCCGCCATTTTGAAAAATCAGAAATTCAACCGACTTGCCGTCGGTTTTTGGAGGCTAGCGTCCTTAATTTTTACTCAAATTAACCCTTGTGAGCCTAAGGTATTTCGGTGACACAAAGGACTAAGGGGGGGTATTTTTGTACCCCAAGGATATTTTCATGCAGCACAGTCAGTATCAATAATTTTGAAACTTTAATGGATGGATTATGTACTTAGTACCCTAAGAGAGTAATTTTTGTGAAATTTGAGTAATTTTTTGCTATGTTGCCAAATTTACACCTACTTTTAAAAAAAATGTCAAAATAAAAAAAATGGAAAAAATGAAATGAGGTACCATCTTATTTTTCCATTTTTAATAAATTTCCAATTTTTTTTCAATGATCTGACTTAATATTCTTAATCTACATAAAATTTCCGTAAAATTCACTGTAATAGATGGTTCCAAACTTAAAACTGGCAGGACGAAGGGGGGGAATATTTGTTCCCCAACACTTTAAATTTCTATAATATCGACAAAACTTCATAAAAATTAATGAAATTTGGTGGACGTGTTCTAAGTATCCTAACTTAAAATGTCATGAAGTCCCAAAAAATTTTGAGCAGTTTTGACAAAATGGCGTCAAAAAAACTGGCCTGGGGTACAAATGTACCCCCCCCCCCTTAGGCTCACAAGGGTTAAAAAACCGTGCATACAAAATGAAAGAACATAAAATTTCCTACAAGATGAGATACCTTGATTTGTTTTTAGATCCGCAAAAATATACAAAAACTGAAGTTTTTTAATTTCATGAATTTTAGCTCATGCCGTCAAAAGTAGAAATCATAGAAAAAAAACAAATGGATGCATTGAAAAGCGCGTAAAAGTGGCTACAAGATTATGAACTACAAAAGATTTTTGTGATTATTTTTAGCCACTTTTTAGCCATTAAAATGATTTTCCCCTTAATTCAGTTTTCTACCTCTATGCTCCCTAATTTACCAACGTTATCGTTCAATAACGTCAATTTGGCTCCTCTCATGCACCCTCGAACCAAAATAATCCGTTTTTCCATCAAAAGTGACCTGGAATAATGGTGGAAAAAGTTTGATTTATAAATTGTTTCATTCCCATATTTACATTAAATATGCCTATGCATGCATTCAGTTCTTCTCAAATATCCCATGCTTAAAAAAAAATCATTAGCTAAAGGCAGATATTTTCTGAAGTTTTATTTCACACTCAGCCGTTAGTGATGAAAAACAATATTTGTTTCAGAAAAATGCATGTTATTAGTTGCTCTGGATAGAGCGTGCGGCGGCCGCAGCGCTCTCGCGGGCGGAGTCCGCTCCGCGACTCTCCGCGACTCTCCGCGGCCTTCTAGCGCAGAAATCTGATTGGCGCAAGATCCGGACGGCCGATTGTATATAACCCAACCGTACTCCATCACAGACAGCATTGCTGCTCTGGACACCGCTCAAGGAGCTGGACAACCTGCTGAACACCTGCACACGGATCTCAACATCAAGACCAACTTTCTCCAGTTTCCCCTCACCTTTGAAAACTGCCCTTTTCAGGGCCACCACCAAGTGTTCAGAGCACCACATTGGTGACCTCGACGAACATCTGATTTTTCCTTTTTTCAGGATATGATCCATTCGCCAATCAAGCAGAACAGAAGATTTACAAGAGCAACAAGTATGTCAGCAGAAGAAACCGCAACAACCGTCGCCAAACTGGAAGATATGAAAAATGCTTTCAGTCACGTGAAGCAGCGCAACAAGGTTCACGAGCAGCAACGGATGGCTATTCAAGCCGAAGTGCAAAAGCTCGAGGATCAAAGCGCTAGCACAACACAACTCAGTGACCGTCAGCCAACCATTACTAAATTCGACCATTCGAATAATATTCAATTACCCTCTTTCATTCCTGACAGACCTGAATTGTGGTTTTCACAAATTGAGGCTCTCTTCTCCATTCATCATATCGATTCCGAAATTGCCAAATATGGTCATGTTGTCGGTAAAATTGAAGGACGCTGGGCGCGAGAGATTGCAGACTTAATCTCTTCACCGCCACCCACAGACACTTATACTACTATTAAAAACGCACTCATCGAGCGTTTGTCGGAAAGTGACGTTTTAAGAGTCCGACAACTTTTGTCAGACGTTGACTTGGGCGATCAAACACCGTCCCAATTTCTGCGCCATTTACAAAGCCTTTCTGGTAAAGCTGCTGTACACGACAACCTAGTGAAAACACTATGGCTCCAACGGTTACCTACCCAGGTGCAGACTATACTGCAAGGTCAGCCAGATTCAGTTCCCACTGTCCAACTTGCTAAAATAGCTAACCGGATTTTAGAAACCATGCCAGTACCATCTCATGGCAACCGCAATCCTTCAGCAGTTTATTCAACGGCATCTAACGGTCCGCCCGAAAATCAGAACAATATGGCAAAAACTCTTGACATGATCCTTAATCGCTTAGAAAATTTAGAAAGACAGAATAATTATTTTCGCTCTAGATCTCGTAGCAAAACGCCTGACTCCCGTTTTAGAAACAGGTCAAATTCACGGTCATTCAACAATAATAATAACGGACTTTGTTATTTCCATAACAAATTTGGCAACGAGGCGAGACGTTGTAGTCAGCCTTGGCAACGAGGCGAGACGTTGTAGTCAGCCATGCAACTTTGCAAAAAATGCACACGGCAGCCAGTAAAGGCGGCGACTAGCTGCCACAACCAAAAGTCAGACCGTCTATTCATAGTAGACAAAATTTTAAGTCAAACATTTTTCATCGACACTGGCTCTGATATTTGTTGTTTTCCGCGCAAACTATTGCACAAAAAATTCAAGGCCACTAACTACCAGCTTAATGCGGCAAACGGCACAAGCATTCACACCTATGGGTTCCCACCTTTAACTCTAAATTTAGGACTCAGTCGTCCTTTCACATGGTGATTTGTCATTGCTGATGTTGCCACGCCCATTATCGGCTCAGACTTTCTCGCAAAATTCCATTTATTGCCTGATTGTCGGAACAATTTGCTCATAGATGACGTGACAAATCTCAAATACCTAACAGCAAATACTGTGCAACCTATTGTCACAGCGATTACTTTGTCGGAATGTAGCTAACTAAACGAGTTCCTGAGCTTATTCGACCTTTAGGTACGCCTCGGAAATTGCTTCATACGACACAACATTTTTTTAGAACAACAGACGGTCCACCAGTCACCAGCCGACCTCGTCGCCTTCGGCCCGACAGATACCGCATTGCAAAAGCGAAATTTGAAGCCATGTTACAAGAAGGAACTATAAGAAGGTCAGAGAGTTCATGGTCTTCTCCATAACACCTTGTTCCCAAAAAAGAAAACAACCGGCGCCCATGCGGAGACTACAGAGCTCTAAACGCGAGAACTGCACCTGACGAATATCCCATACGTCACATTCGTGATTTTACGCAAAATCTAAAAGGATGCACCGTATTTCCTAAAATCGACCTGGTAAAGGCGTACACTCAGATACCCGTCAACCCTGACGACATACCCAAAACCGCTATAACTACTAATTTTTGGACTCTTTGAATTTTTATACATGAGTTTCGGATTACGAAATGCAGGCCAAACATTCCAGCGCTTCATTGATGAAGTCCTACACGGACTGGACTTTTGTTTTCCCTATGTAGACGGCATTCTTATCGCGTCTAAAAACAAACAAGAACATGAAGCACATCTTAGGACAATATTCCAACGCCTAGTTGAACATGGAATTTTAATCAACATCAATAAAAGCTCTTTCTTCCAAAAACCAGTAATTTTCTTAGGTTGCGAAGTTTCAGCCGAAGGCACTATTTCGCCAAAAGATCGAGTGACATCTCTCACGTCTTTTACTCAACCTAGTACTGCTCGAGGTCTCAAGAGATTTCTAGGTATGATAAATTACTTTCGAAAATTTCTACCTAACGCCGCTGAATACCAGGCTGACCTCAACACAGCAGTGGCCGGTCTCAAGGGCAATCAACTGATTGATTGGACTCCACAACTATCCGAATCGTTCAAAAATGCAAAGAAAGCCTATCTCAGGCAACACTTTTAGCCCACCCTGACCCGAAAGCTACCTTGGGTCTTTTCACCGATGCCTCTGGCACTTCCATTGGTGCAAGTTTACAAAAATGCGTAAAAGACGATTGGGAACCCCTCGCTTTCTTTTCTCGAAAACTGACACCCAGACAGCGTGATTGGCCACCGTATTACAGAGAACTCTACGCTGTATACGCCGCCATTCAGCATTTTAGACACTCACTTGAAGGTCTAAATTTTGCGATCTACACAGATCACAAACCGTTAGTGTTCGCTTTCAAATAGAAATAAACTGTAGGGAACACCCTACGAACACTTTCTCCCTCCATTTTTATCTGGCGGGGGGGTCGAAGGACCTCCAGACCCCCTTAAGAATTCTGGGGGAGACCCCCAGACCCCCCTCTAGTATTCTGGGGGAGACCCCCAGACCCCCCTCTAGTATTCTGAGGGAGACCCCCAGACCCCCCCACCCCTTTAGAATACTGGGGGAGACCCCCAGACCCTCCTTTAGATATCTGGGGGAGATCACATACCCCCTTTAGAATTCTGGGAGAGACTCCTAGACTCCCATCAAATTTAAAACATTTTCACCTCTGGACATAATTCCGCCTTCAATTTGAAGTGTTTGCGATTTTGCAGAGAAGCTGTACGAATAGTTGCCTACTTCATCCTTTGAAGGATGGGTTTTGAATTGTGGATCTTCAAAAGAATTTTTTTTTTTTAGTTTGGTAGATTAAACCCCCCTTTTAAGATGTTCTTTGTTTGTAGATTGTGTACACCAAATGTCAACAAAATTCATCCATCCATTTTCTTTATAAGTTTAATTTTCTTTGGATATTCTATTTTTTGGGTTTCATTGAACAGCTTTTTTGCCTTTAAACAGTCTCAGACTTAAGAGTTATATATTATATTTTTACATTGAAAAGAAATCCCTGCCTAGGATGGTTGAAAATTTTTTGTCGCAATTTTCATCAAACATAATTGAGTCATAATTGAATTTTTTATTCCAAGTATTATGATTGTTTTTTTATTTGCTTGGTTTCAAAGTTTTTTGCTCGATCGCACCTATATTGGCCCTTGAAACGGTCTTAAAGGTTTCTGATGATGACTGTACTTTCACCAAAACTATCAGTGAACCTCAAGTAAACTCGTGGCGGCCAAGATCCAAAAACTTCTCCAAACCTCTCCTTTTTAGTACCTTCCTCTTTCCTACCTCGATATCCTCTCTTTAAAAACTTTTCTTTCAAAATCTGTTTTTTTAACCTTACCCGAGAGACATGATTCTGCGTGAGGTCTCTCAGATTCAACTTACAAACTAGCTGATATCAAAGCGACCAAGTCCCCTCCCCTCTTCCCACCCTATCTACCCTGTGTTTCTTCTAGACCCCTCCCCCTTCAGATTTCAGCCTGAGATTTTATCTCTGATCTTCATTATTCCGAATAATTATTACAATCTGTTGGTTGCGCTCAACGCAAACCATTGCATAACTCATAAATTGCAGGCGCATGAAAGTGCAAAGGATTTAATGCCCAAAGTCGCTGATATCCGAAGAACCAAGTCTTGATTTTTTTTACCCACCGCACCTTCCTTCTGCTTCCTCTTCGACTTCATCCTCTTGCTATTGTTCACCCCCCAAAAAGAAAAAAAAATTTAAAAAAAAAGTCAGAGAACCAACTTGGCGTTGCCCTGCCAACTTAGAGTTTACTAACACCATATTAGCTTTTGCGGGTCAACGCCAAGTTGTTTCTCTGATTTTTTTTAAATTTTGTTTTTCTTTTGGTGGGTGAACTATAGCAAGAGGATGAAGTAGAAGAGGAAGCAGAAGAAAGGTGCGGTGGGTAAAAAAAATCAAGACTTGGTTCTTCGGATATCAGCGCCTTTGGACTTTAAAATCCTTTGCACTTTCATGCGCCTGAAATTTTACGAGTTATGCAATGGTTTGCGTTGAGCGCAGCCAACAGATTGTAATAATTATTCGGAATAATGAAGATCAGAGCTAAAATCTCAGGCTGAAATCTGAAGGGGTAGGGGGCTAGAAGAAACACAGGAGTAGATAGGGTAGGAAGAGGGGAGGGGACTTGGTCGCTTTGATATCAGCTAGTTTGTAAGTTGAATCTGAGAGACCTCACGCACAATCATGCATCTCTCGGGTAAGGATAAAATAACAGATTTTGAAAAAAAAGTTTTAAAGAGAGGAGATCGAGGTAGGAAAGAGGAAGGTACAAAAAAGGAGAGGTTTGGAGAAGTTTTTGGATCTTGGCCGCCACGATTTTACTTGGGGTTTTACTGATAGTTTTGGTGAAAGATATCATGCCGGTTTTGGGATTTATTCTTATTTTTGGGGGTTGAGGTTGAGGTGGGTCAGTCATAAAGAGATATTTTGACAAAGATGTGTTCCCAAAGCAATGATTATAATAAAGTTGAGTCCATCATAAGGCACAATCAATAGAGCAGAATGAAATAGCAAGCGCAATCCCTCCCCCCTCTTTTCATTTTATTTTTCTTATTACAAGCAATAGTAGAAAAAAAACCAAGTTGCTAAGATTTTCTTCTTTAAGCTTTACCTAACCCTTTTATTTGAATGTCACTGATGAAAAGCTAAGTCAATTCTACACGAGGAAAAAATTCCCTTTATGAATTTAAAAATAGTAAACTGTTTCTGATACTTTACTAATAAATTTTTGCAATATTAATATTATTAAAGCGACAATTTTTGAAATTCAGCAGGCATAGAGCTTAATGTTTAAAATGTTTTGGTACCCTGAATAGATCAAGGATCAGTAATGCGTGATTTTAAAAATTAAAAAAATGTAAGTTACTTAGTACTCAGCGAGCTGAGAACACGGATGTCTTTACGCCAAGGAATAGAGCACGAGTCTATGTATTTAATCATTCTTTACTAGTGGTTTTAATTGTTATTCGGAAGTCATTTGGGGAGTTTAAACCAAAAATTTCAATACGGTCTTCCTCTTGGGTCTTCCAGTTTTAAAGACACACTCAAGTAAAAATTTCAAAATAAAGTTTGAGTTGTGGCGGTATAGCTCATCAGGTTTTACAAAAAATGGTTTGTGCAAATCTGGCAACACTGTATTCCATCTTTCTAACTATTGTAAAGTACTGACTCGAGGGAGTGCACTGTGCATCCTCAAAAGTTTGGCCCTTTACGAGGGTTTAAGTGGATGGATTACGTTGTTGCCAAAGTGCACGCAACAGCTCTGGTTCCTAACATATACAGTATCTCCAATCAGAGTGCTTCCAAAATTCTATTCTCCTACAAAAATTTATCAAAGGTCTTGACTAACACCATCACAAGAGCTCACATATTATGAGAGTGGTGATCTGGAAAGTAGCAGTGTGGCAAGTAGCCTGAAAAATTGCTTTAACATGCATTGTTTTGCAGCTGGTCAGCACGTTGGTGGATCCAGCCGTTGCGAACGGGGAGCTAACCTGAGATTTTCACCCCCCGGAGACCTCCTTTTCCTTTTTTTTCCCCATTGTTTTCCCCTTCCTTTTCGGCTATTTTTTTGGGCCGAACGAAGGGGGAATGGAAACTGCCCCCCCCCCCCCTAATCCGCTAATGCGTCAGAACAGGTTTTGACCCGTTGTCAACGAATAAGTTTGTCTCGGTGTTCTTCAGTATAGCGGGCAACGCTACTCGTCAGAACCCGGTATATACTCAGATTATGAGAGCTCTTCTGAGAGAACTATATAGTATCCTTTATTTGACACTAAGAGAGTTAGAGAAGGGTTGGAGGTGGAAAAGAGACTTACTTGTTTAACACTTGATTGATTTGTAACAGTGAGCAAACTAGCACTTCTTGCAATCTCTTTGAAGGAGTTGATGATTGATGTAGAAACAGCAATCTGCTAATAATAGGGATTCTGAGACTAGGAGCTCATTGGAGTTGCCTGATCTTAGAGTATACTTTGCTAACAGAAGCGACACATAAAAACATATGTAATCGTACGGACAACATTTGTCAACACTTCTACAAGCGTACAAGCACAGCACAAGACAACAATCCCAATTCTTTGAAAATGCACTTTGGAAACTTCGGAGGCTTCCAAGAAAGTTACCCAGAGATAGCATGCTAACAAAGAGCGGATTTTTAACAAACATCACTGCACTTTCTGTAATAAGGTATTGAACCACGATTGAACAGAACTGTCCGAATAACCTCAAATGTCAAATTGTCTTTTGTTGCCAGTGTTGCCCCTGATCTGTAAAGATTTGCCGAGAAATCAGAACTAAGGAAAAAACTAATCGATCGAAGAGTATTTAAAAAGAAGGAATTTTTTAAACAGACGATATACAGGGTGTTTCAGACCACCTGGCCAGCTTTTATTGTGGCGAAACTAAGGCAAATATGAAAAATCGGTAAAACACGTGTAACGTATATCGACCCCAAAGAATTCGGGGAAAATATTTTCAGCCCCCCAAAACCACCCCATGGGGGTTTTTTGGGGGGGGGGTACCCGTATCTCGAAAAAATCTAATGGAAATGGTATGTTTTGACATTGGAATCTAATATGGCATAAAAAAATAAAACTTTATTGTCCGTCAGTTTTTTTCTAAAAACCCCCCTTTTTTTGAGTTAGGGGGGGTTTTTTAAAAAATTTAGGGGTAATCTTTGATTGACCGCTGTGACCCTCCAAATCATTGGATTTCAAAAACGAAGAATTTTCTGAAAGGGCAGACCAAGGGCTTTCTTTTGATGTATCACATGCCTTTTTTTTTTTAAAAAGGGTAAAAGGGCCCCCCTCCCCCCAAAATTGTGGGGCTTGGGGGGGCCCTACAAAAAAATTTGTCAAATGTAAAGGTATGGCTTGTGATACATTATTTGAAAGGTCTTTCAGAGACGAAAAAATTGATACCCCCCAAAAGTCGTCAAAACAACCCCCTTCCAAAATGGCGGCCGTTTTAAGGTTAGGGGGCTCAAGGGGGACCTTCAAAAAAATTTTCCCAAAAATTGAACGATACATGGCTAAAAGGGTTTTAAAAAAGAGAAAAATAATGGTTCAAACTGCGAGTCAAACCGACTTTTCAATCCAAAGTTACGGCCGATTGAAATTTAGGGGTGCCTTTTTGGGAAACCCAATACCCCAAAATTTCAATCGGCCTTAACTTTGGATTGAAAAGTCGGTTTGACTCGCGGTTTGAACCATTATTTTTCTCTTTTTAAGACCCTTTTAGCCATGTATCGTTCAATTTTGGATCATTTTTCTGAAGGTCCCCCCTTGAGCCCCCTAACCTTAAAACGGCCGCCATTTTGGAAGGGGCTTTTTTTTACGACTTTTGGGGGTATCAATTTTTTCGTCTCTGAATGACCTTTCAAATAATGTATCACAAGCCATACCTTTTCATTTGACAATTTTTACGTAGGACCCCCCCAAGCCCCAAATTTTGAGGTGAGGGGGCCCTTTTACCCTTTTTTAAAAAAAAAAGGCATGAGATAAATCAAAAGAAAGTCCTTGGTCTGCCCTTTCAGAAACTTCTTAGTTTTTTGAAATCCAATGATTTGCAGGGTCACAGCGGTCAATCAAAGATTACCCCTAAATTTTTTTAAAACCCCCCCTAACTCAAAAAAAGGGGGGTTTTTTGAAAAAAACTTAGGGATAAAAAAGTTTTATTTTTTTTTGCCGTATTAGATTCCAATGTCAAAACATACCCTTTCTATTTGATTTTTTCGAGATACGGGTACCCACCCCCAAATAACCCCCAAAGGGGGGTTATTTAGGGGGTGGGTAAATAACCCCCATTTTCCGCCTTTTAATTTCCCGTGCATAGAGGTGCACTTTCATTCCTCCTGTGCCGGTCTCTCTTTTGAACACTTTTCTTGGCATCTCTTACCATCACGCCAATGTTGACTGTTGTTCTGAATTCTCTCTTTACGTGAATTCTAAAGTGGCCGTCCTTCAAACTTTACATACGGACAAAAGCTGTCATTCAACACGCTCAGCGGCGAACGAACCGTTCTTCTTAAGAACGTTCAATAGTAAGTGTTAGTACTACATTTCTTCTATCCCCGTGGCTCTATCCACGGTGCGACTTCTTTCTCCCGCTTTCTCTTCTCTCAATCTTTAAAACTAAATTACTTCTTTTCGTTCGCCACAGTTCTATTGTGGTATGGCCCCCAAATAAATAATCATTGCTTATAAAAAAAATAATCAAACGTCAAAATAATAAAATATTAAATCGCTTCTCGATCGAATCTAAGTTAACATTGTAAAAGAAATTAACTCTCCATCTAAATAGTGCAATTAAATCGCTTCCCGATAAATCTCAAGTTAAACTTTAAAAGAAAATAATTCTCCATTTAAAATAGTGTTAATATATCGCTTCTCGATAAGATCTTCATTTAAATTATAAAATACAACATTTCTCCATATAAATACGTTAATATAATCGATTCTCGAACGAAATTTTCCCCTCTTTTTCGATACTTTGACTGCAATTGATCGCGCGCGCTTGCAGTCACGTCATATAGTGTTTCTCGATCATTTCTTTCGATACTTTGGCCGCAATTGAACGTGCGTGCTTGCGGCCCTCTAAAAAAATATTTAAAAATTATTGGTTCCCTCTTCGTTTGATGATCAAATCATCTGGTCCTCCGGAAATTACTTCATTTCATAAACAAAAGATCTAACACGCCGAAAATTTGGTCCTCCGGGCCGGATTGTACAGTAATCTTCTGTTCGTTGTTCAAGTCCTTTGGATTCATACAAATCACTCTCTCTTTTTGTTTGCCTCTTACGGCACTTTGTAATCTTTGCTCTATGTTTGTTTAATAATTATTGTTCCTTATTTTTTGCGTTCCAACATGACAAAAAATAAGAACAATAATCCTCCTCCTCCCTCCTCCATCCCACCTGAACCTGATTATCTGCTCGATCTCCAACGTTTGAACACCAAACGCCAGCTCATCGTTCAACGCGCCAACAATATAGCGGAACGTCTCAAAGACATAACTCCGGAAAATGCCGCGACATTCAGAATGTCAATTGACAATCTGAACGATTTGAGAAATTTTATTCAGCTCTATTCAGGATCTAGTGATTGATACAAACAGTAGATTTTTGGAAAACCAACGCTTAGAAGTGATGCTCATTCGAGATGATTTTGGCGAAATGCTACACACAGCTCAAAGTCTCTTCCTGCAAAACTCCGTCAAACCTGAGGTCATCACTCCTCCAACGTTGCCATCTAGCTCGGCACCTCTCTCAAACGTGAGGCTTCCGCAGCTCGACTTGCCACGCTTTTCCGGCAAACTGTCAGAATGGCAGGCCTTTTTTAATTTGTTCAAAACCGCGATCCATGACTCACGGCAACTGAACAACGCAGAAAAGTTCACTTATCTCATCTCTCTGTTAGACGGCGAGCCAGATGATCTGATCAAAACGCTGGAACTCTCGCCCGACAACTACCAAGTCGCATGGAATCTCATCTGTGATCGATTTCAAAGTGAGCGCCGCCATGTTTCTCATCATTTTGGCGGGCTCCTCGATCTCCCTGAATTAAAACACGACGCGACGTTGTCACTTTTTTTGTCCAAGATTCAAGAACACGCAAATGCACTTGACGTGCTCAAATATCCGCTCGACACTTACGGTCCACTTTTGGTCAATGTAATTTTTTTAGGTAAGATTACACCGTATTTCAAACGCCGCTTTGGAGACTCTCGTTCTGATAGTACAAAGTATCCAACTATTCTCGAGATCTTAAAGTTTCAAAAAGCGGAATGCGCTCAAATCGATGACCGCCCCTCTTTCAATCCACGATCTAATAAATCTCAACACGATTTACAATCTGCGAAACAATACGTCAAAACTCTACATGCTTCGACGTCTCAAACAAACGTTGTAAATGAGTCAAAAGGTGACTCCGAACAACATCAAACGCTCCCCAAAGGCAACAACTCGTCATTTCCTCACAAATGGAAATGCCCTTGGTGCAGTGGTGCTCACGCTGTGAGAAACAATGCAGAAAGCGACATCACACTCTTTTGCATGAGAGCGCGCACGATGGTTCTCACTCACACTACCAATCAGCGAGCTCTAACGCTCATGCCAGCGTTTCATTGGCAGCTCTCGGCTGTACTCAACGACAAAATTGCCTACCGCTCAAGCTCAATGCCCTTGGTGCCGTGGTGCTCACGCTGTATTCTTTTGCAAAGACTTACTGGCTCTTGCGCCTTCAGAACGCGAGGCTGCGACACGCAGACGCCTATTCATCAATTGCCTAGGTGCTCATGACGTCACTCAATGTCAATCTCGTTTAACGTGCAAAGAATGCAAAAATCGACATCACACTCTTTTGCATGAGAACGCGCACGATGGCTCTCACTCACACTACCAATCAGCGAGCTCTAACGCTCACGCCAGCGTTCTCATTGGCAGCTCTCAGCTGCACTCAACGATAATATTGCCCACCGCTCAAGTCCGTGTGACGTCACTCAGCGGCCATAGCACCGTGGTGAGAGCTCTATAGGATTCATGCTCTCAAACGAGCTTTATTACAACAAAATGCGCCCAGCTCTTACGACTACGACCTGAAAAACACGTGACTTACGTCTCAGGCCTAGCTGAAAGTAAAGTGCAAGTCTCAGGCGCTACTAAGGTAACACTAAAGACCATGGACCAACACACAGTAGCCATTGATCATCCCATGGCCATTTTTGACCGCATCACAGGTCTCATGCCTTCGGCCAAAATCGATAATTCAGTTCTGCACAAGCTGCGTAACTATACTATGGCAGACCAATCGTATGACGTTCCAGGCCCCATTCATATGTTGCTCGGTGCTGAACTCTGTTCTAAAATTCTAACTGGTGAGCAAGTTACTTTCGGCCCTTCCTCTCCAATGATTTTAGGTACAATCTTTGGTTTTGTCGTTATGGGAAGCGCACCCTGCATCGGGGGTCCCCCCCGCTTCCTCAGCCATGCCTGTTGTTTTAATCACAAATCTGCCCTCACATCACGATCGAATTGAAAATTTTTGGCGATTAGAACACGTCTCATCAAACAACGACCTGTCTCCAAAAGAGATAGCCGCTGAAAACTTGTACTGCAATACCACTGTGCAAAAACAATCTGGTCGCCTCATGGTGCGCCCGTCTTTTCGGGAGGAACACCCCCTGTCAGTTCTTCCCGCAAAATCGCCGCACAAAGGTTTCACTCGCTCGAATGTGAATTCGCCAAAACCCCAGCCTTCAAAAATGCTTATTCACAAACATTAGCGGACAACTCGAGGGCTGGTTATCTCAAACTCGTACTCCTCCATTCTCCGGGTACCTCTCAATACTACTTGCCTCACCACGCTGTCGTACAGAAGAAACGTTCGTTTGGAACGTTCGATAGAACGTCCGTCCTGCCAGCTTTACAGAACGCCCACCTCCCACGGCGACTCTATCTCACATTAAACTCAAAAGCTCAACTTCACGGCTTTTACAACACGTCCGAAATGGGATTTTCGGCAGTTCTATACATTCGCTCTGAGTCCTCTCTAAATGGGTTCATACGTCTCTTCTCACGGCAAAATCAGAAGTGACCCCACTCAAGCGTGTATCGATACCTCGACTGGAGCTCTGCGGAGCAGCACTTCTCTCATCGCTTATTGCCTATGCAGCGCCTATGCTAAGGAGGCACCATGACAGACATTCATGCATGGTGCGACTCAACAGTGACACTCCACTGGATCCAAACACCATCTTATAGGTTAAAGACATTCGTGGCCAATAGAGTGTCCGCAATGCGGGAAAGCTCGGAGAAGATCATTCGGCAATAGGTCAAATCTAGTGACAATCCGGCAGACAGCGCCTCCAGAGTTCTGTCACGCGCCCTTTTAGTGAACATTGAACTATGGTGGCATGGGCCCACTTGGTTACAACAACCTGTCGCACAGTGGCCTCAAAACTGTATCTAGGCCCATCCTCCTGAAAAACATTGGAATTCAAAGCCTCAACTCAGGTGCTCATCGCTCAAACTGCTGAGTTTCCCTTTCCTTTGTTTTCCACACAGGACCAAGCTAAAAGAGTATTAGCTTGGATACTCAAAGCTACTCCGAGATCTGATAGCCATGTAAAAGGATCGTTTTCTCTCATAGAGCGACAAAAGGCTTTCAATCTGTCGTTCAAACTGATACAGCGAAAAAGCACACATGTCTCATCTCATGTCCCGTTGCGCATCCAAACAAGGCCTCATTCAATGGTAAAACTTATCGATGTCTTGCCACAACATCCAAGCGAGCCTAAAAAGGTCCCCTCAAAACTTCCACCCGCAGCCATCGGGTCACACAAGGAAAGTCTTCACAAATGGAAGCCGAAATCACGCGCGCCAAAACCCCAAACGCAGGCTCACTTCGGGCTCTGAAAATATTTCAAGGTCATCAATTCTCGACCGCGAAATGCCTCCAAAAGTGGTCTACTCTCCGCCTCCACAGGCTACCTTCTTTTTGCCTCGAATGGAGGCTCCACCAATTCTGTTGACACCTGCCATCTGTCACACACCTCCGAGAGCACGGTCTCCTTTCCTGACGTGGTCCACTCTCCAAACATATCACGTGAAATCACGCCACCTCCTTCACCAGACTCTGAACCGGAACCGGATCATCACGTGCCGGATGTTCCATCGCCGACTCCGCCAAGCCCGAGTCCCAGTTTTCATATCTCAAACCGCCGCAAGAAAAGCCTGATGCGGTCACTGGGTTATTTCAAGTGATTTATGAAACATTGAACTCCCCTGGAGAGTTCAAGGCGGGGACTATGTTCTGGCCAGTGCAAGGTCACGCGCCCAAACCCCTTGCCCTGTTCGTCCGCCTACCAACTCGCGACGAGTCGCGGCGGAGCAAGGCTCCCGCTCCGTCCGATAGATAGCATAAACCAACAATGCATCTAAAAGGGGCCGCCCTTTTTTTCAAATTACCTCTGTTCATCTCAATTTTTCTACTTTTTCTTTTCATATTCATGTTCAACATATTCTCCTCAATTAGTCATATTAAATTAATACATTATTTTCTTCAAAATTATTCCATTTTCCGCCTTTTAATTTCCCGTGCATAGAGGTGCACTTTCATTCCTCCTGTGCCGGTCTCTCTTTTGAACACTTTTCTTGGCATCTCTTACCATCACGCCAATGTTGACTGTTGTTCTGAATTCTCTCTTTACGTGAATTCTAAAGTGGCCGTCCTTCAAACTTTACATACGGACAAAAGCTGTCATTCAACACGCTCAGCGGCGAACGAACCGTTCTTCTTAAGAACGTTCAATGGTAAGGTTAGTAACATTTTTTCTATCCCCGTGGCTCTATCCACGGTGCGACTTCTTTCTCCCGCTTTCTCTTCTCTCAATCTTTAAAAAAATTACTTTTTTCGTTCGCCACAGTTCTATTTTGGTATGGCCTAATTAATAATCATTGCTTATAAAAAAAAAATAATCGTCAAAAAAAAAAATTAAATCGCTTCTCGATCGAATCTAAGTTAACATTGTAAAAGAAATTAACTCTCCATCTAAATAGTGCAATTAAATCGCTTCCCGATAAATCTCAAGTTAAACTTTAAAAGAAAATAATTCTCCATTTAAAATAGTGTTAATATATCGCTTCTCGATAAGATCTTCATTTAAATTATAAAATACAACATTTCTCCATATAAAAACATTAATATAATCGATTCTCGAACGTAATTTCCCTCTTTTTCGATACTTTGACTGCAATTGATCGCGCGCGCTTGCAGTCACGTCATATAGTGTTTCTCGATCATTTCTTTCGATACTTTGGCCGCAATTGAACGTGCGTGCTTGCGGCCCTCTACAAAAATAGTTAAAATTATTGGTTCCCTCTTCGTTTGATGATCAAATCATCTGGTCCTCCGGAAATTACTTCATTTCATAAACAAAAGATCTAACACGCCGAAACAGTAGGATTATGTTTTTATTTGCTTAGTTGGTCTTATTTTTTCTCACTCGCACCTATATGGTCCCTTCAAACGGTCCAAAGGATTTATTATGATGGTAGTGAGATGAAAATATTTTAGTACTGTGGTAGTACAAAGTGTATACAAAGTTTCATCAAAATTCATGCAATTTTTAGTAATTGGCACTGATTTACAAGATTAATTTCTCAATTTTATTCCACTTTTTGGCTCGAACGCCCTAAATTGATGTTTTTAACGGTCTTAAGGGTTATTTTGCTGAATTATAAGGGGTTAATTTTACTGTGGGCTGGTTGTAGAATGTTTTTACAAATTTTCTTCCAAACCCAAAGATCCAATATTGAAATTTTAAAAAATTTTTCTCTTTTTTGACCCATTTTCCCATTGATTCTAATGAAAACCATTATTCTTCCATAACTAACCTAAAAATTAAAATTTAAAACAAAAAAAAAAAACAAAAAAAGTCCCTCTGGGGAATGTTAAAAGCAACGTCTCTGCAAAATTTGGATGCATATGGATCAGTAGTTCTATAGTTAAGCTGGATTTCACGTTCATGACTACAGACAGACAGACAGATAGACGGACAGACGGACAGACAGACGCACAGTGTGGGATATGACCGAAATAGCTAGACAAAAGTCTTCCCTCCCTTGTTCATGATTAAAATTATGGTTTAGGGGGTTTTTTAGGTCGCTGATTTCGAATATGAAGTCAGATTTTTAAAATTCTAACGTCTAACGTGGTTTTGAGAAAAGTATTTAAACAATTATCGTCAGTCTCTGCTCTTTGATACATTATTTTTTTGCAAGAGCTGTTTTTTCCGTCCGGAACCACAAAATTTGCGTCAAAATCTGACTTTCAAATTATTTTCGAGAAGAAAAATAAAAAACTTTCAAATGACATTTGATAAATTAAAAAAAAAATGCATTAAAATGTATCGAAATAATTTCATCGGAGGCGAAACGTGCACTGTGGCAACACTGGCTTTTCTCCATTTAAATCTGTGCAAAACAATCGATTTTCCTCGAAACAATTAATTCCTTGAAGAAGCTATTATTTTAAATCGATTCAAACGGAGAAATGCGGCGGAAAAAATTTCGGAGGCGGGAATCGAACCCAGGATATCGGCCTGGATGTCCAGTACATAGCCACTACAGTAACACGCAGGTATGCCGAAGGTGCACGTGCGACGAGCATAGTAAGAACACAGCGCCACTTGGACTGTGAGACAGCGTGTGGCCGAGCCGTGAGCATCACAGAGTAGAAAAACATCGTCAAAATCGAGTGGAACGCAGTTACAAAAATGAAGATATCTCCGAAGGTTGCAAAAAGTTGCAACTAAACTTTAGATGGATTTGTTCTCTGAGATACAGGCTTTCATATTATCTAACGCTTTTAATGGGTAAATGCGGGTAACAAAAGTTACGATCTAATAAAAATGAGGTTTCGCGGAAAAATTACGTCTAAAAACCATCACTCTTTCAGCTTGAAAAAAAACTTTAAATAAGGTCTACAATGAAAATTAATGTGTCAAAACGCATCTACATACCTTCCTCTACGATATTCATTCAATAGTTGATTTGTTTTTTCACTTAATTAGACAGTAAATTGACATAAACTATTCTGCGTTAACAATGGCTTCCAACTGTTTACATCAATACTACAATCAAGCGTAGATTTCAAGCTCTGTAACTATTTACCTCATCATAAAATCGTAACATTGATGCATATATTCGTGATCAGTATACTCTCAGCTATCATTTAAGACCAATTTTACCTCATTTTGATCACATTGATTTTTCGACTTTTGTCTAGCTATTTCGGTCATATCCCACACTGTGAGACGCCACGGAAATTTTGTGCATTTACTCCTCTTTACCACATATGGTTCAGAAATATTGAAACATCATGGATGGATATTCTTAAGGATAGTATTAGGCATGATGAGAGCCAATTATTTTATAATTATCATGATTGGCTTGGTCGCAGCGGGCCAAGTATCGAAACAAAATGCATCAAAAATCTGTGCGCCATCGCAATACTTTCTCAATTTTTCTAATTTAATTAGAGTGAGAAAGTAAAAAGACAAACTTCCACCCGATCAAATTAACCATTTGTCATACATTGCGCACTTCTCAACGGACATCAGATATACAGGATGCTTCTAAAACTTATGTCATCCTTTCTACCACGTCTTCTTGAGTTCAAAATAAGACTTTTTTTTCCTATAAACATGTGTCCGAAAATGCCCCCCTTTTGAGCTACAGCCCCCCAAAGTTTTAAAAAATTGTTGGTTTTTTTGGTATATCGACCATAATTATAAACCAAATGTCATGAAAATTGGTGTCCCGGGGTACTTTTACGTGTAGAATCTATTAGTGACCTCGAGAAATTCATAAATAAGGTCTGATTGTATTTTTCAGGCAAACTTATACCTTCAACGACACAAATTTTATGCAACGGATTGGAAATTTGAAAAAAAAAAACTAGAATCAGATGGGAAAAACTCTTAAAAAGATATTTGGTCCTCTTTGTTTTGGTCGATACGACGCGTATAAAGCGAGATAATAACCGCTGCACGAGGTGGAAAAGTCAGCGCTTTTACTATAGCGGGCGGGCCGAAGTAGCAGCGGAGTGGCGGGTTGCATATACTTACTGTTGCTCTTCATGGTAAAAGCGCTTTTCCACCTTGTGCAGCGATTATCTCGCTTAATACACGTCGTATCGACCAAAACAAAGAGGACCAAATATCTTTTTAAAAGTTTTTCCCATCTGATTTCAGTTTTCATTTTTTAAATTTCGAATCCGTTGCATAAAATTTGTGTCGTTGAAGGTATAAAATTGCCTGAAAAGTACAGTTAGACCTCATTTATGAATTTCTCGAGGTCATTAATGGACTCTACACGTAAAATTACCTCGGGACACCAATTTTCATGGCAGTTGGTTTATAATTATGGTCGATATTCCAAAAACACCAACAATTTTTTTAAAACTTTGAGGGGCTGTAGCTCAAAAGAGGGGCATTTTCGGACACATGTTTATAGGAAAAAAAAAGTATTATTTTGACCTCAAAAATACGTGGTAGAAAGGATGATATAAGTTTTAGAAAAACCCTGTATATCCGGTCCTTCAAATGTCGTCACCGATGCTCTCTCGAGAATTGAGACCATCTCAACTCCAGAGGCCATCGATTTCAAATCACTCGCTGAAGCGCAGACAAATGACAAAGAACTTGAAGAACTTCTTAACTCTGAAAATTCGCTTCAACTTAAACAAGTAAAAGTTCCAGGAACGTCAATTAAAATATTTTGTGACAAATCCGAAAACAAAAGGCCATACATCCCATTTTTATTCCACTGCCAAATTTTTAACCAAGTACACGACCTCAGTCACCCTGGAATCAAGGCCACAGCCAAACTGTTAACATCCCGTTTCGTTTGGCCTAGCATTCAAAGAGACTGCAGGGATTGGGCTCGATCATGCCAAGCTTGTCAGAAAGCAAAAGTCACCCGTCAAGTCCACTCTCCTCTAGGAACCATTCCTACACCAACAGAGAGATTCAAGCATATCCATATAGACCTCGTAGGTCCTCTTCCTTCAGCCGATTCTTACCGCTACTGCCTTACAGCAATCGACAGGTTCACACGCTGGCCTGAAACACAACCTTTATATGGCATCACGGCCAAGGAAGTAGCGGAAGCTCTGTTAATGTGTTGGATTTCCAGGTTCGAGTGCCCTGCCACAATCACGACCGATCAAGGTCGGCAATTTGAGTCGAACTTATACTACGAACTTGGCAAAATAATGGGAAGAAATCGCTGCCACACTACCAGTTATCACTTATGTTCAAACGGAATGGTGGAAAGATTTCACAGGCAACTGAAAGCAGCACTCATGTGTCATCAAGAACTTTCTTGGGTTCAAGCTTTACCTTAAGTAATGCTGGGCATTCGTGCTTCATTCAAAGAAGACTTAACAAGTTCCGCCGCAGAACTGGTCTACGGAGAGCCTCTTCAAATTCCGGGCGAATTCTTAGTTGCTTCTCCTAAACACGATTCAAATTCCTCGCAATTTGTAAATCGATTGCGAAAACAAATGGGCATGCTGCGTCCAACACCGGGCAATCGACACGCACAAACAAACACATTTGTGTTCAAAGACCTGGCTACATGCAGCCACGTTTTTCTTCGTGACGACACGGTGCGGGGATCTCTTGTACCACCTTATTCAGGCCCTCATCTAATATTGGCTAAGGATGATAAAACGTTCACCGTCATCGTAAATGGCAAAGAAAGAAAAGTAAGTCTAGATAGACTAAAACCAGCTTACATTTTAAATAGCCCGCCAACTGTCTGTCCTCTCAGGAATTCAACGACAACTGAAGCCACTAAAATCCCCGCTTACACAACACGGTACGGGAGGCAGGTAAAAGAGGTTGAGTCAAAATCGATGTTTTTGGCCCCCCCTTGAAAACGGCTCAAATTTTGCTCATTGATTTAGCACTACTAGGAGCACCTTTTCCCAAATTTTCAAGCTCCTACGACAATTTGGGAAGGAGTTGGAGGGAGGCGAAGGGGGGAAAATGGGGGTACATTGGAAGTGAACCAAAAACAGTACATCTTCCGAACGAAAAGAGATATGAAGGAGCGGTTTTCACTGATTAACGCCAAAAAATAAGTTCTTTTCGCTCTCATGGTTGAAAACGCTCGAAATTCAATTTTTACTTGCGGCGTTGCCATTTTTATCGTTTTTTCGGGTCAAAAATTACGATAAAAAAATTACAAAATCTGCATTTTCTCAAAAACCCATTCGACGATTTTGATTAAAAACTAGTATGTTATTCTCCTTTAAATTTTGCGTAAAATCGTCTAAACCGGACCCGGAGGAAAACGTTTGTATCCAAGATACAGGGTGTCAAACTGACACACCTCCAATTCGAAAGGGTTCTTATTTCCCTCACAACTTCTGAACTACTCAAGATTTTTGAATGCGGTTTGCGCTGAAAAGCGTCAAAAAGTTAGAACAATCAAGTTTTGGGTGCGCAATGGCTCGGGTTTCAAGTAGAATTCGCGGTGTTGCCATTTTTATCATTTTCCCTGGTCAGAAATCACGATAAAAAAATTACAAAATCTGCATTTTCTGAAAAACCCATTTAACGATTTTGATTAAAAACTAATATGTTATTCTCCTTTAAATTCTGCGTAAAATCGTCTAAACCGGACCCGGAGGAAAACGTTTGTATCCAAGATACAGGGTGTCAAACTGACACACCTCAAATTCGGAAGGGTTCATATTTCCCTCACAACTTCTGAACTACTCAAGATTT
Organism: Trialeurodes vaporariorum; assembly: GCA_011764245.1. NCBI lineage: Eukaryota > Metazoa > Arthropoda > Insecta > Hemiptera > Aleyrodidae > Trialeurodes > Trialeurodes vaporariorum. Next base: position 44,436,567 of record VMOF01000111.1, on the reverse strand, counting down.
TTGAATGCGGTTTGCGCTGAAAAGCGTCAAAAAGTTATAACATTCAAGTTTTGGGTGCGCAATGGCTCGGGTTTCAAGTAGAATTCGCAGTGTTGCCATTTTTATCATTTTCCCTGGTCAGAAATTAAGACAAAAAACATTTAAAAAATGCATTTTCCAAAAAAAGCCATACAATCATTTGCATAGGAAAACTGACCTTCGTTATTCTTCATCGGAGTTATCGTCACGTATCCTCTGACCTTGGCTTTAGCAGAGGAAAATGGTGGTTCAAGAATCCTGATGTTCTGATGAAAATGCATTTTTTTAAATGTTTTTGTCTTAATTTCTGACCAGGAAAAATTATAAAAATAGCAACACTGCTCATTCTAATTGAAACCCGAGCCATTGGGCATCCAAAACTTGAATGGTCTAACTTTTTGACTCATTTTAGCGTAAACCGCATTCAAAAATCTTGAGTAGTTCAGTAGTTGTGAGAGAAATAAGAACACTCCCGAATTAGAGGAGTCAGTTTGACACCCTGTATCATGCATAGAAATGGTTTCCCCCGGGTCCGGTTTGGATTATTTTACGCGGAATTCAAAGGAGAAAAACACACTCATTTTTAATCAGAATGGTTTTTTTTTTTTATATTAGAAAATGCAGTTTTTGTAATTTTTTTATCGTGATTTCTGACCAGGGAAAATGATAAAAATGGCAACTCTGCGAATTCTACTTGAAACCCGAGCCATTGCGCACCCAAAACTTGATTGTTCTAACTTTTTGACGCTTTTCAGCGCAAACCACATTCAAAAATCTTGAGTAGTTCAGAAGTTGTGAGGGAAATAAGAACCCTTTCGAATTGGAGGTGTGTCAGTTTGACACCCTGTATCTTGGATACAAACGTTTTCCTCCGGGTCCGGTTTAGACGATTTTACGCAGAATTTAAAGGAGAATAACATACTAGTTTTTAATCAAAATCGTCGAATGGGTTTTTGAGAAAATGCAGATTTTGTAATTTTTTTATCGTAATTTTTGACCCGAAAAAACGATAAAAATGGCAACGCCGCAAGTAAAAATTGAATTTCGAGCGTTTTCAACCATGAGAGCGAAAAGAACTTATTTTTTGGCGTTAATCAGTGAAAACCGCTCCTTCATATCTCTTTTCGTTCGGAAGATGTACTGTTTTTGGTTCACTTCCAATGTACCCCCATTTTCCCCCCTTCGCCTCCCTCCAACTCCTTCCCAAATTGTCGTAGGAGCTTGAAAATTTGGGAAATGGTGCTCCTAGTAGTGCTAAATCAAGGAGCAAAATTTGAGCCGTTTTCAAGGGGGGGCCAAAAACGTGGATTTTGACTCAACCTCTTTCGTTTTCCCCAAAACTGCCAAGGTCAATGCCTGAACATTTGCTTTTCGCTTCCACGAGCTGATTAATCGACTATTTTTTGGCCAGCTTTAAATATAACTGACCAAAAACAATTAAATCAGCTCATTAATGTTTCTCTTCTCCAACATGTCAAACCAATGCAATCTTAGACCGACTGACAAAGTCCTCATTAAACGGATTTTTGCGGCCAGCAAAATCCACCCAACACCAAGAAAAGAGAAGCTACCCGAGGTGCTGTCATGGCCTGTTCCATTTACGGAAACTTACAGTAAATACAGGCATGAACTGTCAAGCGAGCTGCCAACTTGTCATCCATCAGCCGAAGACAACTCCAAAGTCACTAAACAACAAACGGCCACTTCGTCGCTACTTGCACAACAAACGAACAACTACGCCAGACAGTTCACCTTACATGCGCCAAATCGCAAATCAACAGTTGCAATCACTGGAGCTGGCAACAGAGCAAGGCCAAAATAAGTCTACCAGGACCAGTAAATCAACATCTACAAATTGATTCAAAACCGTTTATTTTTTCCATTTTAGCTGAATATCTTCATTTAGTTCCGCCACAAATCTTAGCCTACGCTCCTCCAGTGATACAGGTCATGAGGCACGCGGGACATCATTCCAAAATTTGTGACACTTGCAGGCAGTGCAGCAACCGCTTCAGGTGTTTCCACAGATTCGTCGCAACATGCACTCACACGGCCTGCCCATGCCGTCGTAAAATTAGTCTTTCCATACCGGCATTAGAGACTAATCAAACATTTTTGAAAATGGCTTGCAATATCAACTCCGACACAGCCAAAAAATTTATCGAACTCGTAAAAGAAATCGACCAAGTGGTATTCCAAGAACTTTTCTACTAACATGTTTCTAGTCTGTTTCAGCTTCTTAAAGGCGACTCCGTCACTCCGTGGGGGGCTGCTGTGGCGGCCGCACCGTTAGCGCGGACGCGACCGCAGCGCTCTCGCGGGCGGAGTCCGCACCGCGACTCTCCGCGACTCTCCGCGGCCTTCTAGCTCAGAAATCTGATTGGCGCAAGTTCCGGACGGCCGATTGTATATAACCCGACCGTACTCCATCACAGACAGCATTGCTGCTCTGGACACCGCTCGAGGAACTGGACGACCTGCTGAACACCTGCACACGGATCTCAACATCAAGACCAACTTTCTCCAGTTTCCCTTCACCTTTGAAAACGGCCCTTTTCAGGGCCACCACCAAGTGTTCAGAGCACCACAAGCAGGTGGGAACTATGATGCGCTGAGTATAATAAAATGAGTGGTGGCCCCGAGAAAAGTCGTTTTTAATCGGGTTGGGTATCAATATATTCCAGTGTGGTTGTATTTGGGAGAGTGATCAGATTCCTGAGTCCATACTGGTCTAGAAATGAGAGAATAAGTAGACTTATAAAAAGTGGCACGCCAATTTTTTAGCCGTTTTAGGTGGCTCTGAAAAGAGCCGTTGCACTGTCTGTCGTTACATGTGCACATGCAAAGTCCGTTCCTGTCCTTATTAAAATTTAGACCGTGCACTGTGCAGTGTTTTATATAAAAGACTCACATAAAGACGCTTGACTTCATCCTGCTGTACAAGTCAAGACTTCAAATTCACTAAAGCATCCTACAAACATTTAAGTATGTGTTGTCAAAAAGGTCCTTCTCAGGGCCACCAAAAAAGTTGAGAATTTCTGAGCAATCAAATTACAATTGAGCAAAAGTAAATAAAATCTTAAAAATTAAATATGTCTTTGTTCATTACATCGAAGTGTAAGCAAGGTGGTAGAAGTATAGGGCTTTTGGGGGCTATAGCCTCCCCCCCCCCATTTTTTTTGAGAACGCGGGGCTAAAAAAAAAAAAAAATAAAAATAATAACCTTCCCACTTTTCTACCCACGGGCCCACGCGCCGCCCCACTGTGGATCGTCCCCATGGTAAGCAGCGGACATAGGGCCAAAAATCAGAGTGTTGCTATAGCATATTTTGGGGCATTTTTCTTTCATTTAGGGTACCTACATTAGCAAAATGCCATGAAATGGTCTAGGAAATGATTTTGGAGGCTCAGGAAACAGGTTAATGCCAAAGTTTGTCACTTCATTATTTTGTTTGTGAAATTTCGAAGTGAATTTCGCACATTTACCGTAGCTCCACGTCTAAACCTCGCATCAATTTCAAATAAATGCTATTTCTTCATGTTTAAGGGATGTTAAAGGTTACAAAAATGCTGTTATTGTATTTTTTTCTCAAATTTTGACCATGAAATGTTGATTCTAAAAAATGGCCTAAAATTTCTCTTTTTACGGATATAAGTGGAGTTTTGAACATGATTTCGGGAGAATTTCCAGTTCACAGACCCATCAAAATGTTCCTTATACCCCAGAGATCCTAGATCAACCGCCAGTAAATGCCCGATTTTGCCCGGCCGCTCGTGGGGCTTAAAAATGTAACAATAGAACTCGTGATTTCGCGCGCGCAAAAACCTCAAAATCCAGCCGTATGCTCCAAGTTCTTCCTCCATTTACAGGTAGAGCCGATAAAATCAACGAGCACTTTTTCCAAAGGCTGGATTATATTTTTCAAGTCATATATTTTGTCGAAATATGTAATTATTTCGATGGAGGGGGAGGGGGTCAACTGATGCAATATTGCCAAATTTCAGAGTGCGTAATGAAATCTCCCACTCACGAGTTTGTAATATTTTGAGATTCAAGTTGAAATCTGGCAACTAAAATCTATAAAGTTAAATTACTTTGTCTTCAGCTGCACCAACTAATGTAGATACACATCGACTTACAGTGTTGCCATTTTCCGGTGGAATCCCGTCAAATTAATTTCACATCTTAGACATAAATTACGCGAGAAAACAAACAAAAAAATCAAAACTTTTCTCCAAAGCTCTTTTTGACTCTTCTTTCTTAGTATCTAATAATATTTTCTCGCGAAAGTTTTGTTGAAGCTATTTTTGCTCCTCCTTTTGTATGTATTATGAAAAATTGTAAGTTCATAATTTGTTTTCCTTTTCTGACTATCATCAATAGTTCAGGTACCTTCAAAAGGATATTGTGAAAAGGATAAGTAGTTATGGGGAAGGGAAGGAGGCAGGGGTGTTTTTTGGGTGGGAGGACGGCAATTTACTGTAAAATAACGAATTTAATCAGCTCTATATTAAAATAGTCACTAATGATAATTAAGTCATTAATTATGCAAGATTTCACAATTTACAATAAGAGGTTATCTGGCTCTAAAATTAATTTATTCAATTCTTAGCTTAAATATTAATAAAGAAATGAAATCTACGTCAAATTTCAGTCACGTTACATGCGCCGGATGTCTTTCTGTAATGTTTTAAGCGAGCAGTGTACCTATGTCCGCTGCTCCCCATTGACACGATCCACCGTGCGCCCGCACACTGGGCCAGTTGCGAAATTTAGCATTTCAAAAGTCCATTTGGCAACCATGCGCGATGGAAATTTTATCACTGAAATCATGTCCTACGATACCTATTGTCACAGAATATTCGTGGATTGAAGTCAGGAATGGACGAGAGGATGGTCTCATCGCGGACGAAAGGCTGGGTTACTGGGAAGACGCTGCACATGATCAGTTGCTCTGTCGACATTGTTCAATGTTTATTGTGATTTTTGAACACTTCCTCACATGCGAAAGCTTTTTGTGGGCCATGATATGAATCGGCATAATCACGGTGAGTATTTATGCTTAAGCGTTTTTTTGAAACTCAATTTTAACCACTTTTTTAGGCCACTTTATACAGGGTGTTTTTTAAGCTATTTTTTTGTAAATTTGGAATTTTCTCGAGAGCCGGAAAAAAAAGTCAACTTAAGTCACTCTGATAACTGACAAAATCCATTCCTAATACCCTCAAGATTACTGTGTAAAATTAGAAAATGGTACAGTATGGTACAATTTATGTTATGATTTTTTTTACCAAGGTGATCTCTTGACGTTTTCGTTAAAAAATATCTGCTATTGCGTAAACATTTCAAAAGAGCTGTCCCATGAAGGGCCATTTTCGGTCCATTCGACCTTTCTGATCAATATGCTTTCTAGTAGTTGGAAAGAACACAAACTCTGAAGGACCGTCAAACACCGGCAGTCGATATCGTTTCCCGTATTCGATATATCGAAGACCTAAGTTCGATACTGGCTCACTTTCAAAAATTCGTAGCCACTCTTGAAATAACTCAAATTTCAACATCAATGGGTCAAAAATATTCTACTGATCAATTCCTGTCAAGTTGAAAGTCCATTATACCCCAAAAATGTGTCTAAAATTAATTTCAAGGCCTATACCGACATTTTTCGATTTTTTTGAAACGAGTTTATCCAGCTACCATAAGGACTAAAGGAGTGTCACAAATTCAGAAATAAATGAACCTTTCAGGAATGATAAATTAAGTGTCAGCTTTCAGATTATAGGCATTTTTTTTTAATTTTGTCAACTGTAAGGGGAGGGAGGTAGTTAAAGTCAAACCTTCAATGCGCTATAACTTTCAAACAAAAAAAAACTATCGACGTCAACTTTAAGCCAAAAGATGCGTCTTTTAAAGATCTTTCGATTAACGTGCTACAACTTTTGGCTAAAAGAATATTTGAGCCAGTTTTTGCCACTTTCTTATTTTTGAAATTTCCAAAAGACTGTTTTTTGAGTTTGAGAAATATAAGCTATATAGATATTGAAACAAAACCTTCCGTGAAAAAAGTTTATTTTAAAAGCTTCCGAATGGTGCAAACCGCAAAACTAGAAACCTTTTCGTTGAAGAGTAATGGTCGCCAAAAGTTTCGAATCTAGCCAAAAATAGGATTTGGCCGACTTTTGATTTTACAAAAAAATTAGTTTCTCCACCAATAATGGCTGCAAATCATTCAAACTTGGTCACAGAGGGGTTTTCTGGGTCGCTGAATTCAGTTTTGATAACAGTTTTTTCAAATTCCCAAATCCAAGATGGCTGCCATAGTCATAGTTTATAGAAATCCCATCAGAAGTCATTTTCGGGAATTTTAAGCATTAAAATCGGAAAGAGCACCGAAAATTACCCAGGGGATCATGTTTTCATCAAAAAATGTCCATACATTGCAGAGATACTATTTTTGAAATGCTAGGTTTTTGAACTGGCCCACAGTGGCGCTCATGGCGAAATTCCTGACGAATAAAGGAGAGAACTGGTTCTGAACTCAATTTTCGCCATTCTTCCAGGTCACTTCTGATGGAAAAAACGGCTTATTTTGGTCCGAGGAAGCATGAGAGGAACCAAATCGACGTTATTGCACGATACCATTAGTAAATTAGGGAGCATAGACGTAGAAAACTGAAATTTGAGGAAACTCATTTTAACGTCTAAAAAGTGGCTAAAAATAATTACAAAAATCTTTTGTAGTTCATCATCTTGTAGCCACTTTTTAATGCGCTTTTCAATGCATTAATCTGGTTTTTTCTATGATTTCTACTTTTGACGGCATGACCTAAAATTCATCCAAAAAATCGTCAAATTTTCGTTTTAAAAAAAAAAAAAAAACAAAATTAAAAACTTCAGTTTTTGTATACTTTTGCGGATCAAAAACAAATCAAGGTAACTCATCTTGTAGAAAATTTTATGCTCTTTCATTTTATTTGCATGGTTCTTTTATTTTGACTAAAAATTAAGGACGCTAGCCTCCAAAAATCGATGGCAATGTTAAAATGGCAATTATGCCATGGGTAAACTTGGCAACATCCAGTTCTCAGTTAAAATAGAATGTGTCAGCATATGCTGCATTTTCCTGCAAAGATGTTTTACTTTTCTTTCTAGAGTTAGTTCGCGCTATACGCTCGCACCTATGTGTTTATAAAATAATAAAAGTACTCCCTCCGCATCGAGGTGTCCGATGTACTCAAATCGTTGTTTTTACTATTTGCTCACAAAATCATAACAGGTTATGGGCCCAGCCCGATTCTGGGAAATGAGGAAATCATCCGAGATTTCAAAACAAAAATTAATCGAGATATTTCGCGAAGTGTCCGAAAGTTTTTTTAGTCGTCAAAGTGCGGAAGTGTAAACGTGAAGTCCTCAGTTTCTTTTTTGTGAACGGAATATCCCACAGTTTCTTACTTAACAATGAGTTGGTTCAATAACTCAAATGAAATCACCTTAAAAAGTGATTTGGACTTACATGATATCGCGTTGTATACTTTTTTTTTCGGAATGATGATAATTCTTGCTTCGTGTTACGGGATGAACAGATGTAGAAAAATCCGTCGTGAAATTGCTACGGTGCGCAATAACGTCTAAACGGTTTAAAAATTTTAAAAAAAAAAAAATAGAAATTAAAACTCCAGTGTTTTTTGGAGTAAAAAATTAAAACTCCAGTGTTTTTTGGAGTAAAAAATTAAAACTCCAGTGTTTTTTGGAGTAAAAAATTAAAACTCCAGTGTTTTTTGGAGTGAAAAAATAAATAAAAAAACAAGAAGTATGGATCTGCGAGCAGATGTAGTGGACTCGTGCCACAATATAACAAAGCTCCGAGGCGGAGACAATTTCCAACTCTGGAAATTTGAAATATCGATTCACATTGATGACTGCGGAGTGTTCAGTGTGGTGAATGGAAAAACAAAGAAGCCAAAGGTAACAAAGGAATCGACGAAAGAAGATTTGGCAAGTTACGAAGACTGGATGAAAAGGGACAAGAAGGGAAAAAGAATCATAGTTTCTTCTTGTGAAAAAGGAATATTAACTCATCTGATGTATTTCAATACGGCGAATGAAATGTGGCAAAAGTTGGAGCAGCTCTACGGCGGCCTGAGAGAAGGAGAAACGACTAAATTGCTAGAATCATTCCACAATTCGACCTGCACCAAAGGGGCAGACATAATGACTCATATCAGTAAGTTGCAAAACATTTACCATCAGTTAAGGGCAAATGATCCTGACAGTATCAATGAAAATATGTTACTATCAAAAATCCTTTGCTCACTACCAGAGATATACGACAATTTTGTAACCTCATGGAAAATGATCACTGATAAAAAAAAAAAACAATAAGCAATTTAGTAGCAAGGCTCCAAGAACAAGAAGCGAAGTTCAAATCAAACGAAAATGAACAACCAGTTGCATTCATGGCAAAACAGGCTCCCGAGGACAAGCGGAAGTATCAAATAAAGTGTCACAGGTGTTATAAACAGGGCATCGGACCGCGGCAAAAATCGGTTCGGGTTCGGTTCGCGGTTCACACTTCACGAAACAAAAGGTTCGCGGTTCGGTTCGGGTTCACGCGACTTTCCGGACCGCTCCGAACCAGTTCAGACATTTGTGAACCGGTTCGGAGCGGTTCGGTTCGGAGAAAATTTGGTCGAGGTCGAACATTTGCGGCGGCAGTTGAGAGGGTCAAACAACTTAAACGTACTTAGTTTCATTGATTTCATACTTCAACAAGCCGTATTTGCTGCTGGGGCAAAGTTTCGCAACAGACACACAGCTCAGAAGGCAGAAACAGAAAAAAACTGTGGACTAATAGAAGACAACATGGGATAGAATGTATGGGTTTAGACCCTTATAACTTCAAACGAATCAGTAGACCAATAAACGTTCAGTTGCTTCAAACTAGTTTAGATGTGTGACTCTGTGTAATCTTTCTATGCGAAAAGGGTTCGATACGAAAAATGCGATTTTGAGATCCATTGAATACTCACAGAGTAAATACTCTAACTTTTCGCTCTTTCCCCATTTCAGGTTTTTTTTCAAAACCTCTTTACTAAGCCGTCGAACCGGTTCGAACCGGGTTCAGCCAGTCGGTTCGGTTCGGGTTCAGGTTCTCCGCCTCAGTGGAAAAAAGGTTCGCGGTTCGGTTCGCGGTTCGGAAATTCGGCGGTTCGGAGCGGTTCGCGGTTCACGGTTCGGTTCGGTCCGATGCCCTGGTTATAAACCGGGTCACATAAAAAGAAACTGCCCAAAAAGTAAAAATGAGGGACTCAAAACATGCTCTATCTGTAAAAAGCAGGGACACCAAGAATCTACTTGTTTCTTCAAGCCTGGAGGGAAATATGACCCTAATAAACAGTCAAAAGAAAAATCAGTAGCATTCCATGTTAGTGACATTGACAACGATAAAAACCTAGATCGATGGATTGTCGATTCAGGATGCACGTCACATCTAACAAACAGAGCAGAATGTCTAAAAAATGTGAAAGAAATTCAACATGAAATAGGTGTTGCAAAGAAAGGCAGCGCTATCGAGGCATCAAAAATTGGTGATGTAAAAGGAGTAAATTGTGAATTAAAAAATGTGATGTATTCAGCCGACCTAAAACAGAGTTTAATCTCTGTAAACTCTTTAACCAAAAATGGAGCAGAGGTCGTATTTAAAGAAAAAGGCCAGGAAGTGAAGCTGAACGGAAAAATTGTCTTAAAAGGCAATCGCGAAAGGAATGGCCTTTTCTCAGTTAATCTTGGCGAAAGCAATCAAACGGAGGCTCTGATTGCATCAAACCTGACAACAAAACCAAACTGGCACAGGAGGATGGCACACCTAAGTGACGAAAAATTGAAGGAACTTTCGAAAATATCGACCGGGATCGAATTAACGCGCGACTTTCATTACGCGGATAAAAACTGTGATGTCAAAAGTGTTTAGTGTCAAAATTTACCAAAAAATCCTTCGCTAATGATCGCGTGAAAGCAACCAGAAGGATGGAAATCCTGCATAGTGACGTATGTGGACCAATCGAGCCGGTAACTTACGATTCGAAGTCTTATTTTATAACGGTGACCGACGATTTCTCCGGTTTTACAATGACGCGATTAATGACAAATAAAAGTGAAGCGTGTAAAGAAATCAAGTCGTTAGTGTTAGAGGCCGAAAGTAGTTTAAACCTCAAAACCGCGAAAATACGGTGCGACAATGGAGGGGAATACACCAGTGATTTTTTCAAGGAATGGTGCAAAGGACGAGGGATTGTCCTTGACTATTCGCCCCCCTATACTCCGCAACTTAACGGAGTGGCCGAAAGAAAAAAAAGAACCATTATGGATAAAGCCCGTGCTTTAATTGCAGAAAATCGGTTAGACAAATATCTTTGGGGAGAAGCTGTGCTTTGCGCAACATACTTGATGAACCGAAGCCCGAAGGCTGGAATGACCAAAACTCCATTCGAAAATTGGAATGAAAGGACCCCCGACCTACGTAATGTTCGAATATTCGGTAATGCGGCTTACATTAAATGTACCGGGTACCTAAAAAAGCTAGATGATAGAGCCCGAAAATTAATGTTCGTGGGTTATGCTCCGACCGGATATCGATTGTTTGACGAAGAGTCGAGTCGAATAATTATCTCGCGTGATGTGCGCGTAATAGAGTCCGAGAAACGCGATAAGTACGAGCAAGTGATGATTTGGGAAGAACAAGAAGAAAGGAAATTAGAAGAAGATAAGAATCATGGCAACACGGCAAACGCATCAGACAACCCAACCACAGGATCGACTCCCGCGATTGAGAAAAGCGAGAAAGCAACAGAAGAAGAAGAGGGTGACAAGACACCGGACAAAACGCTGACGGAAAGTGAATGGCAGCCCGACAGTGACGAGGAAGAAGAATATGCAAGAACAGTCGGACAGGAAGGAGGAGAAGGAAAGCGATACCCACAGAGAGAGAGAAAACCAGTGGAACCGTTTCGAAGTCATGCCCTTGCAGCTGTAGGAGAGGAGATCGAACCGACAACCGTCGCAGAAGCGCTACAATCAGCACATGCAGATAAGTGGAACGCAGCGATGCGTAATGAAATAGACAGTCTTACAAAAAACAAAACATGGGTGTTAGTTGAGAAGCCTAAGAATAAGACAATCGTAAAAAACAAGTGAGTTTTTAAGCTTAAGAGAGGGATAAACAATGAGATAATTCGTTTCAAAGCAAGATTGGTCGCAAAGGGATTTACCCAAAAACCAAACATAGATTATCATGAGGTTTTCTCGCCGGTAGTTAGGAATTCGACTCTCAGATTTCTTTTCGCTGTAGCAGCGAAATGGAACCTGAAACTCGAACACATTGACGTAGACACGGCTTTTCTAAATGGAATTTTAGAGGAAGAAGTATATATGATGCAACCCGAAAATTACGTTGCTGAAGGCGAAGAAGAAAAAGTTTGTCTTCTGAAAAAAGGGAATATATGGCCTTAAGCAAGCGTCATATGCTTGGTACAAGAGAATTAATGGATTACTGATATCTCTAGGGTTTAAAAGATCAGGCTTGGAAGCGTGTGTTTATTTCAAGCGTAAAAATGGTATGATATTAATCATTGCCGTTTATGTAGATGATATTTTAATTGTTTATAATGACGTAAAAGAAAAAGATAAGGTAAAGACTGAACTGGCCAAGAACTTCACCATAAAAGAGTTGGGAGAACCTAAACAACTGCTAGGACTGAATATAGAGAGAAATGATGAAACCGGTGAAATCAGAATTGACCAAAAACATTATGTTGAACAAATACTGCAAAGGTTTGGTATGCAGGATTGTAATCCGGTATCAACACCATTAGAAACAAAGGCAAGATCAGAATTAAATAAAAACAGTGAGGAGATAGGAGAGAATTTTCCTTATCAAAATTTGATCGGCTCACTCATGTACCTCTCAGTGTGTACTATCAGTCAATTAAAGATTGGGACTAAAATATGCGGCTCGAAATGCGCGCGCCCGCTTATCTGACTCGATTTGCTCAGAATCTAGAGCGGTGTTGCCATTCCCAAATAAATGTGCAAAAAAGCCGAATCAATTGAGGTGGGCTCTAACTGAACAGTTACAGGGGGAGATAACAACGCACCGCAAGCCTTCTCGCATGAGGAGCCAATTCTTCGCCGCTCGCCGCCGCGCCGCCCGCAGCCGCGTCCATTCACTAAAATCTTATTCTCTCACAATCAGCTCATCGAGATTCGGTGGTCGGTTCTCTCTCCGCTACCTTCTTCCCCCTTCCTATTGGCCCTGTCTCACTTTATCACTCATGCAGTCATGCCACTTTTCGTTCGACACTTGACATTTTAAACGTTTTCCTCTGGACCATGTTTCTTTCACCATTTGCCTAAAAATGAATGAAGAGCTTCCCGAATAGGAGCATATTGTAAAAATCTTGAATTTAGGCGTCTGGCCGTCTGCAGAAGAAATTTCTCGCTGGCGGGAGGGGGGATGTAAATGCACTTTCCAGCTGGTTTTCTCTATAGTCCCTATATGTAGAGAGTTAAGACTAGAGTCCCTATATGTAGAGAGTTAAGACAAGAGGGTAGTCAACTTCTGATTGGTCGATGAATTTTAGGCTCTACGGACGCCGCCATTGGATGCGATTTTGCACTTTTGTTTTGTTTACCAACGGTCTTTTACAGATAAAAGAGGTAATTTGCGATGAATCTGTTAATTTTAATCATGATGCACCAAAAGAATGTCTATAAATCTCAAAAGAATCATTAAAAGCGTTAATACATGTCGATCAACAAAAGCAGGTAAAGATTACATCGTTACAAACTTAGCGGATCTGTAATCTTTGCAGTGGAGCAAAACACAACAACGGCCTCAGAATGTAAACAAATGTGCAAAATCGCATCCAATGGCGGCGCCCATGATTTCACTTGTCTTAACTCTCTACATAGAGGGACTCTAGTTAAGACAAGACAGGGGCGGATCCAAAAAAGTCTCAGAGGGGGGGCCATTTTTTTAACGTGAAGGGGGGGCCCTCCCCCCTAAAATTTTGAAAATTTTAGCTTCTCTTAAGCCAATTTGAGGCATATTTTAACGGTTCACTCATCATTTTTTTACTACCTCATTTCAATTTTTGTTAGTAAAAGGGGGAAAAGTGTAAAAGTTCGGAACGGCTGATATTTTACATCATTGATCTCTCAATCAACACAAAACTATTTAATCAGCAACCCCCCCAACTCCCCCCCAATTATATTGTTCTTATGAGCTCGAGTAAACTTTTCCTTCCTCCTCACTAGGTTTGCTCCCGGCTCCCACTTTACATTCAAATTTTGGAATGCCAGCTACCTATTTTTTTTTCATTTTCGTAGAAAATGGACGTCTAGTGAATGAAATTAAGACCCTATTCTCCCCCCCCCCCTCAAAACCTAGTCTAATATACCTACGGTTACTTAAAGGCTTTTGTTTTTCTCTTCTCTTTTTCTCTTGCTTTTCCCTCTCTTTCTCTTCCTCTAACAGCTTTTTTTTGGGGGTCCAAGGGGGGGGGGGGGCATGCCGCCGTGGCCCCCTCTCTGGATCCGCCCATGAGACAAGAAGGTAGTCAACTTCTGATTGGTCGATGAATTTTAGGCTCTACGGTCGCCGCCATTGGATGCGATTTTGCACTTTTGTTTTGTTTACTAACGGTCTTTTACAGATAAAAGAGTTAATTTGCGATGAATCTGTTAATTTTAATCATGAATGTCAATAAGAATGTCTATAAATCTCAAAAGAATCATTAAAAGCGTTAAGTGCAGTTTAGTGTATGAGATAGTAATGCACGAATATATTCGTAGTCGCATCTGTAATCTTTCCTCGACCGGTGGGGTCGTCGATGACTTAAAAAAACTTGCGGATATTTTAATTAATTTACGGCGTTTCCACCAATTGAAAAAATATTACGGATCCAAGTATTTTTTTGCAGCGCAGTCATACACTGCACAGAACTGTGTAATCTTTTTTCAACTGGTGGAATCATCGGTGAATTGAAAATTGACATTAATTACACGCAAAACGGCAGCTCTGCCTCATATTCAGGGACTCTAATTTTCTCTTAATTCGATTTACTCTCCAATTTTTTTATGCCAAGGAGGGGTGGGGGGGGGGGGGTGTTTCACGGGCTCTCTTTGGACTTCCATGATCTTGAATAATGCAGATTCTCATTTCTTCAGAAGGTAATGAAAGATGGGTGGTATATCGATTGCAATTAATTATTTTAAAGTAACACATCTAGCCCTCGCGAACGGGGGGGGGCGATCTGGGGAATTAAGCCCCCCGGGGATCCCCTTTTCCTTTCTCTCTCTTTTCCCTTTCCCTCCCTTCTCCCTCTTTTCCCCTTTTTTGGCTGAACGGAGGGTAGGGGGGGGGGGGTCACCCCCCTTTCCCCCCGGGATTCGCCAATGATTGTCTTCGTAAGCGCCGAAACCTTTCCTCTTTTAAATGATTTAACTCATTTGAGACTAATAATAAAGATTATTCTTTCAGAGGCAGCTTTTGAGGCGGGGGGGAGGGGGTCTTGCCTCGGGCGGCATTATGTTATGATCTATAATCTTTGACAAACTGGGTTTATCGATTTCTTTCATCGATCACTTTTCAAAAGTAATCGAGGTGGATTTCAGCCTTAATCAGGTGTTCCGATTTCATTGAACGTATGATGAAATTCAAAATACAATCAATGTAATTCATCAAAACACGATTAGTTCCATTGAATTCAGCACCCCTAAACCCCCCCCCCAACCCATATCTAAGAGGTTTGAAAATCAACCCAGATGTGAGGAAGCGATTACCATTTACCTTGCCCACCTCTGCTTTAAACCCCTCCCCCTCCCTAAAGTTCATTAATGGGTTCTGGTGAATATTTATGCAAGTAGGAGAAAGAAATGCTTTGTTAGAGGGGCGAATACGATTTAGTAAGGTAGAAGACGAGACTTTCCTGTCAACAATTGACAGTTAAAATCAAAGGAGAAAACTAAACTGGGTCATGAATTTTGAGACGGGAAAAAATTATGTCCTGATAAAACTGCAACCTTAAAAATTGAAAAAATATTCTCCATGAAAAATTTGAGTAAAAGTTTTACGAAAGGTAATGCTAATTTCTACTCCATAGTCCACCTGCCTGTTAATTACGTTTGTTTTTATCATTTATGACCCAAAATGTCCTTCGGTAATATGTCTTAGAGGAGTTTTTCATATTGAATGTAAGCGCTTGACTTAAACTTAAAAACTCAAATGAGCTTTGAAACCCATGGATCAAAGCAAAAGAAAAAAAAATGGATAAACTTTCTTTTTCCCCTGAAATCACTTCCCTTCCATGCTTCAAAACGTGACAAGTTATTGCTGTCCATTTGCAGAAATTCTATCTCATTGTTAATTTGCCTTCGGTCCAGATGATCAACTGCACTTGAAGTATGAAAAGAAGGTAGGTATCAAAAGCTAAACCCTTGATGAGTAAAAAGTTATATTTGTTAGTAAGTACTGATGAGGCTAATTTTTTAATCGGAACAAACCGGAATTTTTTAATCGGAACAACGGAACACTCCCGTCTTTTTATTGCGGTTAGTCAATGCGGTTCGAGTGTTCCATCAAAACAGAACGGAACACTAAGCATGCCAACGAGCAACGAGTCGATCCACCGATCAAGTGCAGTTTTTTGCGTTCTACTGATTGTGAGATATAACTTTAAACACGTAAGTTTCGCTGTAATCCTGGGTTTCTTGACCTGGTGTTTTTAACGAGTCCCAAAACGATGATCAAAGTCCAGTATTTTGTCGCTATGATAGTATTTTTTTCCGTGTGATGTCGGGGGAGGGGGGTACTAGAAGGGAACCAACGAGAGGGGAGCGGGGTGGCGGCGAGCGTGTCTGCCCCGGAAACCCTTAAAAGTCGCCCTTACTTAATAGAAAATTGCCAAAATATTCTTTCAAAGACACTACAAATTTCAAAATCTAGAGGGATGATCTCCTCCCTCCCCAAGGAAATCTTCTGGGTCCGCCACAATTGCTACTCCAAATTAAATTCTGAATGATACTTTGAACGTCTCTGATAATTAAAAAAGTTTCCCGGGCAACAGATCATAATGTGTCAACAGTCATCAGCCTAATGAAAGATCCACATAATTTTTCTGAAGGGCGAGGGGGGGGGGGGCACGTTTTAGACATGGCTTTTAGCGTCCACAAAGCATTTCAAGATCATTATACGATGGAAAAGGGCAATTTTTAACGCTTTTTGAGAATGGGGAAGGGGGGAAGCACATGCCCTCGTGCCTCCTGGATCCACGCAATATCATCATCGACGGAAGCGCAACCCAACAAAGTCTTTCTATAGTCTTAAGGGAGGATTTGTCCCAAAAATTGTCGGCACTGACTCAATGATATTTGTGTTGTGGAGGAGGGGGGCCATCATCGCTGAAAACCAATTTTTTTCAACAAACGAGTAACGAGTCACTGAAAGTCTATTGAATGAAAAGAAGAAATAATGAGTTGAACTGACAATGAGAGTTGAAGCAGCGTGGAAGGAGTAGGGGAGGGGGAGGAGGGGTTGACGACAGTGGGACTGGGTCGTTTGGACACGCTGGCCAGCTTTTAGGTGAAACTGCACTGGTCGGAAAAGAGACGCAGATCGGAGACGGATAGCCGCTCTCGACGAGGCACGCTTATCTGCTCGCTCATATTTGTTATGAGTGAAGGCCCTGCGGTTCATATTCCACTCCCCCTCGCTACCCCACCCTTATCGCATACCGTTAGCACAAGCTGGCAACACTGCTGCGAATTTCCGAGAGTTTCTCCCCTTATCGCTAATTCCTCGAGCGCCGAGTGTCCCGAGCCCAAATAGTTTAGTCCCAATCTTTAATTGACTGATAGTACAAGACCGGACATATCTTACGCACTCAGTTTTTTAAGTCAATTCAACAAAAAGCCGAGTAAGGAAAATTGGCAACAAGCCAAGCGTGTTCTGAGATATGTCAAGGGCACAATTAATTTGGGATTGATTTTCAATAATTCGCAAGATGAAAATTGTATTGGTTTCGTAGACGCCGACTGGGGCGGAAACCAGATTGACAGAAGATCTTATACAGGTTTCGCATTTAAATTGGGCGACAGTCTCATTTCATGGGAATCTCGCAAACAAAAAACCGTTGCACTCAGCTCCAGCGAGGCCGAGTATATGGCCATCGCTGAAGCGGCTAAAGAAGGCATATTCTTGAGAAATCTGTACAAGGAACTTTTCGATAAAACTTTAAATGTAAAATTATTGAATGACAATCAGGGAGCTCAAAAGTTGGCAGAGCATAATACCGCCCACAATCGTACCAAACATATTGATCTGCGCCACCACTTTATAAGAGAAACATTGGAAAATGGTGTGCTAAGATTGGAGTATTTACCAACGGAGGAAATGGAGGCAGATGTCCTCACAAAACCGTTGGGCGCTCAAAAACACAAGTTCTGTGTTCAAAAATTATTAGCTTGACTTTCAAATTCCTTGAAAGTGCGGATTTATAATTATCCGAGTTTCTTTAGGTTAGGTTTTTAATAAGGCTTAGACCTTGACTAGATTTAGTGAACTTTATATTTTTTATATCATTTTTTCTTATATTGTTGTAATTTGATAATTTTTTTGATGTGTTACAAGTTTAAGAGAGGGTGTTAAAATGGCAATTATGCCATGGGTAAACTTGGCAACATCCAGTTCTCAGTTAAAATATAATGTGTCAGCATATGCTGCATTTTCCTGCAAAGATGTTTTACTTTTCTTTCTAGAGTTAGTTCGCGCTATACGCTCGCCCCCATGTGTTTATAAAATAATAAAAGTGCTCCCTCCGCATCGAGGTGTCCGATGTACTCAAATCGTTGTTTTTACTATTTGCTCACAAAATCATAACAGGCAAGTCGGCTGAATTTCTGATTCTTCATAATGGCGGCGTCCAGGACGCATACACATTTTTCCAGCACTATTAAGGCCATTTTCTGACTTATTTGGTCACTTGGAGTCAGAAAAAATAGGTCTCAACCCGTGGACAAACAAAAATTTAAAATTTTTGTTGCATATTGAAATGGTTCCTTATCGAACTTTAACCTTTCGATACATCGAAAACAAAAATCGATCTCGAACTGTGATGTGCGCGAAATGTCCAAACGATGTATCACAAGGAAGGAGGTGCCGTAAAAAAAAACGAAGTTGACCCTCCCCCCCCCCCCGTGGTGGGGGTCATCGAAAACAGCCCCCTTAGATAACGCATCTGGTATAAATAAAAATGGTCTAAACCGCATCGTTTTGCCTAAATTTAAAAAAAAGCAGGGGATCTCCAATACAATTTTTGTATTGGTAAAGCGTGCCATGATAGGGTTTATAGTTTTTTTTATTACTATTTATCTAGTATTTAGTGTTTAAGGGCTTGTACATGACACATTTTCTGCGTATATGCAGAAAGAAATCAATCCAGCTCTCATTAGGAATGGGTTATCATTGGCCTAAATTTTTTCCCTTTTTTCAGCAGAAAATAGCCCGAAATTGCTTCCACCGACACTTTCAGTTTCAAAATTTTGTAGGTTTGCCCTCCTCAAAAAAATTTTTCTGGATCCGCCACTGTGTGTATCAGTAAAAAAAAAAAAAAAAAAAAAAAAAAAATCGAATACTCTATGAACATTTTGTCACATCAAATTTGATATAACTGGGAAACTTCCAGACCTCCCTGTACTATTCTAGGGAAATTCCCTAGACTCCTTGAAATATTCTGGGGGGTACCCCCAGACCGCCTTAAATGTAATGGGGGATATTTAGAGATCACCTAAATTTATTCTGCGGGATACCCATAGACCCCCTGAAATATGCAGGGTGATACCTCCAGAGTCCCTATAATATGCGGGGGGAAAACATCCAGACTTGCATAAATACTGTGGAGAGACCTCTCGACACCCTTTTTTATATATTCTATAGCGGACCCTCAAACCTCCCTATAAAATCTTGAGGAGATTCTCAAACACACTCTAGCAATATTTGGAGATATCTTCATCCTACTGTTTGGTATTTTTTTTTTTTTTTGCGTGAAGGCTTGTTTGACACATAAAAAATGGGTGGGGGGGATCATTAAATAGTTAGTCCTTCTGGCCTCCCCCAAAATCTCATTTGAAGGGGAGCCTTTGGTACCTAATGGCTTTTTTCTGATGAGATTTCAAGTATCAAATTGTGTAGCAACATAAATCAGTTTTTTTCATGAAGAGAAATCATTCAAACGCCTACAGGGATGGATGGACTTTTGCTGTACTCAGTGTTCGAAAAATAGAAATTCCTAGCAGGTTTGGCGAACAATAAAAAAAATTTAAAAAGAAAAGAGAGGATGAACGCAAAAGTATTGTCATAAAAAAAGAGGAAAAAGGGTACCTAAGAACAAGAGAAATGTATAACTCAAAATTATCATTGGCCACATTTTTTTATCCATTCGATGTTCGCAGTATTTTAAAATGTTGCCGTTCGTGCATATTTACTGGCAGTTTAGCGATTCATCGATGATTCCAATGGTTGAGAAAATATTACATAGTTTGGATCAGTTCATAATTTAATGCACGAAAATGCTCTCATTTGTAATATTTTATTAATCGGCGGTGTAGTCGTCGTTAAATTATTAAAATATCCGCAAGTTTTTAAACGTCATTGACTAATTCGTCGGTTGAAAAAAGATTACAGAGAAGAGTATTTTCGTACATTACAGTAATGCATTGAGCTGCACTGTGTAATCTTCCCATCTTCCTTCAGCCGGTGGAATCAGAGGTGATTTCATAAATTTTATTAAAATACACGGTGCAGAAGCTCCAGTATTTTAAATGGATTTATAAGGATGAATGCGGACGGTTGTGGAAGAAAAAAAAGAGCCTCGCCAAAAAAGGGCCAAATTTGGACCCTCGAGGGCTTTGGTTTTCGAGGGCGAAATCCTGGGCCAAATATTGCTTAAATTACTTCTTCGGGTGACCTGATACTCGTGTTAAAATTTCAGCTTGAGTATACGCACGGTTTCCGAGATATGGGGGGGGGGGGCAAAGTTCCCCATTGAAAGCATTGAAACGCATGCATTTCAATGCTTTCAATGGGGAACTTTCCCCCCCCCATATCTCGGGAACCGTGCGTAATCTCAAGCTGAAATTTTAACACGAGTATCAGGTCACCCGAAGGAGTAATTTAAGCCACATTTGGTCCAGGATTTCGAGGGGCGAAAAAAAGGGTCCAAATTTGGCGAGGCTCTTTCTGTGACTTTCCTGGGATTTTTCGGGTACAAATAGCCAAAAAAATTTATTTGTAGCACAATTAGACGGTAGAAAGGTCCGGTAAAAATCGTCCACAAAGGGCCGTAAGCCTCCGACCTCCGAGTATGTTGATGATTATCGCGATTAATCACTCGCAGTGGTTCGTACGTTCTCAAAACTCCATAAGATTCTGTGTGAACGACTGCGAATATAAAATCAATTGTCCTAACTTTGTATGAAAGAATAAGTAAAAAGACAACAATTATTGTGGCGAGTGGTGACTGCAGAGTCAGTAACACCTGAAGTCGGAATATTTCTGTAAGAGTGCCTTCAATAAGGAGAGTACGCAAATGCTTAACATGGGAGAGGGTATATTTGCCTACACTCTGTCCATTTAGGATTCGAAGGCAACTCAATCCAGCGAGCAGTAGATGAGATTTAAAACCTGGAGAACATTGCAGGGGAACATTTTACCTTTTGTTTTCCAAAACTACACGAATGAAGCATTTTTTCTTGATTTTTTTCACTCAATGAGAAATCAAATTGCTTTTCATTCACACTTTGGATTTTTTGAAGGATCCAAAAACTCTATGGTTTAGTCTCTACATTTTTTGGAAAAACAAAAATTTGGGTGGTCGACAGATTGGTGTCGGCCAGTTCACTGCACCGCTAACCTCAATTACTTTTTAGAATTGCAGATGACCAACAAAAGGAAAACAAAAATGTAAGGAATGGGCAAAATTATTTTTTATTGCTTAGTGTCTGTTGTAAAATAATGTCTGTCCATTCCTTAGTTTTTTGTATTCCTTATGTTGGTCATCTACAATTCTAAAAATTAATTGAGATTAGCGGTGCAGTGAACTGACCGAAACCAATCCGTCAACTATCAAATTTTGTTTTTCCAAAAAATGCAGAGACTAAACCAAAGAGTTTTTGAATTCTTTAAAAAAGTCTGCCCTCCAGAGACAGACCTTAGGTAAACATGAAATCCAGATACCCTTGCATACAATTTTCAAATGTTTATTCTCTTGAGACGTATTGGAAAGCAGACACGAGAATTATTCACAGCAGTAATGTAAGTGTTTTCACTTTCAACCAGCTAAAAGAATTAGGGATTTATAAAATATTGCAGGGTGTCAGAGATTTTAAAATGATTTGTTACGAATGCCAACCTTTCGTGACAATACTATAATCATGATAAATATAGTATAGTTGCCTCTCATCATGCTAAAAAATTTCCTGTGAACAATTCTTCCACAAACTATTCATTTTCACTAAACCTTCTTGACTTTTAGGGGACTTGGTGAAAAAATATTTTAATGGCGTCTGTTACTCCGAATAGAGACAAAATGTGTAGATTGTGGATCTGTAAGCTTCCAAAAGTGGAAATTAAGATCATTTCTGGCTTACCTAGTAAAGTTTTTTCCCTTTTTTTCTGTGGAATTGGTTTTACAAACAAACAAAAATGAATCAGACTATGAAAACCCTTCTGTACTTCTCAATAAGGAGGAGAGAAATGAAAAAATAACGTATCGCAGAATCATTTAGCCATTAATTAGACAAAATTCATATCGTACCTAGTCGAATACTTTGAATATTTCCCTTCCTTTGCTGTGCTCATTGTTTTAGTCATTTTTGGGAAAGGGAAATTCAGAAACCAATTTTCAGCAACACAGTGGACAGATTTAAATACTTGCTTGGCAAGAGGGGGGCAAAAATGCAGATTTTTTTTCTCAAAGATTTAAAACCTGGTAAAACAATTCTGGCTCGTAAAGCAGGTCTCTATGCCTATTATTTTAAATCTAGGTTTTTTAAAACGATTAGACATGGAGAAAACTAAATCGGTTGTCCCCCCCCCCCCCGGGCCTTACCTGAAGTGTCCCAATTAATAGGATTATTATTGCTTTTAACCCATATTTTTGCTCCATCACACCTATAATGCATCTTGAAACGGTCTTATCGGTTGTTTATAATTCAGTAACGTACTAAGGTAATTAAGTACTTTGATAATTGATTGTGTGTAGAAAGTCTGATCAGCATTCATCAAGCCCTTAATGATTGACTCCGAGTTTTAGAATTTATTTCTCTCGATAATTCCATTTTTTTGGGTCCAGCACACCTATTTTGATTTTTTTTAAAAAGGTTTCAGGGTTGAATATTGTAACTATGAGTGCTTTATTTCTTAGTAGGCTGGTTGTAGATTTTTTTGCTAATTCTCATCAAAATTAATTGAGCCAAAAATTATTCCAATTTTACCCATTTTCACCCATTTCATCATTAATTTAATGGAATCCATTCCCCCCCCCCCCCATAATTAACCTAAGAGTTAGTATTTCAAAATAACAAAAAAAATAACTCTGAGGAATCTGAAAAGCAGCAACTGAGCAACATCTGGATGCATAAGAATGAATGGTCCAAAAGTTTTGCCCACGTACAAATGGACTGCATATTGACTGACTGACTGACGCCACAGACTTTTTTTGGGATAAATCTCTCTAAGTTAGAAAGGGTTAGCAATATGGGAATATGATGGAAGAATGTTCTTTCAGCTGGTATTAGACATGATGAGAGGCTATTATTTTGTATAAATTATGATTGACTTGGTCGTGAGAGACCAACTAGCGAAACAAAATACCTTGAAAATCTCTGCGCCATCGCAAGACTCTCTCAATTTGTCTTATTTCATTAGAGTGAGAAAATAAAAAGGAGAGTTAAAAATTTTAAAAAGTTAATCACAAACAAGTCCATTTTCTTAAGCCTGCATCTTTTAAATCCGTTAGATCCGGTGTCAATTAATTCTGTTACTTGATTTGACTTGCTCTTGATTTTGTTTTTGTTCGTTTTACGAGTGGTTGATTGATCACTAGGTAATTCAATCTGTCGATCCCTGAGCCAATCAAAACTACGTCTTCTATTTCAAATGCTTAAAGAGAGGTGTGCACAACTTAGTATTTTCTCAAGGGACTCCTTGATACACTCATTCAGAATTTAATTTAATTTACAAGTAAACATTGAGAACTCTTTATTCTTACTCAGAGGATGAACACACTCATTATGAAGGGGTTAAATGGCCTTTTGAATAAATATGAAACTTTCAGCATTCAGCCAATCTAATTTAAATTGATTTGATAAAGAACTTTGACACAGATTAATTGGAATAGCAGAAGGGACTTAACCTCGCTTGCTTTGGTGACATTTGCCACATGAAACCGGATTCGGCCGAGGTGTTTATCTGAAAAATCTCAACCCGAGTTCACCGACTCGACTCCGGTTTGAATTGGGGTCGAAGAGTTTAAGCGAGCATCTCAATCCGAGTTGTCTGAGCCCAGTTTGAGATCTCTCACAAAATTTGGCTAATATATTGCTATAATATGTAGGGTGGAAGGAACGACATAACAAATTGACCAAAAGAAATGCAAATTGAATATCATCTGACTCACCCAGAATCCAGATTAAAGGCAAGTACTTACATACCTAATGCTATCAAACTGTCTCTAACGATTCACTGTCACTTTTGAAACAAGGCGGCGGGTCGAGAGGTTTATACCCACCTGCCTGAGAGGCAAATATCCAAAACAATATTGGTCTCACCATCAATAGACCCAAGAATGGGGATGTTGCACGATTTTTTTTTATTCCAGATAATGAAACTAGAAGAAAAATTATCGACCCCATATTTTTTCTTTTTGCTTCTAAGTGGCGGGAACGCCGAGAAAAATGGGCTCAAAGTTGGACAAAATTTCAAATATTTGAAACGGAGCCTTTTGGCGGGAACCGAGCTGTGGCGTCAGGGTTCGGATCGCCTCCCAGCGAGCCGCGTGAAGTTGCGGGCGGTCCCGTGCATTCATACGGGATCCTTGTGGCGGCCGATATCGTATCCCTCTTTTCACGCGTTTTCCTCCGAAACGGTCGGTTTGGCGTAAAAATTGAAGAGAGTCGAATTTTAAGAACGTTAATTTTCCAATCTGTATGTTAGATTAAAATGTCATCCCGATAAGCTATGGACGGAATTAAAGCAAAATATTGCAAAAAAGTAGCCACTTTCTTTATCGCGCATCGGGATTTTTCTTTCATACATGGTATCCTGGTCAATTGTACGTGAGGCAGTGATGAGAAAATATGTACGGAGTCGATAGCAAATTTTGCGTTCTTTCATTTTGTTCCTTAGCATTTTCCACCTCCGATCAAAAATAAGCGAGATTGACTGAAAAAATGTATGAAAATAACGAATGCTCCGATGAATCTCCCGAGTTCCCGATTTTCGTGTTCATCCAGTTACCGAGTCGACTGAATGATTTAAGGAATTTTAAAAGTAGCCATCTGATAGGAAATTTAGCGTTCTTTAAAATTAATACGAAGCATTTTTCGCGTCGGATGCGTCGTAATCGAAATAATCAATGATCTGCAGGTTAACTGCTGAATTTAATGATGCGTTATTTTGATCGAATAAAGCTATCTCTTCGTCGAAAATATCAAATAGCTCGAATGGACTTCATCACACAAGAAAAATGCTTCTTATCAAATTTAAAGAACACTAAATTTCCTCTCAGATGACTGCTTTTATAATTCCTTAAATCATTTAGTCAACTCGATAACTGGATGAACGCAAAAATCGGGAACTCGGGAGATTCATCGGAGCATTCGTTATTTTCATACATTTTTTCAGTCAATCTCGCTTATTTTTGATCGGAGGTGGAAAATGCTAAGGAACAAAATGAAAGAACGCAAAATTTGCTATCGATTCCTTACATATTTTCTCATCACTGCCTCACGTTGAATCGACCAGGATACCATGTATGAAAGAAAAATCGCGATGAGCGATATAGAAAGTAGCTACTCTTTTGCAATATTTTGCTTTAATTCCGTTCATAGGTTATCGAGATGACATTTTAATCCAATATACAGATCGGAAAATTAACGTTCTTAAAATTCGATTCTCTTCAATTTTTACGCCAAACCGACCGTTTCGGAGGAAAACGCGTGAAAAGAGGGATACGGTAATGGCCGCCACAAGGATCCCGTATGAATGCACGGGGCCGCCCGCAACTCCACGCGGCTCACTGGGAAGCGATCCGAACCCCGACGTCACAGCTCGGCTCATGCTCGGTTCCCGCCAAAAGGCTCCGTTTCAAACGGGGCAAAATTTCAGAGCTTTATAATCCCGCAACGGAGCAACTTAGAAGAAAAAGGAAAGAACACATGTTACTCATTTTTGCTACGGATTTGATTTTTCAAGTCAAAACACCGAAATTCCGACCCTTGCAACATCCCCATTATAAGAATATTTGACAGACAGATGTTAGATTATTTATGCCCACGTTAAGGTGAAGATTTTGTGCACAAAAAATCAATGAAAGTAACGAGAGAGCTCTATCCTGAAAAAAACTGAAAACGAACGGCTCGAAAGATAAATTAATAAATACGGAAAAGGATGAGACTCTTTCTGGTAACAAAGACACACACACACTAAGTAACATTGCACATTGACACAGTATACACAGAAATTAAAACCGGTAAGGCTGTTCAAATGTTTCTCACTAGGACGATACGAATCTTCTTACACAAAGACTCCGAAATTCCTTACATTTACGGAGAAATAGTTCTGTTATTATTAATTAAGAGTTAAACAGAGTAAGTTACGGGGTAATAACCTACATGCTTTATTAGACTAGAAAGACAACAGAGACTGCACGGACTGTAGAACACACTCCATGTCAGAAAACATGCATGTAGCCTCCTGGTGGTCGGAAGCTTTAACTAACATCTTCCATTCGATTTGCATTGGACACGAGGACACGACGGGGGCGCCCCCAAGTGATCGAAAATTTACAACTCAATTTTCCCATTTGATTACATAATGTAATTTAGATTGAAAAACGACATTCGCCGAAGCGCTTCTCTGAGCAGACAAGTATGCTACTACATAGTTTCACTACTGAAGTACCTATGGATACAAGTATGTTCTGCTCATGGATGTCAGCGCTCGCGCGGCTGCCAAGTGAACAAACTAGCTAAGCCCCCCATATGCTGAAAATGCGGCATGGATTTTGCAGTGGCTCAGACCTGGCAACTCCGGTAACAAATAATCTGTCTATGCATGTGTGTGTAAGCACAGTACTTTCATTAGTCATTTATACACACACATTGTGTTAAATACGCAACAAACGTCATACACAACTGAAGTCAGCTAGGAATCTAAAACGGGGACCCTTAAAACAACAAAATAAAATCGGAGAAAGCATCAAATGACTCCAAAACAAAAAAAAAATTCGTGAAAAAGTGTTTGATTTAACATACTCAAAAATCACTCGAAAATACACAATACAACCCGATCATGTAAGTTTTGATTCATACAGAGATTACTAAGCTAAAGAGATACGGCAGAACTGCTCAAAACTGTTAATCGACTTCTACGAAGTAGGCAAACTGGCATACGATCTGGTGGACCATTTTTGTAAACAATTATGAAAGTAACCGAAGTGCGTTTGGCTGCCAGTAAATGACTTTTGACTAAAGTTTTAGTGGTTATTTTAGTGGTTAAATTTATCCCTTGACATTTTCCATTTTGTCAACGTGTTTGGAAAGTAAAAAAATTCAGAAAAGTGTGTGCCTAGAATTTATCTCCACTAACAGCAGTAACAGCAATGTTAACGAAAAATGGTCCACCAGGTGGTACGCCGTATTGTATATCACGGCTTATATTTGAAGGCGTTTTTTACGAAATGTCGATTAACGGCTTTCTAACATGGCGGGGATAGGACTTGCCATATCTCTTTAGCTTAGTAATCTCTGGATTCATATCCTGAAAACGAAATCTCCAAAACACACACGGCCACCAGAGGGCGCCTCTTTCACTGTATTATATTATTAATTGTATACAGCAAAACGAGAGTAAGAAGCTTGCCATATACTTCGTATGGCACGCTTAAAAATGTTAAGGGGGGCGTTATTTGAATTACCCTGTAGTTATTTTAGCAATATTTTGTTTCAGTCTACGCAGAGTGAGAATTAAGGTGCCTTGACAATACTACATGTATCAAAGATCATACTCTTGTACTATCAAGACTTAAAGGCTTGCAAAGGTTCAAGCTCAGGAATGGCCACCTTTATATCAGATTTAATAATATGTATATCTATTGAATGGATTGCGTAAATCGACACCCTGGTAAAACTGAGCACCAAAGAGCACCTAAAATTGTTCCAATTATCACCTAAATTAGGTGATATCACCAATTCTTGATGATATCACCTAATTTAGGTGACAATTGGAACAATATTAGATGCTCTTTGGTGCTCAGTTTTACCAGGGCATGCACTGTTCTTTTGGCTGCCTGCTTTGATGATGTTCCATTTTCGTTTTTTTTTCTTTTCATTTTTTTGTAAAGATTTCTTGACACTAGCATTCCAAAGTTGATCAGATTTGAACATTAAAGCAATAAGTAAACACTTCTATATACGTGCATCCCTTGATGCAATATTTAATAATTCCGCAAAATGTATTCAATTTAGATGGATCATTCAGAGTTCAAAAACCTTGTGTTAATTTTTTAAAAGTTCGAAAATCAAAAAGGTTGGAAAGCTGTATACTTACTTTGTCTCATTAATCAGCTTAAAACCCTCGAAATTAATTTTTTTGGCTGTTTGTAAACAACAAAAACATACCGGTGTTTACCTGCACAGAGAAAAATCGTTAAAATATGATGAAAATAATCCTTTTTTGTGTAAGCTTCTACTAAGTTTCTTGTCAACGCAATTCGCGTTGACTTTAAGAGCACCCTGTAGCACTGGTTACATCATCGGAGAAAGTGTTACATAACAAAGAAAGTAATGCAGAACTGGTCGTAAAGTCTCCGAAAAAATGTCTAAACAGGTATATTTAAGATCGAAAAGCCTCCGGTCACTCCTAGAGTGAGGCCGGGGTCGGGGAGAAATTTTTCGGAGATTTTACGACCATTTTTGCATAAGTTGGGTTTTTTGTGCCTGGGGGCTATTTTGAGGGGGAGTTGGGGCCCCAGAATGATTTTCAGTTGACGAACGAAATGTTATTATTTGTTTTGAGATTAGGAGTACCACGTTTTGACTCAATTGTTGAACTTTTTTCGCTTCTAAAGGGGGTCCCCCAAAACCGAAAAAGGGGTGACCCCCCAAAACCCCCCAAAAATAGTCGGGGGACTTTGAAACCAACAAATTTGAGCTCTTTGACCTACACTACCGCTGCTCAGCAATTTTTCCGGAGATTGAACGACAGTTCTTGCACCAATTGGTTATTTACGTTTGGGGGCTTTTCGGGGGGATTAGGGGCCCAAAAATGATTTTCGGTTGTCAGAGGAAAGATCATCTAGTATTAAATCATTAGGAGTACCAATTTGACTCAATTTTTGAAATTTTTTTCGCTTTTTAAGTGAGGATCCCCAGTTCCGAAAAAGGGCCAACCCCCCAAAGCCCCCCCCCCCCCAAAATAGTCTGGGGGCTCTGAAACTCCAAAATTTGAATTTGTCTCATAGAAACACGGGAATGTGCCAATTTTCAGCTTATTTTATCGAATAGCGACCGAGAAAAAGGCCTGGTACGGTAGGTCTGGGACACCCTGTCATAGAATAAGAAGGTGAACAGAAGCGAAACTCCCATAAGAGACAATGGGTCACTCAAATAGGTTTAGATTGGCTTAGCTGGTTAGCACGTGGAGAACCATTTCGAAAAGCCCGCGCTCGCGAAACCGATGCCAGAGCACCCAGAGCCTGAGAAAACGTGAGCACTTAGTGTTTGTTTACATGCTGTGAACCACCGCGTACTAACCAGGTCGGCCATGACAGCGTGACCCAAACCGGGTCGCAGTTTTGCTTCTGTTCACCCTCTTATTCTATGATTCTGTATTGCCGAAATTACACACTGCCACGCGCCGCAACATTCAAGTGTCAACTAAGCTTGCGCTGCGCACTCAGCATCAGCACGAACTATTGGAGAACAGCGCAAGCCGCGCAAGCTCGGTCGCAACTTTCGGTCGCGACAACGGGTGCACAATCACACCACTAGATGGCGCGCGCTCCCTCACGTACAAATATAATCATTAATTATTTTTATTTATTATTGCTATTTACCTTTTTTCTTTATTCATTCTTTTCAAGCGTCTTAAACGTAATTAGCTCCATTTATACATCTAATCATTTTAATACAATCTATCGTACAATTACTTTTAAAATTCCCCCTAAAACTCAACTTCGCACTAATTTAAACCATTTTCTTGCTAGTGGCATCCAGTCAAGAGCCGCACCCCGATCATATGATTGTCAATAATAAATACGTGACGGTCTCATACAGGGTGGCCAGAAAGTGACTACACACCCCTCATAACTTTTATCTCATGGAGATTAAAGGCTGCCGTTTAGACCATGATCTAACTACACAGATTAGTCAATGCGCACACCCTCCACTGCCTCTCCGTCTGCCTGGCAATATCACCGGGTAGAGTGAGGAAGGGGATGACGTACAGCTGGCGCAGCTCAAGCGCGGGCGTTCAAATCTACATGCTTTCATGTGGGGAAAAGACCGTTTAACAAGTGCGAATTAAAAACAATTAACGACAGTAAAACTTGGTTTTTATTTATGATAGACCACGAGAAAGGTTTCAAGCTTTGAGAAAACCAGTCTGATCACACTTCAATTTCTTATTCCTGTATTTTCTGGCGGTTAGTAAAAATCCCTCTCATGGAGAAGGTAGGTTATGTAATATTCAATGCATTCTATCCACTTTTCTGATACTGCCCGACAATAGAAAAAGCAAATTTGCATACGATTGCATTGGTTTTCTCAAAGGTTGAAACCTTCCTCGTTACTTCTTATTGATAAAAACCAAGTTTTACGGTCGTAAATTGTTTATAATTCGCACTTGAAAAATGGTCTTTTCCCCATAAGAAATCATGTAGATTTTACCGCCCGCTCGCCAGCAATACATACGTCACGAGCGGAGGTTGCGCAGATCGCACCGAAACTCGTCCACCGGATTGACTGACGTGTGTAGTTAGATCATGGTTTAGACAATTCTTATTTATTCCGGTGGCGCTATCTGAGGAGGCTATTTTCGGTGACCCCCCCCCCCCCCGGGGGCGGGGGTCAACTTCAGTTTCTCTTATGGCACCCCCTATCTTGTGATACGTCGTTTCAATGGGCATAAAATTCTAAGACTTTTGGTGAAAACCGCACCTCGATATCGATTTTCTTGTTCGATATATCGAAGGTCAAAGTTCGATATGGACCCATTTTCAACAAGTTATTACTCCTATTTTAAAAGTCGGGACCTAATAAACTAGGAATCTAAAATACTCCCAAAGCAAGTCCTTTTCAGAAAAAAATACTGCTTTGACACAAAATTAGTCAAAGTTAGGATTTAAAGCACCCGAAAATTTTCAACGTTTTTGCCCCCCCCCCCCCCAGAGGGGCTATCAGAAAAATTCCGTGAGACGACTCCTATCGAATGATACATCAATCAAAAGAGCACACCATACTGAGAATTTTGGCGCAAACCGGAGGTCGATATCATTTTTCACATTCGAGATATCGAATTTTGTAAATTGACCTTCGGCATTTGCTACCTCGAATGTGAAAAACGATATCAACCTCCGGTTTGCGCCAAAATGCTCAGTATGGTGTGCTCTTTCGATCGATGTATCACTCGATAGGGGTCGTCTCACGGAATTTTTCTGATAGCCCCCCTGGGGTGCAAAAACGTTGACAATTTCAGGTGCTCTAAATAATATCTTCGACTAATTTTGTGTCAAAGCAGTATTTTTTCTGAAAAGGACTTGCCTTTTGGAGTATTTTAGATTCCTAGTTTATTAGGTCCTGACTTTTAAAATAGGAGTAATAACTTGTTGAAAATGGGTCCATATCGAACTTTGACCTTCGATATATCGAACACGAAAATCGATATCGAGCTGCGGTTTGCCCCAAAAGTCTTAAAATTGTATGCCCTTGTAACCATGTATCACAAAATAGGGGGTGCCATAAGAGAAAATGAAGTTGACCCCCACCCCCCCCCCCCTACCCTCCGGGGGGGCATCGAAAATAGCCTCCTCAGATTGCGCTTCCGGTATAAATAAGAATGGTCTAAACCGCAGCTTTTTATCTCTATTAGAAAAAAATTATGAGGGGTGTGTAATCACCTTCTAGCCACCCTGTATGTCGTTCGGCTGTATCGAGGTATAGTATAGTTTGCCCTGTTTTTGAATGCAAAACAATCTTTTCCAAGACTCATCTCATCTTTAGCAAAGTAGTAAGTATACAGGGTGTTTCTAAAACTTATGTCATCCTTTCTACCACGTATTTTTGAGGTCAAAATAAGACTTTTTTTTCCTATACACATGTGTCCGAAAATGCCCCCCTTTTGAGCTACAGCCCCCCAAAGTTTTAACAAAATTTTGGTTTATTTGGAATATCGGCCATAATTATGAACGAAATGCCATGAAAATTGGTGTCCCGAGGTAATGTTACGTGTAGAGTCCATTAATGACCTCGAGAAATTCATAAATTAGGTCTAACTGTACTTTTCAGGTAATCTTATACCTTCAACGACACAAATTTTATGTTACAGATTGGAAATTTGAAAAATGGAAAGTGAAATTAGATGGGAAAAACTCTTAAAAAGATATTCGGTCCTCTTTGTTTTGGTCGATACGACATGTATTAAGTGAGATAATCGCTGCACAAGGTGGAAAAGTCAGCGCTTTTACTATACCGGGCCCGAGGTAGCAGCGGAGTGGCGGGTTGCATACTTACAGCCGCTCTTCATGGTAAAAGCGCTGACTTTTCCACCTTGTGCAGCGATTATCTCGCTTAATACGCGTCGTATCGACCAAAGTAAAGAGGACCAAATATCTTTTTAGGAGTTTTTCCCATCTCATTTCATTTTCCATTTTTCAAATTACCAATCCGTAACATAAAATTTGTGTCGTTGAAGGTATAAAATTGCCTGAAAAGTACAGTTAAACCTCATTTATGAACTTCTCGAGGTCATTAATGGACTGTACACGTAAAATTCCCTCGGGACACCAATTTTCATGGCATTTGGTTTATAATTATGGTCGATATTCCAAAAACACCAACAATTTTTTTAAAACTTTGTGGGGCTGTAGCTAAAAAGGGGGGGCATTTTCGGACACATGTTTATAGAGATAAAAAGTCTTATTTTGACCTCAAAAATACGTGGTAGAAAGGATGACATCAGTTTTAGAAACACCCTGTATATCGAAAAGTACAGAAGTGCCTTCCCTGCACCGTTTCTCTTGCCCTCTCTCTCTTCTTTTAAAAATATAAATCATCTTCTTTTAAAATAAATATTTTCTCTTTTTCACATTAAATAATCATTTGCAAAAAACGTAGAGCTATTTACCTTCATTTTTTTCCTTCTTTCATTAAAAACCTAAAAAAATCGACAATCTTTCTTTATTCCTAATTCGCTAAACGCATGCTAAACGTCTAAAATGTCCCAATTAAATCCTTAGTAAAATCTCGATTAAACACGTTTCTTTGTGATAATAATAATAAATAATTTTAATTTCACTTTTAAAAATAAATACTGTTCGCATTCAAAATGAAAAATTCATAAATATCCGTTAAAATTATCTGGGCACTCGGATAAACTTCAACATTTTCATTTAAGTTCCTGTCTTTATTAATCTTTTTATTTCAGGTCGTGCATCTGGTGACTCGTGATCCACGAATGCCCGGCCTAAGTCCGGGTGCTTAGGACGATTTTCCTTTAAATACAATAAAATATTGTAATTCAGAATCTTATCTCATAGTCTTTGACTTTCCGTTTACAATACTTTGACATTCCATTTGTTATATTACTTGTGAGCGCTACAATCACTCAGATAAATCCTTCGGTGAAAAAAGTTTCTGATAGTATTGAAAGTGAGGACCACTCTACAGCTTCAAATTTTGACTTCAGTTCTTTTTCTGATCATGCATGTTCGATTTCACCGTTTTGAAATTGAGGCCAGTTATTTTCTCAACTCATTAATATTCACCAAGAGTAAATCATTTTACTTTTAGTAACGTAAAGAATAATTACCAGTCTGTTCCATGGGTTTTGGTGGTATATATCTTGCCTTAAGGTCACCCAGATATCTTGTTGTTCCGGGTATATTGACGATCAACCAGTGCAACCATGCTCTCTCATCTGGGTACAGTCTTTGAGGCTCGTCTAGGTCTTTTAATAGAAATGCGTATTTTTAAATAAGAAAATGTCTAATTTGTTATAAAATATTGAATATTGGGAAAGAAAGAAAGAAGTCAAAAATGGAGGAAATAATTCAACCCATAAAGTATCTCCATTAGATGAAGTTGATTTTTTTAAGCGTGCCGTATAATAACGGTACGCTTCTTGTTTTCATTTTCATATCTAATATATAGGTTGCATGCTTTGCTTATGGCAAAACCGTGGCGGGGAAGGTTTGAAAAATTAAAAACTTATTTTCTTAAAACTGGTTTCATTAATCGTTAAGTTATTGCTGCAATCCAGGAGTCTCGGCGTCTATTTTCTTAAAATTGAGGCGTTTTATGTGAAAAGGGGTTCTTTGCAGTTTTGTAATTGAAAGAAAAACGCATTCATAGTTTTGCAACTTGATTTATACCGATCTGGCTACCTAGATGGCTAATGTAAATTTTTTCCTAAAACTAGGTTTCTTTACGGACATAATGGCTTAAAGTTTTTTAAAATCCGTGTATTTCTGTGTTTTACACAATATTTTGAAGTTGACTCCTAGGAACCCCTTTTACGTAAAACGGGTCTCGCCGCCTTAAAGATACCACCGAATAGCAGGAAAAAATAATCATTAGCTGATTTTCGGCAGAGATAGTCCTTATGGCATGTACTTTCACCCAAAAAAAAGTACTTCAAGATATCTTGCCGGCGTTGCCAGATACATCCAAAAATGTAGCCAAAAATGCCTTTATATCGAAATATATCGAGAACTATCGATTGAATCGAAAAATGGATACGCTTCCCATGTATTTGGAATAATTTCCAACATGAAAGATACTTTGCGTTTCTACGCTCCGACGACTCCTAAGCCCTCAAAACCGCGATCTAAGTTTTCGGCGATTTTTGGAGAACTTGAAATTCGCATCACAACGCCCATTTAACGAAGCCTCGATTCACGAATACACCTCGTAATCGCTGAGTTTTCAAGATATTGAGCTGAGATTTTGGTGAGAGACTATTATTGATATGACAAATTGATTAATGTGTTTTACGCAAAAAGGGGTTCTTCGCGAAGAACCCCTTTTTACATAAAACGCCTCAATTGTAAAAGTTTTGGTATTCCTCTTAATTTCATTAAGTTATTAAGCGTAGAACTTGAATTCCTTTGAACGGGATTTTTATACAGGCATAGAATAAAGATTACTTCGTAATAGAAGCGTCACTTCCACAAGGCTCTGTATAAACTCCTTTCGTTGACCTTGAAATAAGCCAGCCACCGCGCGATTCAAAATAAGCCAGCCACTTGCATGATTCAAAATAAGCCAGCCAACCTAGAGTCTCTGTGCATGAATATTTAATGAACTATATATTTAATATATTATATTTAGTATATTTAGTATTTAATAGCCTCTATATATTTACTATACAGGGACTGTAAGCCACCCAACGACCGATTTAAAATGAGCCAGTCACGGCGCGATTCAAAATAAGCCAGCCACCGTGCAATTTAAAATAAGCAAGCCACCCTAGAGTCCTTGTTTAAGTGTGTATGAGTACGTAATATATTATATTTAATAATTTATTTAATTTTTAATATCCCCTGAATATTTATTAATACACAGGGAATCTAAGCCAGCCAGCGACCGATCCAAAATAAGCCAGCCACCGCACAATTTCAAATAAGCCAGCCACCGCGAAATTCAAAATAAGCCAATCGCAGCGCTGATGGGCGGAAGATGATGTTGTTGTTGAATGCAAAGGTTGCAGAATTTGAAACATCCTTCCAAACATAATCTTTTCGAGATCGTTCAAGGTCGACGAGTTCTGATAGAAGATTCGGCGACAGTGTCGCTTCTATTACATCTTTATTCTATGATACAGGTACAGCAACCTAAGTCATTTGTGCCAACCTATGAGTCAAAATTCCAAGGCAGGAGGGGGTGGAAACATCCTTCACAGAAACCCTCTTTGCCCCTCGGCTTTGGGCTCCACCGGTCACGAGATTTCTTCACGGTTCATTAAGCGGAGAGATTTGTGAATGTGTGGGAGAGAGAGGGTGTTAGAGAAGTTTTGTGTCTCGGGACTCGCAGGGTCTGAGGACTTATAAAAGTGTCAAAATCTGTTTGACGAGGATATCGAAAAGAAGTGACGAGGTATTGATGAAGAGCGGGAGGGGTATAGAATAGAGGGGCTCAATGCTCATGCATTCATATCCTTAAATAGACCTATGTAGTGATGTCGTCACGATCAAAATTGGTTCCAAGCAAATGCTCTATCTCGCTCACTCTCGTTGATTTACCTATAAGAAATCAGATCCAAATTTTCGAACGTAAATTCATGCTAGTTAAAGAACAGTTTTCTAAAATTTTATTGCACCGTTAGATTCCACGTACCTTAGATTATTTTTCCACTCTAACATAATTCCTAAAAGATCACAAGCGAATTTACAATCACAGTTATACCGAAAGATGTTCTACGTTTTGTCCTCGTCTTACTCACGGTCTCTTATGGGAATATCACCGCCATGACACTCAATCATTCTAACTTCTCTTCGTATCGAAGCTATTGTTCGAGGTATGACACATATCGTGATGGTGCTGATGAGCCTATATCCTAGAATTTTGTGCTCATAAGAAACTGTGAGTGTGACAAGTACAAAACATAGGACTTTCTTCGATATAACTGTGATTGTGCATTGATGCGCGATGTTTCAAAAAGTTTGTGGTAGCGGGCTCATATTTTATCACTGAGAAAAAAGTGGCTGTTAAAATTGTAAGAATAGAACCATAGATGTGTTTCGCCTTATTTCAATCATGAGATCTTATCGTTGCTATAGTCAGCGTGCTTAAAATCTACACGAATTCCGATTGTCTCTATGGAATTTCTATATGGATTTCTATTTCTATATTTCTATTTTCTCTATGGAATTCCTAAGGAGCTTAAACTTTTATTTAAAAATGAGGAGTTTGATAATTTTTTTGGACAGTTGAGACTATTTCTTATTAATAAAGCCCTTTACAGTGTGGAGGAGTTGTGGGCTAATACTTAAAACTTAATTTAATTTTAAGAACCATCATTATTATTATATATGTACTTATCTGTTAAGCGTGCCGTATATATACGGTACGCTTTTTGTTTTCATTTTCATATCTAATATATAGGTTGCATGCTTTGCTTATGGCAAAACCTTGGCGGGAAAGGTTTGAAAAATTAAAAACGTGTTTTCATAAAACTGGTTTCATTAATTGTTAATCTATTGCTGCAATCCAGGAGGTCTCGGCGTCTATTTTCTTAAAATTGTAAAAGTTTTGGTATTCCTGTTAATTTCAATAAGTTATTAAGCGTCAAAGTCGAATTCCTTTGAACGAGAATTCCATACAGGTCCAGCAACCTAAGTCATTTGTGCCAACCTATGAGTCAAAATTCAAAGGCAGGAGGGGGGTGGAAACATCTCCCGCAGGAACCCTCTTTGCCCCTCGCCTCTGGGCTCCACCGGTCACAAGATTTCTTCACGGTGCATTAAGCGGTCGTAAATGTGTCAAAATCTGTTTGACGAGGGTTTCGGAAAGAAGTGACGGCGAGGTATTGATAAAGAGCGGGCGGGGAATAGAAAAGAGAGGGACTCGTTCATATCCTTAAGTAGACCTGTTTAGTGATGACGTCACGATCAGAATTGGTTCCAAACAAATGCTCTATCTCTCACTCTCGTTGATTTACCTATAAGAAATCAGATCCAAATTTTCGAACGCAAATTCATGGTAGTTAAAGAACAGTTTTCTCAAATTTTATTGCACCATTAGATTCCACGTATTTTAAAGTATCTTTTCACTCTAACATAATTCCTAAAAGATCACAAGCGAATTTACAATCACAGTTATACCGAAAGATGTTCTACGTTTTGTCCTCGTCTTACTCACGGTCTCTTATGGGAGTATCACCGCCATGACACTCAATCATTCCAACTTCTCTTCGTATCGAAGCAATTGTTCGAGGTATAACACATGTCGTGATGGTGCTGATGATTCTATATCCTAGAATTTTGTGCTCATAAAAAACTGTGAGTGTGACAAGGACAAAACATAGGACTTTCTTTGATATAACTGTGATTGTGCATTGATGCGCGATGTTTCAAAAAGTTTGTGGTAGCGAGCTCATATTTTATCACTGAGAAAAAAGTGGCTGTTAAAACTGTAAGAATAGAGCCATAGATGATTTCGCCTTATTTCAATCATGAAACCTATCGTTGCTATAGTCAGCGCGCTTGAATCTACACGAATTCCGATTGTCTCTATGGAATTTCGATTATTTCTATGGGAAAAAAAGCGCGGGAATATATATCCTATCGGAAAATTCATTGAAACAATCGGGAATTTTTACAAGAGACGTGGATCCCAATGGTGTGATAAACATAACTGGTGCAAAGAACATGTTGTTTACTAGCACTTGTATTTGAAAATTTGGATCGTGTTTCATATGGGAAAACCCACGAGAGCGCGAGTGAGGCGGAGCCTTTTTTTGGAACCAATTTTTTTCATGACGTCTCACTAAACAGGTCTTGGTCATTGGAAACATTTGAAATTCTGGGGGATCGGCAAATTGAAAACCCTTTATGAGCGTCTATGCAATCAAGGGATTTTTGAGGAAATTTTGGGCGTTTTGTGGCGAAAAAAAGGTTTTTATATTCCAGAACAAAGGGACGGGGGTAAAATTCGCATTAATAGCTCTAAAAAGTGAGAGGGGCTGTCACGTGTCTTCCACCCCTGGACAGCCTCCTTGCTGCGGCTATGGAATTGACTCTGGAATAACTTATTTACCTATCCTAAAAAGTTTCTCGCGTGTACAGTATTTTTTACTGGAAGCTTCTTCAAATTTTGGAAATTATAGGTCCATATGGAACTTTGCTTCTCCAACACGAAAAATGATATCGACCGATGGCAACAGAAAAAAAAATAATATTACAATGAGTTGTAATGAATAATGGCTTAGTTTTGACTGTAAACTTTCGATACTTTTCAACAAAATAAATGGGGGAGGGGGAATGGGTCTGTTGCAGACTTTTGCTCCAGCGCTATAGAGTGTTCTGTATCATGTAAAATCGCGTGAAAAGTCCATTGGTGGCATCAGAAAGTCATGAAATGCGATAATAAACTCACAAGAGACGTTTAATGAACTCCACGTTGGCGGTAAAATATCGAGCAACCTGTATGTATGCACCACGAACATCCAAGGATAGCCAACCTCACACACGGAAAAAAAAGATTAGTGAAAATAACCATACGGATACCTGATTTTGGCACCTGCTAGATGTTATGGTAAACTTGACCAGAAGTATGGTACATTTACCGATACTTTGAGTAAATTCGACATGCAATGAGGTAACATCACCTAGTGCCTAGTCAAAACATAGTATACTTCTGGTCAAGTTTACCATAACATCTAGCAGGTGCCAAAATCAGGTATCCGTATGGTTATTTTCACCGTAGTTTTTTTCCGTGCAATATCGATCACACCCAATCACAATGTAAATAAAACACATAACCTCTGACGCTTTGAGGTTGTCAACGTTGGCAATTCTTGGATGTTAAAGGTGCATGCATACGGACTGCTCGATACTTTACCGCCATCTTGCATTTCATTAAACATCTCTTGTGAGTTTATTATCGCATTTCATGACTTTCTGATGCCACCCATGGACTTTTCACGCGATTTTACCTACTATGAAACACTATTTATCGTTGTAGCAAAAGTTTGTAACAGACCCATTAAAATCCACAAACGCCTTAAACCTCCGCACACCTACTAATCTATACCCCTAGAATGCTTGACGTGTAAAGGGCACCTGAAATGGTTAGTTCTGTATAAGTATTAAAGGATTTTTTTTTCCATGAATTCGCAAGTGTTCCATTTATGTATCTTACATATCTACATCGTGACAATCGCAATAAGTGCTGACAGCACCTAAAACGGAAAAAAAGAAGACAAAAAAAACTGTTTATTATTTAGAATCACGGCTTTTCCGAAAATGACGCTTTTTGACTTCAAAAGAACGCAACCTCATTTTTGATCCCTGAACAAGCCGTTTAAAAGGTGGAGGGATTTAGAAATATCTATTGTCTATACTTTATGTGGGTAAAAAAGATCGAGCCTTATCAAATAATTTTCTTTTTTCAGCTTTCAATAGGTTTGTTGCAAGCTTTTGCTACAGCGCTATAGAGTTTTGATTTTTATGTAAAATCGCCTGAAAATTACATTGGCGGCATCAAATAGTCATAAAAGCCATTCATAAACCCACAAAACGCATTATAAAGAAAGCCAAAATGGCAGTCGTAAAGCCGAACAATCTGTGCACGCGCATACGACGAACATCAAAGACAGGCGATCCATTTTCCCCTTTTTCGTTATAAGGGGGGGGGGGAGAAAATATCTCTACAGTCAAACTGTGATTTTAAAAAGTTGCATGGTCAAGATGTTGTGTTCTGTGAAGGGTGGCGGGGAGCAAAATATCAAGAATATAGGGTGTTGCAAAACTTAAGTGCCAAACTTATGGAGTGTATTTTTGGGGTGAACATGTACCTATATAAGACTTTATTTTTCTACATGAATATGTGCTACAGATGTTTCTCTTCTGAGCTAAAGCCCTCCAAAGTTTTGAAAACAAAAAACAAAAACAAACACAAAAAAACAACGCCTTTGACTCATCTCCTTATAGATACATCTGATCTAAATTTATTTTTTTCATCATTTCTCACCGAACAAGCTCAATGGGGCTATAGCACACTTTTGCTATAAGCGATTTAACAGTTGATTATGGCGTAAAAACCTCAAAAAATAACGATGGCGGCACTAAAAACTTCCAAAATACACTCCTGAACTCAATAAACGCAGTTATTTGCGCGAGCGTAATGGTGGCCGAAGGCACTAACAATGGGAGATTCCTATCTTAATTTCGTCACTCTTTCTATGTTGACAAGGGTGATTCACAGAGTAATTAGTCATCAGAGTGATGATCCACATCCGATGAATGGTGCCACAACACCTAGTGACACCGGTGTCAAATGAAAGTAGTCTCTTATTGGTCACTTCTTGATGGAGTTTCAGAATTAGTAGATGGGAATCTTCCCCGCCATCGTTATTTTTAGAGGTTTCTACGCCATAATCGACTCTTAAATCGCTTATAGCAAAAGTGTGCAACAGCCCCATTGGACAGCACTTCTCACAAAAGAACTGAGTGACATTTTTGATAAAATTGAGTTATTGATTGATAGACCTAGCAATACTGAATCTCGAAGCAACAAGTGCTTCTTCTAATAACAACTTTTTCCCGTCAAAATTCCAGGTAAAAGTGAGCTGGTGAGCCTCATTGAATTCATTGTCCATATGATGAAATTAAATGAGAACTTGGTTCCTTTTTCTTAAACCTTAATCCGAGTCACGTAAGGAACCAACTCCGATTTGGTTCCTTTTATAGAATTGGGAACGGACTTAAGTCCGGATTAACGGATTTTA
The DNA here is from genome assembly GCA_011764245.1 of Trialeurodes vaporariorum. Classification (NCBI taxonomy): domain Eukaryota; kingdom Metazoa; phylum Arthropoda; class Insecta; order Hemiptera; family Aleyrodidae; genus Trialeurodes; species Trialeurodes vaporariorum. The sequence goes on along the minus strand of VMOF01000111.1, from coordinate 44,395,549 downwards.
AAATATCAACAGTGTAAACCAACTCAGCCGTTTGGTTTCTCTTAGAGATTCGGTTTTCGTGATTATGCCAAACAAAAAGAAGAAAGGAACCAAGTCACTTTAAACGCTAAAAATTAAGTAGGTACCTTTCCTGCATAGGAAATTCCTTTTTTCCGGTGTTGAAATGCAAAAACATAACACGGTAGTTGAATGAAATCAAAACGTAAGTAATTCCGAGTTTTTTGTTTAAATGCTAGCTCTTCAACTTTGGACTCAATTTTCTCGAGATCAGCTCCATGTCAAGTGGTTCCTCTTTGATGAATTATCATTGCTAGCAAAAGCATTAAAGCTGTTCAGACTTTAGTGGCACGCTTTTCCAACACCTGCGTGTTGGAATTTTCCCTGCTTGTTTTTTTTTTTTTTTGTTTTTTTTTTTCCTGACGTGTATTTTAAGCTAATGGCTCTTATGTACAAAATTAAATAAATAAATAAATAAATAAATAAATAAATAAATAAATTTCGATTATTTCTATGGGAAATAAAGCGCGGGAATATATATCCTATCGGAAAATTCATTGAAACAATCGGAAATTTTTATAAGGGCCATGGAACCCAATGGTGTGGTAAACATAACTGGTGCAAAGAACATGTTGTTCACTAGCACTTGTTTTTGAAAATTTGGATCGTGTTTCATATGGGAAAACCCACGAGAGCGAGTGAGACGGAGCCTTTTTTTGGAACCAATTTTTTTCATGACGTCACACTAAACAGGTCTTGGTCATTGGAAACATTTGAAATTCTGAGGGATCGGCAAATTGAAAACCCCTTAAAGAGCGTCTATGCAATCAAGGGATTTTTGAGGAAATTTTGGGCGTTTCGTTGAAAAAAAGGTTTTTAAAATCCAGAACAAAGGGAGGGGGTAAAATTCGCATTTAATGGCTCTAAAAAGTGAGAGGAGCTGTCACGTGTCTTCCACCCCTTCATAGGCCTCCTCGCTGCGGCTATGGAATGGACTCTGGAATAACTTATTAACCTATCCTAAAAAGTTCCTCAAGTGTACCGTATTTTTTGCTGGAAGCTTCTTCAAATTTTGGAAATTATAGGTCCATATGGAACTCTGCTTTTCCAACACGAAAAATGATATCGACCGACGGCAACGGAAAAAAAAAATATTACAATGCGTTATAATAAAGAATGGCTTAGTTTTTAACTGTAAACTTTCGATACTTTTCAACAAAATAAATGAGGGGAGGGGGAATTAAAATCCACAAACGTCTTAAACCTCCACACCTACTAATCCATACCCCTAGAATGCTTGACGTGTAAAGGGCACCTGAAATGGTTAGTTCTGTATATTAAAGGATTATTTTTTCATGAATTCGCAAGTGTTCCATTTATGCATATTACATATCTACATCGTGGCAATCGCAATAAGTGCTGACAGCACCTTACACGGAAAAAATAAGAAAGAAAAAACTGTTTATTATTTAGAATCACGGCTTTTCCGAAAATGACACTTTCTGACTTCAAAAGAACGCAACCTCATTTTTGATCCCTGAACAAGCCGTTTAAAAGGTGGAGAAAATATCTATTGTCTATACTTTATATGGGTAAAAAAGATCGAGCCTTATCAAATAATTTTCTCTTTTCAGCTTTCAATGGGTTTGTTGCAAACTTTTGCTACAGCGCTGTAGAGTTTTGATTCTGATGTAAAATCGCCTGAAAATTACATTGGCGGCATCAAATAGTCATAAAATCCATTAATAAACCCACAAAACGCATTATAAAGATAGCCAAAATGACAGCCGTAAAGCCGAACAATCTATGCACGCGCATATGACGAACATCAAAGATAGGCGATATATTTTCCCCTTTTTCGTTGAAAGGGGGGGAGGGAAGAAAATATCTCTACAGTCAAACTGTGATTTCAAAATTTTGCATGGTCAAGATGTTGTGTTCTGTGAAGGGTGGCGGGGGGGGGGAGCAAAATATCAAGAATATAGGGTGTTTCAAAACTTAAGTGCCAAACTTATGGAGTGTATTTTTGGGGTCAACATATACAGGGTGTACCAGACCACCCGGATAGGTACTTTTTCTCGAAAACGGCTGGGCGTAGAGAGCTGAAACAAAAAAGTCAGATAGGGAATTGACCCCAAAGAATTCAATGAAAATACTTTCAAAGCCCCTCGAGGCCCCCCTGGGGGGTTTTGGGGGGGTTCAAAACACATTATTCCATTTTTGGCGGGAAAAAGCCTATAAAAGGTACAAAAATAAGTTCAGATCCTGAAAGAACAACTCATTGCCGACATTTTTGTTCCAGTAAATTTTTCCATAAAACCCCAATTTTTGGGGTTATGGGCCCTTTTGGGGGGAAATTTTCATTCGGCCACTGTGACCACACTATTCAATATTTTTACAAAAACTAGAAACCATCTGAACGAAGAGATCAAGACCTTTCGATTGATGTGCCACATAATACCTAAAAAAGAAAAATTAAGGCCCCCACTTAGATTCCAAAATTTGGGGGTCTTTGGGCCCCCCCACGTAAAAAAAGTCAAATAGCAAGGTATGGCTTGTGATACATCGATCGAAAGCCCTCAAAGAGTAGAATAAGATGGCGCAATCCAAAATCCTCTGCAATCATTACTTTCAAAATGGCGGCCATTTAAAAATTATGGGTGTTCAAAGGTAAGTCCTGGGAAAAGAGTCCAAGGTTGAACGATATATGGCTTGAAAGGTCTTGAAAAAAGAAAACGAATGGCGCAAACCGCAAATCAATCCGCCTCTTCAATCAAAAGTTATGGCCGATTGAAATTTAAGCTGCCTTAAATAGGCCTTATTGAGCCCTTTAAGTTTCAATCGGCCATAACTTTTGATTGAAGAGGCGGATTGATTTGCGGTTTGCGCCATTCGTTTTCTTTTTTCAAGACCTTTCAAGCCATATATCGTTCAACCTTGGACTCTTTTCCCAGGACTTACCTTTGAACACCCATAATTTTTAAATGGCCGCCATTTTGAAAGTAATGATTGCAGAGGATTTTGGATTGCGTCATCTTATTCTACTCTTTGAGGGCTTTCGATCGATGTATCACAAGCCATACCTTGCTATTTGACTTTTTTTACGTGGGGGGGGCCCAAAGACCCCCAAATTTTGGAATCTACGTGGGGGCCTTAATTTTTCTTTTTTAGGTATTATGTGGCACATCAATCGAAAGGTCTTGATCTCTTCGTTCAGATGGTTTTTAGTTTTTGTAAAAATATTGAATAGTGTGGTCACAGTGGCCGAATGAAAATGTCCCCCCAAAAGGGCCCATAACCCCAAAAATTGGGGTTTTATGGAAAAATTTACTGGAACAAAAATGTCGGCAATGAGTTGTTCTTTCAGGATCTGAACTTATTTTTGTACCTTTTATAGGCTTTTTCCCGCCAAAAATGGAATAATGTGTTTTGAACCCCCCCAAAACCCCCCAGGGGGGCCTCGAGGGGCTTTGAAAGTATTTTCATTGAATTCTTTGGGGTCAATTCCCTATCTGACTTTTTTGTTTCAGCTCTCTACGCCCAGCCGTTTTCGAGAAAAAGTACCTATCCGGGTGGTCTGGTACACCCTGTATATAAGGCTTTATTTTCCTACATGAATATGTGCTGCAAATGTTTCTCTTCTGAGCTAGAGCTCTCCAAATGTTTTGAAAACAAAAGACAAAAAACAAACACAAAAAACAACGCCTTTGACTCATCTCCTTATAGATACATCTGATCTTTTATTTTTTTCATAATTTCTCACCAAATAAGCTCAATTGGACAGCACTTGTCACAAAAGAACTGAGTGACATTTTTGATAAAATTGAGTTATTGATTGATAGACCTAGCAATACTGCATCTCGAAGCAACAAGTGCTTCTTCTAATAACAACTATTTCCCTTCAAAATTCCAGGTAAAAGCGAGCTGGTGAGCCTCATTGAAGTCATTGTCCATATGATGAAATAAAATGAGAACTTGTTTTCTTTTTTCTTAAACCTTAATCCGAGTCACGTAAGGAGCCAACTCCGACTTGGTTCCTTTCATAGAATTGGGAACGGACATAAGTCCGGATTAACGGATTTTAAAATATCAACAGTGTAAACCAACTCTGCCGTTTGGTTTCTCTTAGAGATTCGTTTTTCGTGATTATGCCAAAGAAAAAGAAGAAAGGAACCAAGTCACTTTAAACGCTAAAAATTAAGTACCTTTCCTACATAGGAAATTCCACTTTTCCGGTGTTGAAATGCAGAAAAATAACACGGTAGTTGAATGTAATCAAAACGTAAGTTATTCCAAGTTTTTTGTTTAGATGCTAGCTCTTCAACTTTGGACACAATTTTCTCGAGATCAGCTTCATGTCACGTGGTTCCTCTTTGATGAATTATCATTGCTAGCAAAAGCATTAAAGCTGTTCAGACTTTAGTGGCACGCTTTTCCAACACCTGCGTGTTGGAATTTTTCCTGTTTGTTTTTTTTTTCTTTTAAATTTTTCAGTTACTTTCAACGACTCGTTGGAAAGTCTGAAGTTGAAAGGGAATGTATTCGTGCTGAACTCGCATCAAAATTTTTCATCGATGGCAATCAATGATAAAAATAACAAGTCAGATTTTAATTAAAAAAGTAAACATTATATCACGTTTGTTGATTAAAAAACGTATTTAGAGTAGCTTTCATAATTGTGTAACTACAGTGCGAATATACTATAGACTAACTTCGCGAGAGGAGGGAAAGAACGCAATTTGCACGAATATTCTAGAGAATGAAGAATATGGCCTAAGCTGCGATAGCATGAATATCATATGCAAGACTTGCATATAACACAAGTATATCTAAAAGTCCCGCACCTGGGTCATAACTTTTGACCACTTTCACCTTTAAATACGAAACTTTCAGGATCCTCCCAAGTCAGTTATCTACATTTTCGCGTATCTAAAATTACCAGGAGATGGCCCCGAGAGAGGGTTTCGCTCCCAGCCTCATAATTTTTAAATTGCAACACCCATCTTCCGTTACATCGTTCGAAATTACGTAATATGCTTGGTGCAAACCAGAGGTCGATATCGGTTTTCGTTTACGATGTACAGGGTGTGGCAGACCACCCGTCCACTATCTTTATCTCAAAAACAGCCGAAAATTGAGCTTCGGGGGCAAAAATTTCATCGGGTATATCGACCCCAAGGAATCCAATGAAAATATTTTCAGCCCCCCAAAACCACCCCTTGGGGGTTATTTAGGGGGGTGGGTACCCGTATCTCGAAAAAATCAAATAGAAAGGGTATGTTTTGACATTGGAATCTAATACGACATAAAAAAATAAAACTTTTTTATCCTTAAGTTTTTTTTCTAAAAACCACCCTTTTTTGAGTTAGGGGTGGTTTTCAAAAAATTTAGGGGTAATCTTTGATTGACCGCTGTGACCCTCCAAATCATTGGATTTCAAAAAACTAAGAAGTTTCTGAAAGGGCAGACCAAGGGCTTTCTTTTGATGTATCACATGCCTATTTTTTGTGAAAAAGGGTGCAAGGCCCCCTCACCCCAAAATTTTGGGGCTTCGGGGGGCCCTACGTAAAAATTGTCAAATGTAAAGGTATGGCTTGTGATACATCATTTGAAAGGTCTTTCAGAGACGAAAAAAGTGATACCCCCCAAAAGTCGTAAAAACAACCCCCTTCCAAAATGGCGGCCGTTTTAAGGTTAGGGGGCTCAAGGGGGGACCTTCAGAAAAATGATCCAAAATTGAACGATACATGGTTAAAAGGGTCTTAAAAAGAGAAAAATAATGGTTCAAACCGCGAGTCAAACCGACTTTTCAATCCAAAGTTACGGCCGATTGAAATTTAGGGGTAGTTGGGTTTCCCAAAAAGGCACCCCTAAATTTCAATCGGCCGTAACTTTGGATTGAAAAGTCGGTTTGACTCGCGGTTTGAACCATTATTTTTCTCTTTTTAAGACCCTTTTAGCCATGTATCGTTCAATTTTGGATCATTTTCCTGAAGGTCCCCCCTTGAGCCCCCTAACCTTAAAACGGCCGCCATTTTGGAAGGGGGTTGTTTTTACGACTTTTGGGGGGTATCACTTTTTTCGTCTCTGAAAGACCTTTCAAATGATGTATCACAAGCCATACCTTTACATTTGACAATTTTTACGTAGGGCCCCCCGAAGCCCCAAAATTTTGGGGTGAGGGGGCCTTGCACCCTTTTTCACAAAAAATAGGCATGTGATACATCAAAAGAAAGCCCTTGGTCTGCCCTTTCAGAAACTTCTTAGTTTTTTGAAATCCAATGATTTGGAGGGTCACAGCGGTCAATCAAAGATTACCCCTAAATTTTTTGAAAACCACCCCTAACTCAAAAAAGGGTGGTTTTTAGAAAAAAAACTTAAGGATAAAAAAGTTTTATTTTTTTATGTCGTATTAGATTCCAATTTCAAAACATACCCTTTCCATTTGATTTTTTCGAGATACGGGTACCCACCCCCCTAAATAACCCCCAAGGGGTGGTTTTGGGGGGCTGAAAATATTTTCATTGGATTCCTTGGGGTCGATATACCCTGTGGAATTTTTGCCCCCGAAGCTCAATTTTCGGCCGTTTTTGAGATAAAGATAGTGGACGGGTGGTCTGCCACACCCTGTACAGGGTGTTTCACGTAACCCGCTCACAATGATTCTCTTGAACGGGTGACTATGAAAATATCGGGAGAATCGGATTTATAGTAATTTGAACCTGAAGTTTCATTTAACAATACTGTCACAACCCAAAATTTAGTTTTTAGGGGGGGGGAGGTTCCAGGGGTCCAG
>VMOF01000111.1:44347833-44388256 GCA_011764245.1 Trialeurodes vaporariorum | reverse complement strand
AGACCTATTTGAAGGACACTCTGACCTCTTTTTTCCTATTTCAGTTTGAGGGGCCTTTTCAAACCTCATCAGTCATCCCTCCCACTAACACTGACATTGCTCAAAGATAGTTTATCGTATACTGGTATACTGGAACATGATGAAAGTCAAAAGCCGTAATCGATGTTGACTATCTCAAAAGCCGCTTTGACTCGCTGTTGCCTCTCTAAATCCTTATTGTTGCCTAAGATCGAAACATTTTACTGAGGTGAAGCTACAAACACTATATTTTTTTGAGTCCCTCATCTGCTAAGCCCAGGATGGCAAACCTTGCCATTCCATATCTGTCGTCTGGATATTTTGAGAGTAATTTTCAAAGCTATTCAAATCGTGAATTCTACCCATGAGTGAGGTAGGTATGTGATGCGTAATATAAATAAAAAGAACCAACCTTATTTTTATCATTAGCTTCAACTATACCTATTCTAAAGCATCTACACTAATTATATTCATTGTTTTTGCAACGGGAAATGTACTTCCAATCGTCTATTCTGAATAAAGAAGTTGGCCAACGTAGGCCATTAAATGGCACATCCATATGGAAAGCTCCTGTCTGACAACTGCTGTGCGTTTGCAGGTAGTCAAGAGTGATGGGCAAAGGAAATAGGGAAAGACAGCTACTTATCTCTTTGTCCACCCTCGTAAAATCAAAATTGATCGCGGAAATTTGTCTGGACTTTTTAGGTTTGGCTAATCCAACTCTTGATGATTTCAATACTTATGAATGGTTACACTGGATGGTAACAAATACTTACGGCACCAAAAGTTCATCAAGAAATAACACTTTAGTTGAATATGTTTCACCTGATCCGAAACCAGGAATGGGTTTGTTCCAAATATTTTCTCTCAACCTAATTTTGTTTCGTAATTTTTGGAAACGAGTGATCATTTTTAATTTCAGATCAGAATTTTTGACACGCGGAGGGTTGTCACTGTGGGTATCCTCTTTAAATTTCACAAATGCCATGATATTTTGGAGGTTTAAGTCATGAAACAATTACCCACGATTATTCCATTTTTGCCCACATAACGCGTAACATGCGATTGCCAAAACATAGATCTAAAGGCTCACTTTGGTCTGAATGACGCGTTTTTCTTTGTTGTATGTTGTATGATCTCTTTAACATCGAGAAGGGACATTTTAAAACGAAGGAACGTTTAGGAGTCGTTGAAAATAGTAGGATAAACATATTTAGCAAGGTATGGTTATCTTCTTAGCACGGACTCACCGTGCAATAAATACTAGGGAAAACCCTATGAATACTTTCTCTTCCAATTTTTCCCGGGGAAGACCCTCTTTCCCTCCTATAATACTAGAGAAGACCTCCAGAAAACCTCTATCAATTCGGGGGACCTTTTGTTATGGTTTTGAGTGATATCTGCATCTCCTGTTGCCCTGTTACTTTTAAAATCTCTCACGGTAGGGTGGATCAAATAAAAGAAATTTTGGACATTCAAGTATATAAGGGTCTTGATAGTCAACATTTGAAGTCCTTTTAAAACACAAAAATTTTCAGTGCGAAATTCGGAATTAAAACATCTTTAGTCCGTAACCCCGGACGAGGCAAAAATTCTCAGTCCAACAATAGGTCTGTGAGCTTCCCACTATTATTTTTGCTGAAAGGCAAATTGTTTCCTCAATTTTTCACTAGGTTCTGTTTGAAAACTGCAAACCTGTGTCTTAAAAATTTTTGTATGGGATTTTTGGTTGAGTAAAGGGAGTACAGGGGCCCTAAAGTCTCTATCGGCGTGGCGCATCAATTTTGCAGTGGTTTGATTTTGCAGCTCAGTACTATTTTAGCGCGTGGTAATTGATTAGAGAATTTGTTGTGTTACACGTTATTTTTTTATTTCTTGCTTTATTGCTTCCCTATTTGGAAGCTGCCCAGAAAATTATTCTGCAGAATGAGTCATCACAACCTCAGTATTAGGCAAATTGACTCAGGTTTAAAACTTACAATAACTCGGACTAGGAGTCTCTCAGACTCCCTATCGCATGAAACAGAATTTTTTTTCGCGCTTCCAAGCACGCACCAGTATTGCCACTTGGTGTGCGTGCTCTCCAATACTATAGATAAGGATAGAAAAATACCCAGGCCCCTACCTCCCTTTGTTTTCCCGGTACATCAACAGAAAGTTTTCATGGGAGTCTCGCAGACCTACATGTGGGGTTAAGGGTTAGCTAAGATTTTTAGGTGAAAGTTCCAAAACATTAAATATTTAGGAAAAACAAGGCACCATAATGGAATACTTTCCTGGTTTTCCAACGGTTAGCTATCGCGGTTGTTTTGACGTTTACATTAAAACGAAACGGATCAATCTAAGCACTCTGACGAGTAGACCAGGGGCCACCGATCGTGTTTCTTGTGTTCCACTAGGAAACAAACTGGAACCCATCCACTACGCTTGAATCTTGATCCCTTTGACCCTTTCACTTGTTTACAGGACTAGTGTCATTTCAGAAATTCCATCAGAACATCTTAAGGGGTCTCGTGGATTAATAAATATTTCACTATTGATGGTAGATATAATGATGAGAGGTTATCAATGGTCTCTACTCTACCACACTCCGTTTAGTACTAAAGAAAATCCTAAAGGTTCAGTACTTCCAGTGTATTCCCCCGTTTGAATAAGTAATTTCGTGTTATAAATGTTTGCCAAGTTTTGTACCCCGTGCCGTGGCATCACGCATTCGGTTATGGTACCCAATTTTTTTTAAGCCTCTAGTATCACTTCAATCACTATGCGCAAGAAGATGAGACATGAAACTTCCCTACACCATCGTTAGAATTTTGTTCTTATTTTTCCAAAGGCTTTATCTCGGTAATTCTTGAACGAATTGAGATGAACTTACGACCATGCAGTAGTGCACTTACTGGGGCAGACAAATTAAATAACAAAAACAAATATCTCGTTCAACCTTGCTATGCTTCATTTCAAAACGATTATTCGTTAGTTGTTAAAGAGGCGAGCTCTATACTGATGTTCTAATGCATGGATTATTTGAGCAAAATAATCTAATTTGTTGTGTTTCAACCATCGTATGTCTGCAGGTATGTATCGATACATCTTCCTTGTTTTTTTACAACCGAAGAAACTTACATTTCCTAATAAACCACCACTCAAACCAAGGTTGGTATAGTTATTTTTAAATCATTTTATTTAAAACAATTACGAATTAAATGGCCAAAAAACATCACAGACAAACAAAAGATTAGAATGGGAACTAGACCAACAATGAAATGAAAACTTCCGAGACGTTTCGGTACACTCACAGCACCATTATCAATCGGTAAATTAGTTAAAAGTGTCAGAAGTTTTAACTGCATTGTTGATCTTGCTCCCATTATAATATTTTGCTTGACTATCATTGTTATTAAAAAAAATACAGGGTGTTCCAGACTATTCTTTTACCACGTTTTACTCGAAAATAGAAGGTTACTATGTTTTGAAATTGGACACTCAGACAAGGATCTAACCCGATGTTTAGTAAAATTATAATTTCATTTTTTTGTGGAATCCCTTTCCCCCCTCCCCAGAAAGGATACATAGGTACGACATGGATACATGTATACAATGATTTAAACGGGATGCACTTTATCACTTCCCCAGGCCACAGTGCCTCCTCGGCAGCTGCAAGCGCGGCCGGCTAGAATAAGTATCGAATGCACCTTTAATTTCGAGGGCCAAACCTAACCTAACTTGAATTGTGTATTTTGAGCCTTCCTCCGAAAACTCGCGAAGAGGGAAATTGGGGATTTTAAAAATATCGGGGGGGGGGGAAATTGGACGAATTTCCCGTTCAACTTTTCGATTTCAAGACTGAATAACCAGCCGTTTTCGAAAAATAAAGGGGTGATCGGGTGGTGTGGGACACCTTGTTTACTATCAACAGTCTCACCGGGTATAAAGGTGTTACCCCCAAGGTGGAATTAAAGTTTGCACTGAGCAGTAAGACTCACCGCGATGTTACACTGTGTAGGGTCACTTGTTGTGCGATCTTTGGGAATGAATAAAGAGAAAAAGAAATAAAACTTAAGTTGCCATTAGCACTTGAAACGGGTTTAAGTCTATCAGGGGCAGACGCAGACTTTACGATACCGTTGGTTATACATAGTCAGCAAAAAGGAACTAAAAAAAAAAAAAGAGGCCATTTCCAGGGGCGTCATTTCGAGTTCGGCTCGGCCAAGCCCTTGACCTTGCCCCCCCCCCTCAAGCATGATGACCTTCTTTTTTTTTTTGCTCATCAATTTAATTTTAGAGCCATAGAGCCGGCTTGGGGGTAGCAAAAATCTGATGACCCTTTTTTTTCTCTCATCATTATACTTCGTTCCTGTTTTTGAGCCTGACTTCGAATCCTTGGGGGGAGGGGGGATTTCCCACCCTGCCCTCCCCTCTTAAATAACGCCACTGGCGATTTCCACCCCTCTTGTGTTGAATGACATTATTAAAAATGGGAACTACTCTACTATTAAAAGCTGCACTGTAATGCTAAGTAAAAGCTGCCCTGTAATGCTAAGTAAAAGCTGCCCCTCTTTAGCACAGTTGGCAAAATGTGGTTTCTACAGAATTTTTAGATTTATTGAACCTGTTATGTCTATAATTTTAAGTATAGCTTGATAAATTAAAAGGATACATGGATGGATAAAATCAAGAGAGTGGAGATACGTTAGTCTAGACTTATTCACGGTTTATTAATGATAATTACAAAATCAGTGTGTTCACCTGACAAGGGCTAATTTCCTTGTCTTACAACTAACGTTGCCAACCTTAACAGAAAGTAACCGATGTTCGGTACATAACAATTCTCCCCTCGTATTAACAAGAATTAAATAAGGTGCTTAATCAAACACATAATTGTGCTATTCAAACTTACGAACTAAATCAGTATTTGGTATGATACGGTGCTATTGTTTTGTGAAGCCGGACTCCTTACATTCGTAAAAACTGCTTGAAATAATGTAAGGTAAACTGACGTCCATTGTCAGAGACAATCGTATTAGGTATACCAAAAAGTGCAAACGTTTGAGCAAGATGATGGCACGTAGCTTCCGAAGTCATTCTTGATGTGACTGCTGCTTGAACCCATTTCGAAGAGGCGTCTGCAATTAATAACAAATATTTATTGTGGATTGGTCCTGCATAATCTAAGTGAAGACGGTTCCAAGGTTCTTGAGGATACTCCCAGTAATGTGAATTAAATTGGCAGACATTTTTGCATTGTACAAACAAGCTTCGCATTTTTTCGTTACTTGTTCTATGTCTGCATCTATCTTCGGCCAATAAAGGGTGGAGCGCGCGATTCCTTTCATCTTTGTCACGCCAATGTGGCCAAGATGGAGTTCATGTAGAAGTTTTTGCTGAAGCATGGAAGGAATCGCCACTCAATGGCCTAACAGTAAACATCCACCGGAATGAGTATAGTCTTGTTTGCGACTTTTAGGAGTAAGCGATGATAAATGTTTGCCTGCAAGTAAGGCGGTTAAGATGGGTTCTAATTCTATATCTTCTTGGGTAGCTTTGGCAATGTCATCTGCCTTTACAGGTAACAATTAAATTTTATTATCAATGAAAGAGTCAAAACCATCTTGAATTTGATGAATTTCCAAAGAATCTTCCCTTCCGGTATGACAATTCTAGAAAGATAGTCTGCATTGGCGTTGGATTTAGAGGTTTTGAGTTGAATTTCATAATTGAAGTTTGATAAATTAGAAGCGTAATTTGCACTTCTCGAGAGTGTACATTTAGGAAGTAACGCATCTGGAGCGAATATATGAGACACTGCTTTATCATCAGTACAGATGTTAATTTTTCTTCCATACACGTATTGAAAGAACTTTTTCATTCCCCACACTATAGCTAATGCTTCCTTATCAATTTGCAGATAAGCTTTTTCAGTTGTAGTTAAAGATTTACTAGCATACGCGATTGACCTTTCTTTTTCATCGGGCATAATATGACTTAATACTGCATCTAAAGCGTTAGGTCCAGCATCAACTGCAAGCATGAGTGGGAGTTCAGGGTTGTAAGGCTCCAAGACTTGATCCGAAATAAGATCTGTTTTTAATATTTCATATGCATTTAATCCTTCTTTCGACCATTTAAATGGAGAAGTAATTAACATTTGTCGTAAAGGAAATGTTTTCTCCGACAAATTTTGATTAAACGAGTGATAATACGTAAATTTGCCAAGGAACATGTGAAGTTCGTCGTCATTAGCAGGTTTTAGGGCATTAAGGATAGCATCTACATGAGAAGTCAATTTATGTAGGCCTTTTGCATCTATGAAATGGCTAACAAATTCAATGGAGCGAAGAAAAAATTTACATTTGGATCGATTAAGCTTGAGACCCGATTTAAGAAGTCTTTCAAATACCTTCTCGAGAGCGATGAATAATGTTTCGATGGAATCTGCAAAAACCAAAATGTCATCATAGAATTTGATTACATTATCCTGATTAATAAGGACTTCATCAATACGCCTTTGCCACAGAGCTGGTATACCTGATATTCCGTACTGTGCAGTGTGCACGGCAAGGACGAATTAATCCGTGTGTCGGAGTATTCAGCATCATGAGTTCACTGGTTTCATTGCTACAAGTAAGATTCATGAAAGCATCTACAATGTCTAATTTACAGAATATTTTGGCATTAGCTAATTTATTGAATAATTCATCCACCTTTGGGATAGGATACTCGTCTTTTACGAGCTGCGGATTTAATGTTGATTTGTAATCCCCAAAGATTCTTATTTTGGATCCTTTCATCACCACATGGGTTGGACTGGCCCATCCAGAATGAATAACCTTCTCATAAAATTCAGAAGTTAGTTTTTTTTTTTCAATTTGTTCAGCGTATTGCTATTTCAGACTAAATGGAATGGGTCTGGCTCGAGCGAAAATAGGTTTCTCATCGTTTTTAAGATGCAACTGAATGGGTGGACCGACTAGCTTTCCAGCCGTATCGCTAAACAGATCAGAGTATTTATCTAATAGTGTATTCAATCTCTTTTTAAATTTGTCATCGGGTACAGAAGAGTTGTCCTGCAGTTGATAATGTTAAAGAATTCATCAAATGAAAGAAGATCAGTGAACTCTCGAATTCATTCTCTACCAAGAATAGAGTCGCTAGGGAAATCGACTTCATATAAGTTGAGCGATTTGGTTATATTCTTATAAGTTACAAGGGCTTTAGCATAACCTAAACTTTTAAAGGCTGTTTTTGTGAAACTTGTGAACTTACGTTCGGATGGGAATAATTTTTCTTCCGGAATTAATTTTGATTTGGTTTCTAAGTTAATAACAGAGCACGCGGATCCCGTGTCTAGTTCCATGTGAAAGGGTTTATCATTGATCAGAATTTCAAGGGGAACAGGTTTCGCTTTCGATGACGGAATAGAATTTACAGAATATGTTCGGAGGAACTCCGTTCCTATGTGATTCGTTTTCGATTCTATAGGTTCAACATCAGTGTCAGAATCAATTTAATTTACTTTGGATCTCCTAGAATTTGTTTTGTGATTTTATTTTTTACAAACTTTAGCTACGTGACCAGTTAAGTTACACAAACGGCATGTTGCATCTCGAAATTTGCACTGTTGATGCAGATGCGGTTCGCCGCAAGAAGCACAAGGACCTAAATAATTGCAATGGGTCTGTTGCATACTTTGGCTACAGCGTTTTAAAGTATCAATTCGTATGTAAAAAACCGAGAAAATAACAATGGCAGCATCAGAAAACACTAAAATTCAGTATTAAACTCACAAATTGCGAAAAACATTAGACACTATTCACCCTGTATCTTTCCACCACGCAGGGCCGTAGCTACCATAGGGCAAGCGGGGCATTGCTCCGGGGCCCCGAGCCTCTGGGGCCCCAACGGACTTCTCTTTTTTTGCAGTGTTTGTAAATACTGTCGCTCCGATTCACTTAAATCCTTAAAAAACCCCATTGTCCACATCGGTTTCTATTGCGATTCAGTTCAGCTGTGTGCTTGATAATTTCAGGGCCCCTCTCTTTAAAAACAGTGAAGTTAATAACGCCTTTCGTATTCGCTTATGTAATTTTTTTTCTTTGGGAGCAGGGGCCCCAGAGGGTTTGGGGGCCCACCGCAATGTGAGATCTGCAGGGACTTTATATCTACGTAACTGGCATTGGCATATAGGGCTAGGGCACAGGGGTCCCAGTTCCCATGTTAGCTTATATCAGAATTTTTTGGAAACTTCTATCAGGAAAATGTCTTTCTAAATCAAACTTGGCAAAAAGTTTATTTCCACCCAAAAAATTTTTTCTTGGTTCACTCTCAAATTAAACTCAGAAAACCCATTAAGTCTTTGTTTTGAGAGATCAAATTTCAAATTTTTTCGGGGGTGGACCCCGGTATATGAGTGTGAAAAAGTGGGAGCATCACTTAACCACCCCCCCCCCCCCCCCTCCCTACCCCAAAATAATTTCAAGCTGCACCACTTTTTAAATGCTTCCTTGCCACGATCTTTGGGTGGGCTGTTTTTTAAGAGCAAGCAGTAAGAAAACAGAAAAATAATAATATCCACAAGACCACATACCTATTTCTATTTATGGTTATAAAAGTTAAAAAGAGCTAAAGTTTTCTTACTTTGGCTATTGATGGAAAGGAAATGGGTGCTTTATGCTTGTAGCCTAAATTTTCGCTCAACTTACGGTATGAACAAGTTTGATATTTATTCTTTTTTCGTGTCCAAAAAATTTCTCCAAAGTGCACCTGTGTGTGATTAAATTTGCAACACTTTCTGAGGGGAGAACCCCCCGACCCTACTTTAGAGGGGGCTCCCCCCACCCCCCAATCACCTTCCCCAGTTTTCGGGGGGCCCCCGAAATGCATCTTGCCCCGGGGCCCCCAGAGGTGTAGCTACGGCCCTGCCACCACGTGCACGATATTTCGCGAAATTAGCGCGGCACATTCAAATAACCACGGCCGACTGTCATCACAGCTGACTTCATAAACAAAGAAACAGTAAACACTGATGGCGTCTGTTCAAATTTCTTACGTTTCAATATCCTCAATTCCTCACAAAAGATTGTGCAAGGTACGAAAACCGATATTTGTGTCGAAGTCTTGTCAAAATGAAACAGCAACACGGGAGTTCCAAATATGATTCCAACTTCAATCATAATCCTTGGAACTCCTGTGTGTTATTGTTTCTTTTCGATAAGTTTTGGACACAAAGGTCGGTTTCCGTACCTTTCTCAATCTTTTGTGAGGATATGAGGTTATTGAAACGTAATAATTCGAACAGACACCGTCAGTGTTTACTGTTTATTTGATTATGAAGTCAGCTGTGATGACAGTCGGCCGTAGTTATTTGAATGTGCCGCGCTAATTTCGCGAAATATCGTGCACGTGGTGGAAAGATACAGGGGTGAATAGTGTCTACTGTTTTTCGAAATTTGTGAGTTTAATACTGAATTTTAGTGTTTTCTGATGCTGCTATTGTTATTTTCTCGGCTTTTTACATAAGAATTGATACTTTAAAACGGTGTAGCCAAAGTGTGCAACAGACCCATTGGCAATAGGATGATTTCCACCACAACATTTACAAGAACTGGAATTCTTAGAATCATTTATGTAAAAACGAGAATTTGAAGTGTTACCTTTGTTGGAAAAACAACGATTATTTGAGAAGGATCTGGATCTAGATCTTGATTTGGAACGAGTCCATCCTTGTTTCTTCAATTTAGGACGGCTTCCATATAACGAATGAACTGCTTCTGACCCAGAGGGCTTGAGAACAATTACTGCCTCCCTGGTTGCTTCCATGTCGAGTGCAATCTTTACTGCGTCCTCAAAAGTATTTGGCACTGATAATATAATTTCGTTACGGATTTTTTTTTTTTTTTCTTTTAACTTTTTTATTGATGGCTACTTTGTCTTAAACAAATTAATCCATATTCTTTTAACTAATTGCTTATTCTAAATACTTATTCTAACATTTTGTTACTAGGGAACTACATATATTACCCTAACTGCTGCAAGCACGTTTCTGTGGCAGAAACATGCGTTTAGTATAGATACATATAATTTTACAGGGTGTCCCAGACCACCCGTGTAGGTACTTTTTCTCAAAAACGGCTGGGAGTAGAGAGCTGAAACAAAAAAGTCAGATAGGGAATTGACCCCAAAGAATTCAATGAAAATATTTTCAAAGCCCCCTGAGGCCCCCCAGAGGGATTTTGGGGGGGGTTCGAAACACATTTTTCCATTTTTGGCGGGGAAAAAACCTATAAAAGGTACAAAAATAAGTTCAGATTCTAAAAGAGCAACTCATTGCCGACATTTTTACTCCAGTAATTTTTCCCAGAAAACCCCATTTTTGGGGTTATGGGCCCTTTTGGGGGGAAATTTTCATTCGGCCACTGTGACCACACTATTCAATATTTTCCGAAAAACTGAAATCCATCTGAAAGAAGAGATAAAGACCTTTCGATTGATGTGCCAAATAATACCTAAAAGTGAAAAATTAAGGCCCCCAAGTAGATTCCAAAATTTGGGGGTCTTTGGGCCCCTCCACGTAAAAAAGTCAAAAAGCAAGGTATGGCTTGTGATACATCGATCGAAAGCCCTCAAAGAGTAAAATCAAGTGACGCAATCCAAAATCGTCTACAATCATTACTTTCAAAATGGCGGCCATTTGAAAATTTTGGGTGTTCAAAGGTAAGTCCTGGGAAAGGAGTCCAAAGATGCACGATACATAGATTAAAAGGCCTTAAAAAAGGAAACGGATGGCGCAAACCGCAAATCAATCCGCCTCTTCAATCAGAAGGTATGACCGATTGAAACTTAAAGGGCTCAATAAGGCCTATTTAAGGCTGCTTAAATTTCAATCGGTCATAACTTTTGATTGAAGAGGCGGATTGATTTGCGGTTTGCGCCATTCGTTTCTTTTTTTAAGGCCTTTTAATCTATGTATCGTGCATCTTTGGACTCCTTTCCCAGGACTTACCTTTGAACACCCATAATTTTCAAATGGCCGCCATTTTGAAAGTAATGATTGTAGACGATTTTGGATTGCGTCATCTGATTCTACTCTTTGAGGGCTTTCGATCGATGTATCACAAGCCATACCTTGCTTTTTGACTTTTTTTACGTGGGGGGGCCCAAAGACCCCCAAATTTTGGAATCTACCTGGGGGCCTTAATTTTTTACTTTTAGGTATTATGCGGCGCATCAATCTAAAGGTCTTCATCTCTTCTTTCAGATGGATTTCAGTTTTTTGGAAAATATTGAATAGTGTGGTCACAGTGGCCGAATGAAAATTTCCCCCCAAAAGGGCCCATAACCCCAAAAATTAAGGTTTTCTGGGAAAAGTTACTGGAGTAAAAATGTCAATAAAAATATTTTCATTGAATTCTTTGGGGTCAATTCCCTATCTGACTTTTTGTTTCAGCTCTCTACTCCCAGCCGTTTTTGAGAAAAGTACCTACACGGGTGGTCTGGGACACCCTGTATATGGTTGTATATAAAAAAAAACGATACTTTAGTTAGTATAATGACATTATTTTATCGAGTTTGACACCCTTGAGAAAGAAAATAAAAATTAAGAGAATAAGAAGAAAAGGAAAGTGGAAGCAATAGAAATGAAAATATTAAAAAATTTAAAAAATTTAAAAAAAAAAATCTATGAATAGATCAATAAATAAATGAATGAATGAATGAATGAATGAATGAGTGAGTGAGTGAGTGAGTGGGTGAGTGGGTGAGTGGGTGAGTGGGTGAGTGGGTGAGTGGGTGAGTGGGTGAGTGGGTGAGTGGGTGAGTGGGTGAGTGGGTGAGTGGGTGAGTGGGTGAGTGGGTGAGTGGGTGAGTGGGTGAGTGGGTGAGTGGGTGAGTGGGTGAGTGGGTGAGTGGGTGAGTGGGTGAGTGGGTGAGTGGGTGAGTGGGTGAGTGGGTGAGTGGGTGAGTGGGTGAGTGGGTGAGTGGGTGAGTGGGTGAGTGGGTGAGTGGGTGAGTGAGTGAGTGAGTGAGTGAGTGAGTGAGTGAGTGAGTGAGTGAGTGAGTGAGTGAGTGAGTGGGTGAGTGAGTGAGTGAGTGAGTGAGTGAGTGAGTGAGTGAGTGAGTGAGTGAGTGAGTGAGTGAGTGAGGGAGTGAGTGAGTGAGTGAGTGAGTGAGTGAGTGAGTGAGTGAGTGAGTGAGTGAGTGAGTGAGTGAGTGAGTGAGTGAGTGAGTGAGTGAGAGAGTGAGAGAGTGAATGAATGAATGAATAAATAGACTATAAATAAATAAATAAGAAATAATAAGTGACACTAAAAGAGATAAAGTGAGTTAAATTACAAGACAAGGGGTAAACAGACATCACATTGTTTTGAATGGGAGAAGCAGACCTCCAAAACTTTAAGGACCAAAGAGAGAAGAGGAGAGATAATTTTGGCAGAAACAAGGGAATTCAATTATATTTTATCAAGGCATTGCGCGACGTTGTCAAATGGCTTTCGTCTTTTGAGACGTCTCACACTGCTCTCATATTTGCCTAACAAATTGTAAGCTTTCTCGTTAGGGTGGACAGACAGACAACCGACGGAAGTAACTTTTAGTTATCGTTTTATTTGTATCTTCCACCGAGGAGACACCGAGCACCTGGCGTATCACATCATTGCTGATGTAATCATTCCATTTTACCCCAGTGATTTCTCGAAGGATTTTATTTTGGGCCGTCTGAATCCTACTAATAGCACTTCTGAAGGCACATCCCCACAATTGCGATCTTTAAGTCCAGATCGGCTTCAAGATCATTTCGTATAGCATTAATTTGTTAGCTAGAGACACTCCACTCTTTGGTTTGAAGAGCCACCACATGCTTTTGTATTTGGTCATTAGTTGTTGTCGCTTTTTATGAATATGAGGACCGTACGTAAGTTTTGTGTCCACTCTCATACCCAGATAATTCGCAATATCCACTTTGGGAACAATCTCTCCGTCTAAATAGACAGGCATATGAGAGGATCTCGAATTAGTAAAAGTGCAGTGTTGCGACTTTGGACTATTCAGGAGGATACGCCAATCCCCCCAAAACTTTGAAGTCGCATCAAGACTTTTTTGTAAGTATTTATTCGCTTGCTTATGATCCTGCCCTATCGCAGACAAAGCCATATCATCAGTAGAGGTTGTAAGTCTAGTGCCCTTAGTAGCTGGAAATCATCGTTACGGATATCATCTCGACGAATTCCGTGAATCAATTGCACGATAAGAGAGTAACCTAAGAAGAGGTCAAATTGACAAAAACGAGAACCTGCCTTTAGATGGGCAACAAATTCTGAAACATTTTCATCAGGTTTTTTTCAGAATTTTGCGGAAATTGATTGCTTCGCTGAATTTATTTTTTGATTTAATGAAATGATTTGTAAGTTTCTCCTTAAGGACATCATAAGATAACGATTCAATTGGATCAGGATAAGTGATATTACTAAGAACAGAATTGAGGTTTGCGCCCATATGAACTCTTAGATGATCGGCCCATTTGGCTTCGTGAACATTTCGTAGCTCTAATTGCAACAGAAAACGAACAAAATAATCTTCTAGAGATTCTGAAGAATTGATGGAATAAGATTCGAATTGAAAAACAGGAGTAGATTGAGCTGCTGGTGTTACGTTTAGAGCTAATCTGGTAGCAATTGATGTGAGTTGCTCTAATTGCCTTTTAAGTGATGAAATTTCAGGGTTACCGTTATTTGTGGATTGATGCGCATGGATTTGATCTAAAATTGCTTCATTCGGCATGTTGAATTGTTGGTCATGACAGGTTGATCACGAAAATGATGTTAATAAAACAGATAATTATTCAGAATTATGGCAATGATGATAAAACAGATGATTTTCTCGCCATGTGGAAGGAATAGGCTTAAGACCGTTAGAAGACAGCTAGCAGCGGATGAGAATCGGAATACGCACGATTTGGCGAAAAACGAACGAAACTTAATTTTAACCTAATGCGCGGTTCTTTCTCGTCATCGCCATTTGTTTTATCTATAACTAGTTGGAAAGCCCGTGCTTCGCACGGTTGTGTTTTCTTTTTTTGTTTTTCTTCTTTTTTGTATTTTTCTTTATTAATCGTTTCACGAAGCGAAACACAATAAAAATAACACATAAAGATCATTTGTAAAATTATTATTTTATGAATTATGCCAGTAAATAAGCACCGAAGTAATTGACTTGAATAATTCATCAATGCTTATATAATTGAAATATTTTCTTGTTCAAATCCTCAATCGTAGCTACCGAAACATCGGCGTATTTGACAATTAAATAGTTCTTTACTGTCAATTGCAGATTACATGGCCTCAATCCAATCGTGACGATCCAACGGATTAAAAGGTATCTTATTCCCATCACACGTGTGCAAAACAGGACTGCTTTTTCGATCTTTAAAATCCTACGGCGATTAATAGGCGAACAAGAAGATTATCGTGGCTTCCAATTTTTTTTTATTACGTTGTGACACACAATTCGGGTCACAAAATTCTAACCAATAGAAATATTGTGACCCATCAAATCTAATTTTTAACACAGTACTTCCCGATCTTGCTTTGTGACGCTTCAAAATTCTAGGACAATTTTTTAACATGCAGTAAGTACTGCATGTTTTTGTTATGGTTTTGTATCGATTTTGGCCATAAACTTCCTGCATAAAAATCGACAATTTTCGGCTTGGTCGCAAACGTGCGTTGTCAGATTTCCGCGCGTAATGATCGCGTACTGCTTTTCGGTGGATTTCTTTCGTTCGATATATTGCGGAGCGGCAACGCGAAAAGTCTCCCTATCCTTTAAGCAGTCACTAAACGTATCGCGCGCCATATCGAATCCGCGATATTCTTCGGTCCGCCGCACAATGGATAGAAATCAAATCTTTGGCGGTCCAAATTCGATCCTTTCAAAGTTGGAAAATTCGTATTTTAGCTGGGTACTATAGTTGATTTCAAGGGGTTTATTTGGCTCCGTTTTTTATTCCTGGCTTGTCCCATACTTTTCGGAGAATATCATTTGATGGATCGACAATTCTTGTGATGTCTCATGTCTTTGTATTTTTGACCACTTAGGACTCGATTTGGATCCATAGTGCGCCGTTTGAAATGTTCGAGTTAGGTTTTGACTGAGTATTGACCCCAAGTTTTTCATAAGGATTTGTCTCCGTTATGAATAAATTTGGTAGTTTCATTATTTTGTCTGTGATTACTAACGAGCTATATCTAGTTCGGAGGCTTTGGTAAACATGCGTAATTTGCCTCGGAGATTTTAAGGTTAGAGATGTGTGTTGTGAAAACAAACCGAAGTTCCCTCCGCAATGTATTTTCGCGTGTTTTCGAAGTCTATCAGAGACTTTAAAATCTGAATTTCTTTATGAACTGTGCGTGTTTTCTGTCCATCAAAGCCTTAATTTCAGTTTCTACTAATTGAAACACTCAAGTTCTTCATAGCTTTCATTTAATTTGCCAGATTCTACAGTGCGTGTTATTGCCTCGTAATGCCGTAACTCATTGCCTTTCTTGGCATTTTGACGAGTGAAAGTGGTATGTTTGTGGTGATTTATTCAAAAATTTTGTAATTTGACCTCTCTCAGCAAACTCTCTCTTCCTGAGACAGATTTACTCATCTTAATCTCCTCAAGTTGAGTGATCTGAAGGAGTTAACTTCGTTAACCGATGAGCGTGGTCTGGAGAGTATAGTTACCGAAATGAAACAAAAAGCAAAGGGTGGACCTTTACATTTCAGACCAATTGTACCTATGCTTGCATGACAGTCATGGAGAGCAGAACTATTTAAATGGCAACACCAACACCAAGTTGTGTGATGCATTCATTCAATGATAAATGATGTCGACTGAAATAGTGGGCTGAGGTTGATCGGAGAGCATCCATTTCACTCGACTCATCTCTTTTGCCCAAGTTGATTGAGCCACTCGTGAAGTGAATTTTACTACGAGTTTGGTTGGAGTTTGGTAACAACTTTTTTAAGTATTTATTTACCTAAGTACAACTGTCCGACAAGACAGTCTGTCGCTTCTGAACTGCATCAGAGGGCATGGGAGAGTGGTTGGTTTGCGCAGAGTTTCAACTCGTTTCTAATGAAGCGCTTATCAATGCGCTTTGATGCGGTTTGGAAACAGGCACCATTGTTTGTCAGAACCCTATACTCAAAATGGTCCCCCTCTAATAGAATGGTTACAGTGACTCATCTTTCATTGAAACTGCTGAAGATGATTCGACATGTTTTACTTGCAAACGGATAGTTTTGCGAGGATGAAAAAAAGCTTCATTATGAAGCTCTCTGAAGCTACACTGAAAAAGTGCAAGAAGTGTGTTCGACTCTGAACAGCACAGTTTATGATGCCAGGCTTTGGCTCTGGGCATGAGGGAAAATGGTCATAATCTTGTCAATAATCTTACAAAGTCTGAAGAGAGAAACCTAGAAGCCAAGTACAAATGATGGTGTTAATTTGGACACATTAGATCTAATCGGGGAAAGCCAACTCGATTTGTCTAATTCTACTCGATGTAACCTAAGTCGAAACAAATCTTGACCTGGACCAATCAAATCAGCTTTTCTAAAATGTTGTGAGTAAATCATGAATCCTTGGGTCCAATCGGTTGCGATAAAATTGTCGACTACTTTAGCGGTATATCCACCTAAGATTCTTAAGTAGGATAAAGTAACTTTCCCCTCTTGTTTGGAAGCAGTCGATAAATAAGTGGTTACGAAGTTGTGACTGAACTTCACTCGAATCTCATGCTAACATTCACTCGAGTGGCTCAATTGACTAGGATGAATCGAATTGACTTGGGCAAAATAGATGAGTGGAGCAAGATGGATGCTCTCCGATCAACCTCACAGCAAAATTTTAGTATGGCACCGTTTTACAGCCTTCTTGTCCACACCTATATCCTTGGTAAAAGAACATAACATTATAATGAATTGGTACCCCGTTTCGTGCATCGCACGACGTGGTGTTGTCTTCACTTTTAAAGAAAGTTAGGTTGGTTTTTTTTCATAACAAGGTGTCTGTGAATTACTGTATTTTGGTCACTTCAGAGTTCTACGGAGTACCTAACCTTAAACCTAATACTGGTAATTCTAAGTCAGTGTTGTGATTGATTTCTTGCACCATTATTGCCATAATGATGACAGTAGTTTCTTATTTCTGCTAAGTGGGTACTGTAGTCTTTCAATTCAACTATAAACGCTCTCTTATTGAAGAATACTCTTAATTTCTCAATGAAATGAAAGTCTTCCGTTCGGTCCGTGCAAACTTCAGAACCACGAATGAGTCAGTCATCCTTTTATTTGCTTCTTCATGTCCAAACTGACTGAAGTTCATCTTTGAAATCAGATTTGCTGCAAATTTTAATTTCAAATACATTATTATAATTTGCTGAAGTCAGTTCAAAGTACAATCAACGATGGAACTCAACAACCAGTCAACGCGCAGATTAACTTGAACCGCAGGTAGGAGTGACCTCAGGTGTAGATTTTGTGGTTGAATTTTATTTTCTCCTAGTCTCTGATTTTTGATGCACTTCTGTACCAACTATACTCACGCCAGTAAAATGGTAAATAGAGGAACCTAAAGACAAGTTCAAGCTTTATCCGAGATTACCTGGGATCTGAACGTTAAACGTTAAGGCAAATTACACTAACAGTCACAGTTCTCATGAAGCAAAGCACCTCACGAAGAGTACAAAATTCTATGTACAGTTCAAGTTTGTTTGAAAAAAAATTACTTTTTTATTCAAATAAAATTTCAATTTAACGGAGTAAATTGCAATTTATTTAATTAAAACTGCACTTTATTCAAACAAAATTGCCATTTATTCAAATAAAATATAAGAAAATGTCAACCTAACTAAGATTTATCTGAGATTTATTCAAGTAAAATTTCTTTGAAATATCAATAATATTTCAAAATAAAATTGCCATTTTATTTGAACAAAATAGGAGTTGATGCTACTAGAACTTGGTCGCTCTTATATCAGATGATTTGCAAGTTGAATCAGAGCTACCATGTCTTTTGGTTGTATGCGGCTATTCAGACGAAAGTGTTTACAGGAGAAGTATCAAATATTTTGAAGGAGCTTCATACGGAAGATCTGTTACCAGGAGAAGTATCAAATTATTGAAGGCGCTTTATACGAAAAATAGACAATGTGATCAGGAGAAGTATCAAATTATTTGAAGGAGCTCTGAAGCCACCTAATCGAGGAAACTTAAGACTTGGTCGCTCTGATATCACATGACTTGCAAGTTGAATCAGAACGACACGTCCACCGGGTGTAGGGAAATAAAGATAGGAAGATATTTGAAAGAAAAGTTTTTACGAGCAAGTTTTCACGAAGTTGTGTTTGGGGCAGGTGAAGTAAAATGGAGCTGGTTTGGGGGAAAGATTTTAGATCTTGGCCGCAATCACTTGAGGTTTAGCTGAAAGTTTTGGTGAAATAATTTGTGACATGAAATTAATAGAAATTAAAAAAGAAAATGAACAAAAGCACTTGCTCTCAGAAGTTTCACGTAGAAAATAAATTCTCACTCCACCACTCTCACTAACTCTGCATACCCATTGAAATTATACAGAACATAATGCAGCGATGATAACTATAGATAAGAGGAACCAGCACACTGCACAGAGTTTTAAGAGAAAAACCAAATGAAAGAGAACTTTCAATATAGACACTCACAAATGACGAAATAAGAGACAGTGGCCTAGAGTTCAAGATGAGAGGAACCATACCACCAGGCATTTTTCTTGAGAACGGCTGATCGAAAAGTTTTGAA
Source organism: Trialeurodes vaporariorum (assembly GCA_011764245.1). Lineage (NCBI taxonomy): Eukaryota > Metazoa > Arthropoda > Insecta > Hemiptera > Aleyrodidae > Trialeurodes > Trialeurodes vaporariorum. The sequence goes on along the minus strand of VMOF01000111.1, from coordinate 44,369,425 downwards.
TAAAAAAAATCGTTTACGGAATGGACACAAAATTTTTCATTTTTGATATTTTCAAAAGCCCTCATCAGCTCCTCATTCATATTAGGAGAAGTTCACACACTTTTATCAAGTTTTTTGCAAAAAAGCATCTTCTGAAAGTACGAAAAAAGTTCATATCCTCATAGCAGAGGCAATTACCATCATTTTTGCTCCCATAGACATTTACCAAAACACCCAGATTTTTTTTAGCTATAGGGACTTGGAAGATTTTTGAATCAACCCTTTTGCTTATCCAGTTGAGAATTTCTCACAAATCTTGACAGATTCTGAAAAAATATATCGAAACCTTCTGATCGATGTGCAACATGTTACCTTGAGGAGAAAAAAAAGGTGTATTTTTTCAAATCAAAAATTTTGGGACTTCAATGGCAGAATCGGATCGATTCCATGGTCTGAGACATGGACTGCCCAAAATTTTAATTTAACGAAATACACCTAATTTTTTCACTTTAAGGTACCAAACTAGTGGCACATCAATCAAAATGGTTCCAACCATTTGATCAGAATCTGTTATGTATTTGAAGAATTCTCAACAGGGTGGCCACAAAAGCCAATTCAAATTTTTTCCAAAAATCCGCCATAACTCAAAAAAGTGAGGTTTTTTGGTAAATGTCCATGGGAGCAAAAATGTAGGAAATTGCCTGAACTTCAAGGACACCAGCTTTTCTCATAACTTTAAAAGAGCTTTTTTGAAAAAAACTTGGAATATAGATGTGATTGAGCCTCCCCTTTCAAAAATGCCCCAAAGGGCTAAGTATTGGAAGCTATCGATAATATGATAAATGAAAAATTTAGGGTTGATTCCCTATGCGACTTCCATGTTTCAAAACATTTCAATCAGCCATTCTCAAGAAAAATGCCTGGTAAAGGTGCTCTGGATCACCATGTATACAGGGTGTCAATTAAAAAAGGAGCCAGGCCGAATATCTCGAGAACGGCTCCGGATTCCGAAAAACGCTGAAACACGTGTTAAATTATTTTGAGCAGGACATCTTTTTAGGGGGACGCTGATTTGGGGTCTCTCTCTGGGGGGTCCCCAAGGAGGCTACCACCTCCCTAAATCCAATACTTCAATGGGGCCCCAATTTTTTTTATTTAATAATCAAAAATAGAGTAAAATTTTAAGACTTTTGGTACAAGTTAAACGTCGACATCGTTTTTCGTTTTCGATTATATCGAAGGTCCAAGTTCGATTTGGGCCCATTTTCAAGAAGCATTACTTACTCCTCTTTGAAGAGTCGGAATTCACAACTCAAGGACACAAAAATACTCTGAAAAGCAAGCCCTTTTCAGAAAAAAATTCAATTATAACAAACATTTATTCAAATTTTGGTTTTGAAGCTCAAAAAACTTTAAGACGTTTTTGGGCCCCAAGGAGGGCCATCCGAAAAATTTCGAATTACGACCCCTATTGAGTGATACATCAATCGAAAAGACGTAACAAACTGAGCATTTCGGCGCAAACCGGGGGTGGATATCGTTTTTACATTTGAGATATCGAATGTCAATTTACAGATTGCGATATCTCGATTGTGAAAAACGATATCGAACTCCGGTTTGCACCGAAATGCTCAGTTTGTTACGCCTTTTTTATTTATGTATCAATCAATAGGGGTTGTACCTCGGAATTTTTCAGATGGCCCTCCTTGGGGGCCAAAAACGTCTAAAAGTTTTGGGAGCTTCAAAACCAAAATTTGACCAAATGTTTGTCAGAATTAAATTTTTTTCTGAAAAGGGCTTACTTATTAGAGTATTTTATGTCCTTGATTTTTAAATTCCGACTCTTCAAAGAGGAGTAATGATTTTTTGAAAATTAGTCCAAATCGAACTTTGACCTTCGATGTATCAAAAACGAAAACCGATTTTGAACTTCGATTCGCACCAAAAGTCTGATAATTTCACCCTCTTTTCGATTAATAAATAAAATATGGGGGTCCCTGTTTGAAGTATTGAATTTAGGGACGTGGTATCCGCCCTGCGGGCCCCCTGGAGATGGCCCCGAAATCGGAACCCCCCTATAAAGATGTCCCCCTCAAACATTTGAACACGTGTTTCAATGTTTTTCAAAATCCGGAGCCGTTCTCGAGATATTTGGCCTAGCTCCTTTTTTAATTGACACCCTATATGCTATGAAACTTAATGAAAAGCGGTATTACAAGAATAACAAAGCAGTCAAAGCAGCTTACACTGATTGACTGCATGTTATCTTTGTATCGCTAGACTGCGATACAAAATCTGCTGGCTGCTTGTTTTTTTTTTTTTTTTTTTTTTTTTTTTTTTCAAAATAGGAACTGATTGTTTTCTTTAAATCGTCAAAATTCACTAACCATGAATTTTCACCAATCAAATCACTGAGCAAATCGCTATAATCTTTAAAAAGGGCTTATTTAATTTCACCATTTTCAATTAAAGGTTCAGTAATTTTTGCAATTATATCGATATAATGAATTTAAATCCGTTGATTCCAATGACCGCGACCTTTCATGGATAAATAACATGGAATCCATTTATTCAGCATTAGAATCGCGGAAAACTCCATCTTTCGCGCCTCTTCATCAAAACAAAATCAATTAATTGATCCTGTGTCGTCCTTATTTAAGAAGAAGAAAAAAAAAAAACATTACCTCGCTTAGACTTCCATACGGGCGGTAATTTGATCGAAATTCCTGAAACTAAATAATGAAAACCGTCTCCAAATATAATTCGGAAGTCGTTTTTGTTGCTTCAAAAATCCCGTCGATCCTGTAGGGCGTTCGGGATGGGTGCGGTATCGATCGATGGAGCTCGGTCCGAGGATGGCCAGGAAAAATACCAGTCGTGCTGTCCGGAGCCACTTATGCCCTATAGAAAATGCCGAAAACTGTGAATCCCATAGGTGTAATGAGTGGGAAGAAGACGGTCTCTGTACTTCCGCAATGTGTGCGAGAGAGAAGAATATTTGTTTCGATGCTTTGGTCGGTCACCAAGCGACGCTAAGTTTTTTTTACGTCGGCAGCTGTTTTCTTGCTTTTTGGGTGCACCGACTCAGTATACAGGGTGGTCCAGTTCTTTCCGGCATAAATTTCAGAGGTCATTCGGGAGGTCTATACGAACAAAAAAGTTCCTATAAACCCTAGTCCGAAAATGCCTCGTTTTCGAGTTATGAAAGCTCAAAGTTGCGCGAAAAGTGTTGTACGCAAAAGAGAAAAAAAATTATTCTGAGCAGCAGAAAGGGAAATAAGAAAAATCAGAGCACAGGTTTTGTTCTAGTAAACAAGAGCTACAAAAAACGTCTCGTGACTTTTTTCCCAAAAACGCGTTCCAAAGGGCCTACGGCCGAATCAAAAAATAACCGTATGACCGTACGCGGCAGAAAAGTCGAAAAAAAAGTGTGTTACGGTCAAAACCAATTCTGAAAAACACTAAAATAAGATTAAGCAAACTCTTAGCTTTCATTTGAGCTATTATTTGATCCATTTCGAGTGCGGAATAGCGGAATGGCAGCGGTTTTAAAAAAAAAGTAGGTGCGCGATTTTGAGCGCAGAGCTGACAATCAACGAGTGTCCCCTGCTACAACGTCATGTACGGTAAATCATGGCGTATCTCTCTATCCGAGCGGTGGCCGTCTGGATAACGTGCTGTGTGCGAAATCCCCGCTGCAGCAATGGGTGTGGATTCGATCCTGCCTCATATCACTTTAATTTTTAACAGTCTCTTCACGTCGCATCGCATCGTTGATATTACTTAGGTCCATAAATGTTGCAAATCCTCATTGCGGAACACCGCAAAGGCACAGAGCTTCAGCGTGCCGACATGACTTTTGCCTCTTAATTTCATTAAAAACGTATCGTCTCACTGTACCTGTATCAATCGATTACGACTATCGATTATCTTACATCATGTTCAATTGGAAAAAATCAGATGTTTCCGAAACTACTTTGAATAAGTGAATTTAAAATAAGCCGAAGCCGAAGAATTATGCTTCGAAAAAGGGGGGACTTTTGATTGATTGAAACATTCTAACTATTATAATAAATATGAATGAAAAAATGAACTACTTTTAGCCCCCCCCCCTTTTCAAAGCATAATTTTTCGGCTTCCACTCATTTTAAATCAACGTATTCCAAATAGTTTCGGCAGCATCTGATTTTACTCCAATTATTAGCATTGTGTAAGATAATCGATACTCGTAATCGATTGATTCAGGTACTATCGACGAATTAAAGATTGTCGCGAGATTTTCACCTGCTAAGTTTTGCCTTAAAGGTTTTGGTTCGGCCACTCTTCATGCTCCTCACACCTTGCGGGTAAGGGGCGAGTGCGGGTGGGGCGGAAAAGCCGTTGCAGATCAGTCCCACACTCACAACCGTAACTGAAAATGTGTGAAAGTTTCGCGACAATCTTTAATTCATCGATAGTACAGTGAGACGATACGTTTTTCATGAAATTAAGAGGCAAAAGTCATGTCGGCACGCTAAAGCTCTGTGCCTCTGCGGTGTTCCGCAATGAGGATTTGCAACATTTATGGACCAAAGTAATATCAACGACGCTATGCGACGTGAAGAGACTGTTAAAAATTAAAGTGATATGAGGCAGGATCGAACCCACACCAATTACTGTTACGGGGATTTCGCGCACAGCACGTTATCCAGACGGCCACCGCTCGGATAGAGAGATACGCCATGATTTACCGTACATGCCGTTGTAGCAGGAGACACTCCTTGATTGTCAGCTCTGCGCTCAAAATCGCGCACCTACTTTTTTTTTAAAACCGCTGCCATTCCGCTATTCCGCACTCGAAATGGATCAAATAATAGCTCAAATGAAAGCTAAGAGTTTGCTTAATCTTATTTTAGTGTTTTTCAGAATTGGTTTTGACCGTAACACACTTTTTTTTCGACTTTTCTGCCGCGTACGGTCATACGGTTATTTTTTGATTCGGCCGTAGGCCCTTTGGAACGCGTTTTTGGGAAAAAATTCGCGAGACGTTTTTTGTAGCTCTTGTTTACTAGAACAAAACCTGTACTCTGATTTTTCTTATTTTCCTTTCTGCTACTCAGAATAATTTTTTTCTCTTTTGCGTACAACACTTTTCGCGCAACTTTGAGCTTTCATAACTCGAAAACGAAGCATTTTCGGACTAGGGTTTATAGGAACTTTTTTGTTCGTATAGACCTCCCGAATGACCTCTGAATTTTATGCCGGAAAGAACTGGACCACCCTGTATACGTAGAGTGGTGATTCCGTGGGCTATATAGATTCGTAGGCATGATATTTCAATTTTAAGGTTATCTTTCAGTTTTTTTTTTTTCAATTTTCTTTGTTTTTTCTTTTTTCGGACAGTAACATTCGAATAGCCAGGTTGTCAAAATGCGAAGTTTTTCGTTTTTTCCTCTATGTAAAAGTCGGGAATGTTTAGATTAAAAGAACTAATTCTGATCAATTTTTAAACAGCATTTTCTATAGTTGTTTCCGTAACTCACAAAAATTCAAACGGCCGCGATGCGGCCAAAATCCCCTTGTACCGATCTATTTTGTTGATTTTAATAAGATCCATTTTCTACCCATAAATGATTGAAGGTTAAAATTGCGCGAAAAAAACCAATAACATTTATCAGCTGATCAAAAAAAGAAAAGAAAACATGATCACTTCATTGCGCGCTCTCTGGTGGGTTCTTCTTGAAGCTTTACTTTTGTGAGAAGGTATTCTATGAGTAAAACCATGATCTGTATCGGTTTTATTTCGCGCCCTCTTTCGAAAATATCAGCTGACTCAAGACAATCACAGAAAAAGATTATATATCCGAAAAAAACTAACTATTGGTACGTAATCTTTTTTTAAATTTCAAACAACGTATGATCAAAAATCATATGGAAAATCATCGGACTCCTGAATACGCATTAGCAACCAATAAAACGGCTGTCAAGCACGGATCTTTTTCCATAAGACTAATGCGAGTGATCGGAGCAGACGATACTCCCTACTCACTCGCACTCATGCTATCTTATGGGTGACAACATAAATCAGGCTCCTGACCAAAAACCGTACGGATTTTTTATGGTTTAGGATTTTTGGCTTCATCTACAGCAAGCAGGGATGCTCCCTGTAAAATTTCAGCTCCGTAGCACAACGGGAAGTCAGTAAAGAACCCGTGGAAAGAATCTGTACACCGACTCCACACGGCTTTTATATATATTACTAGTTGGAAAGCCCGTGCTTTCGCACGGTTGTGTTTTCTTTCTGTGTTTTTCTTCTTTTTTGTATTTTTCTTTATTAATCGTTTCACGAAGCGAAACACAATAAAAATAACACGTAAAGATCATTTGTAAAATTATTATTTTATGAATTATGTCGGTAAATAAGCACCGAAGTAATTGACTTGAATAATTCATCAATGCTTATATAATTGAAATATTTTCTTGTTCAAATCCTCAATCGTAGCTACCGAAACATCGGCGTATTTGACAATTAAATAGTTCTTTACTGTCAATTGCAGATTACATGGCCTCAATCCAATCGTGACGATCCAACGGATTAAAAGGTATCTTATTCCCATCACACGTGTGCAAAACAGGACTGCTTTTTCGATCTTTAAAATCCTACGGCGATTAATAGGCGAACAAGAAGATTATCGTGGCTTCCAATTTTTTTTTATTACGTTGTGACACACAATTTGGGTCACAAAATTCTAACCAATAGAAATATTGTGACCCATCAAATATAATTTTTAACACAGTACTTCCCGATCTTGCTTTGTGACGCTTCAAAATTCTAGGACAATTTTTTTTTCTCTTTTTTTTCAAAATAGGAACTGATTGTTTTCTTTAAATCGTCAAAATTCACTAACCGTGAATTTTCACGAATCAAATCACTGAGCGAATCGCTATAATTTTTAAAAAAGGCTTATTTTATTTCACCATTTTCAATTGAAGGTTCAGTAATTTTAGCAATTATATCGATGTAATGAATTTAAATCCGTTGATTCCAATGACCGCGACCTTTCATGGATAAATAACATGGAATCCATTTATTCAGCATTAGAATCGCGGAAAACCCCATCTTTCGCCCCTCTTCATTTGAACTTAAAGTAGATATTCATGCAAAAAACCTCTTTGAACGCCAACCTCCCTCCCATTACCTCCCTCTCGAAACCCAACATCCGAACGCATCACCAACAACACCCAGTATTAGCAACTTCCTAAAATTTGGCCAATCTCCCAGCAAACAACGTGGAAAATGATGAAATCTTCAGTCAAAAAAAGACATCGAAACACACCAAGCTACAAAGCATAAAGCTTGTTTGAAATAAACACGCAACTTACTTGCAAATCCTTATGAAATTTGTCATTAAAACAAAAACAATTAATTGAGCCTGTGTTGTCCTTATTTAAGAAAAAAAAAAAAACATTACCTCGCTTAGACTTCCATAAGGGCGGTAATTCGATTGAAATTCCCGAAACTAAAAAATGAAAACAGTCTCCAAATATAATTCAGAAGTCGTTTTTGTTGCTTCAAAAATCCCGTCGATCCTGTAGGGCGTTCGGGATGGGTGCGGTATCGATCGATGGAGCTCGGTCCGAGGATGGCCAGGAAAAATACCAGTGGTGCTGTCCAGAGCCACTTATGCCCTATAGAAAATGCCGAAAACTGTGAATCCCATAGGTGTAATGAGTGGGAAGAAGACGGTCTCTGTACTTCCGCAATGTGTGCGAGAGAGAAAAATATTTGTTTCGATGCTTTGGTCGGTCACCAAGCGACGCTAATTTTTTTTTTACGTCGGCAGCTGTTTTCTTGCTTTTTGGGTGCACCAACTCAGTATATACGTAGAGTGGTGATTCCGTGGACCATATAGATTCGTAGGCATGATATTTCAATTTTAAGGTTATCTTTCAGTTTTTTTTTTTCAATTTTCTTTGTTTTTTCTTTTTTTCGGACAGGAACATTCGAATAGCCAGGTTGTCAAAATGCGAAGTTTTTCGTTTTTTCCTCTATGTAAAAGTCGGGAATTTTTAGATTAAAAGAACTAATTCTGATCAATTTTTAAACGGCATTTTCTATAGTTGTTTCCGTAACTCACAAAAATTCAAACGGCCGCGATGCGGCCAAAATCCCCTTGTACCGATCTATTTTGTTGATTTTAATAAGATCCATTTTCTACCCATAAATGATTGAAGGTTAAAATTGCGCGAAAAAAACCAATAACATTTATCAGCTGATCAAAAAAAGAAAAGAAAACATGATCACTTCATTGCGCGCTCTCTGGCGGGTTCTTCTTGAAGCTTTGCTTTTGTGAGAAGGTATTCTATGAGTAAAACCATGATCTGTATAGGTTTTATTTCGCGCCCTCTTTTCGAAAATATCAGCTGACTCAAGACAATCACAGAAAAAGATTATATATCCGAAAAAAAACTAACTATTTGTACGTAATCTTTTTTTAAATTTCAAACAACGTATGATCAAATTATCATGCGGAAAATCATCGGACTCCTGAATACGCATTAGCAACCAATAAAACGGTTGTCAAGCACGGATTTCTTTCCATAAGACTAATGCGAGTGAGCGGAGCAGACGATACTCCCTACTCACTCGCACTCATGCTATCTTATGGGAGAAACCATAAATCAGGCTCCTGACCAAAAACCGTACGGATTTTTTATGGTTTAGGATTTTTGGCCCCATCTACAGCAAGCAAGGATGCCCCTTGCAACATTTCAGCTCCGTAGCACAACGGGAAGTCAGTAAAGAACTGGTGGAAAGAATCTGTACACCGACTCCACATGGCTTTTATATATATTAGATAGATTAGATTATATTTTAAGTAAAGATTGATAAATTAACAGGATGAATGGACGGATAAAATCAAGAGGGCGGAGACACGTTAGTTTAGTCTTATTCACGGTTTATTGATGATAATTACGAAATCAGTGTGTTTACCTGACAAGGGCTAATTTCCTTGTCTTACAACTAACGTTGCCAACCTTGACAGAAAGTAACCAATGTTAGGGACATAACAGAACCCGAAAAGCGACATAGAAAGCGCGTCGGCTTTTCACCAAACATTTAAAAATGTAGTGCTCTCTTTGAAACTGTAACAAAAATTATGGGTCGCTGAATTTTCGTCCTGTTTTGTTGACGACTGGGCTCAATGTGCCGAGGGACGGGACTCTCGTCGAGCACCTGCTCCAAACTTTTTGAGGTCTTTTGGAGCACTAAATTTCGTCTGTTTGGCTTTCCGATTGAATGATGTCCACTTTAGAGATAAACTATGAAAAAAACTGGATGGTTTCTCCTGTATCGCTCTTCCTCATCCTCTCTCCCTGCATTTCTCCCCCCCTCCTCCGTCCCTTTGGTATCCTCTTCATCACATTTCTTCCACACCCTTAAAGAATCATCACACTCGCTTACAAAACCGATCGACCCTCCACGTGACAACGAACGTCCAGCGTCTATCGATACCTCGCACCACACTATCGAGAGTAACTTCCGGGGCCCCCGGGCCCCTCTCTCCCAGACAAATGATAAGCGGGGGGTCTGACCGCTCCAGACGACCTTAGGATCGAGCCCCTTAATTTTTCACACTCTCAAAAAAATGTGTGTCTCAAAAGTTCGAGTCTGAACTTGGGTGCGGTGATGGGTTAGGGTCGGACTACTCCGGGTGCCTTTAGGCCTACCTTTCTAAATGCTCCACCATCTCAACAAAAAAAAAGAATCTAAAGTTATTGTTTGAATCTAGGTGTGGCGATAAGAGAGAGGTCAGGCCACTGCGAATGACCTTAGGACGACCCCTTTTAATTTTCCACCATTATAAAGAAAAAAATCCAACACAAATTTGAAACTGAACCTGGTTGCGGCGATGGGAAGGGGATTGGACGACCTCAGGACGACCCCCTTAAATTTTCCGACATCGCAAAAAATATTTTTCCAATATAGGTTTGAGTCTGAATCTGGGTGCGGTAATAGGAGGGGGGTTGGACTACCATGGATGACTGTAGACTCCCCTAAATTTTTTACAATCTCGGAAAAAAACTGTCCAGCAAAAGTTCGGGTCCGAGTCGTGGTGCGCCGAAAAGTGTTTGACGACATTTGGTCAACTACTGGACGCTGTGCGACAAGTTAATGTTTTCGGAGGTGTACCTGCCATAAAGGGCGTATTTGACACTCACACCAACAAAGTGTACTCGGTAGTATATCGCATCCGCGCGATATTTCTCAATGTATGCTAACCTATTACTACTTAATAGTTAGTTGATTTTAAATTGCATTGAAAAAAAATTGCTTATTTTCGGGCGAACAATCCATTTCTAAAATAAAAAAACACCCGTGCCATTTGAAAATATTGAGAAACTGAAATGTGATCCTTTGAGGAGTCTATATAGGCCTTAAAGGGCCGATTTTCAGGTTCGCCAGTATTTTCTCTGAATTTTTGGGGTCGGTGTCGGAGTACTGAATGAGCCTCGGGCTCTTAGGGTTGAAAGGGAACCTGGTTCCGAATCCCGTAGGATCGGCGACCACTGTGCGTGGGATGGGACCTAGTTCCAGATCGTGCGATATCGGCCTCCACTATGCGTGGGTTTCCGCAAGGATCTCGAATGATCAAAATGATAAAAAGAAAACGTCACGAATAGCCTAGGTCCTAATGCCAATAAAAAACTAATTAAAAAAGAGCAAAAGAATCAAAGCAAGAGTGCTTCGATGAGCTTAAGGCTTTACTTGTTTTATAATGAATTTGAAATAATAGACAAGAATCGTTTAAGGAGTTAATTCGATATGCAGAAGACTTAATGGAAAATTATAAAAATGGAAGGGAGAGAAAAGATCCAGAGCTTCAAGAAGCTCTGGCGACCGCAAGGAGTGAGTTTGAAGATCCAAAAGCCCCGGAGATACTTTTGACAACCGTTTAAACGGTATTGATTGATATAATCAAGTTGAGCATAGATGCTTACCAGTGTATAGTTGCTAGTTGTAAGCTAACTTGTCAAAAAATCGTTAATTGAAAATAAAGAACGCGAGAAAGGTAATAAATTATAACGGCACTTCTGCAGCTTATATTGCGATTGTAAATAAATAGCTTGAAAGTATAAATAATATTAGGAAGCAAACGGAGGTTATAAATTAAAAGGATGCTTTTCGGACAGTAAATTAATAACGGCGAAAAGAAAATAACTTTATTCTTAAACCTAGAAATAATAGGAAAGGGTGATTTTTGGGTGTAGCGACGCGACGGTCAACGCTATCCGTGGAGCTTTGGCGAAAGCTCCGCGCTGATTCGCAGCTATCATTGTGGTGCGCGACTCGAGGCGACGCGCCTGGCCTGGCCTGGCCGCGGCGATGCATCGCGACGCGGCCCAACAAGTACTTACAGTAGAAAAGTATCGGCAGAATTTCCGCGCGTCGATCTCGTCATTTGCGCTAGAAAATTGTGGACGAGTGGTCTGAAACACTGTGTATAATCTTCAAAGGATGGTTTTGGAGGGCAATAAAGAATTCCCCCGAATTCTTTGTAGCTGAAATAAGTTGGCTGGTGTGTATGTTTCACCGAATTGTCTTTTCCTTAATTTCGCCTTAGTAAAAAAATCAATCTGTTACGTACATATTTCAAATAAGAGAACAGTCATACTGCAAAAGTCTAGGTTATTGCACAACTCGCAGTAAATTCCAAACCATTATGCCATTGAAACACTTTGTGTTTTTTTTTGCAAAGGGGCTGTTGCACACTTTTGCTACAAGCGCTTTATTACTTGATTCTGGAGTAAAATCCTAAAAAATTATGATGCCAGCAAGCTTAAAACTTCCGAAATCCTCTCCTAAACTCAATAAACCCTGTTATTTGCGCGAGCGTAATAGTGGCGCAGGGCAGTAATGATGGGCGATTCCTATCTTAATTTCGCCACTCTCTCTATTCTGTCGAGGATGATTCACAGAGTAATTAGTCACCAGAGAAGTGATTCACGTTTGATGAATGGTATTATGCCACCAGGTGACACCGGTGTTAAAGAAAATCCGTCTCTTATTGGCCACTTTTTGACGAAGTTACGATATTATTATCGCCCATCATTGCTGCCTTACGCCACCATTACGCTCGCGCAAATAAAAGCATTGAGTTTATAGGAGTGGATCGTCGAAGTTTTTTTAGTGCTGCCATCGTTATTTTTGGAGGTTTTTACACCAGAATCGACGCTTACATCCCTTTTAGCACAATTGTGCAACAGCCCCGTTGGAAGCCGTTATCCGTTGCAGGTAGAAAATGTCATCGTGGTTCGTCAAAGTTCTTTTCGCTAATCATTTTTCCCCCTGCAAGATGGAAATGGCAAACTTCCATTTTGAAATTAACTTTATTCCCCGATGGCGATGTGGCTTTATTCCCCAAAAAATCCTGAAAAAAACGACTTTTTGGGAAACAAGAATAAAATTTTCAACTTCAATGTCATCAAAATGATCGCCTGTCAAATACTTCTGCTCAAAACTTTTGGCCGTTGCCACTTTCTTTTTTTTCTACGCTGTGCCAACTGCCGATTGGCGCCTAAAGTTTTCGTGTGCCTCTTCAAATGATGTACTATCAAAAAAGATTGCAATCTGAAAGTTTCTAGTATCCTCTGCCACCTCTCTTTTCTGGAAGGCAAAAACTTTGAAAATATTTCTTGCGAGAGAAGAAAAAAAGAGAGATGACGCAACCCACGTCCTAGTACGTATCTTTTTTCGTTCTAAATAAATGACTATTTTTCAGTTACTTAGGGAGACCCAATGTTTGAAGTCATAAAATGCCACTAATAGATTTCAAATATTTTTCAGCCTGATTGACAAACGACGAGCAAACTTCAGTTGGGTGCGATTTTCCAAAAAATATGGTTTGGGAAAACCATTAGGAGTAAATTTTTTTCAATCAGAATTCTGGCACCAAAATGACTCCAGAACTAATTTCAGCATTAACGACCCAACTCCAGGCAGTTACTGGATGACTGATCTTGAAGATTACATCGAGGGTAGCTTAGATTAGTGTCTATTGATTGACCTTTGTCTATGACTATAATTACTTTATGTATGATTATGAACCAAACCGAAAGTTAGACGTTCAAAATTCCTGAAATTATTTAGTTTGCTTTTCGCTATTCCATCTCAATAATTTAAGTTCACTTTTAGGAGGTAACCATTCAACTGAAAGAATAAAGAATAAGGAACACCGAGCAAAAATTCAAACATTTCATCAACCATCAATAAAATTTAAAAAAAAAAGAAACAGAAAAATTCGCTGATAGTTTAAACGTTTGGGCGTTTGATGGTATTGTTAAAAAAATGTGCATTATGGTTTAAAAGCACCAAGGCTCAGACATTGTATACAGGGTGTTGAAAAACTGTTCCCGAATATGTCAGAGACGGATTCTACAGATCAAAATAAGACTTTTTTCCGATAAACGTGGGTCCGAAATTGCAGTCTTTTCGAGTTACAGTGTTGCAAAGTTTCCGAAAAACAAATTGAAAAATTGTCACAACACTCTCGTGAATTTTTCTTAATGCTCATAAATAGATACTCTGGTGTAGTTTTAGGCGCTCTTGCCGATTTTGGCCGTGAAAATGCTGCATGCAAAAATTTGAGGGGGGTTAGTTTTTCTTGATAATTGATAGAATCAAAGAAAACGCGATTATTGGCCGACCTTTGCAACTTCAGGGACGATTTTCTCGGAAATGGTTTACAAATCGGAAAAACTTGTATGAACAAAAAATGCTTACTTTTTACGAACTTTTGAGTAATGCTAATCATTTTTGGGTTCAATGAATCCGAAAGCGTGTTTTCACGTTTTTGGCCGAAAAAAGAGAGAAAAATCAAGAAAAACCCCCATAACCCCCCTCAAATTTTTGCATGCAGCATTTTCACGGCCAAAATCGGCAAGAACGCCTAAAACTACACCAGAGTACCTATGTATGAGCATTAAGAAAAATTCACGAGGGAGTTGTAACAATTTTCAATTTGTTTTTCGGAAACTTTGCAACACTGTAACTCGAAAAGACTGCAATTTCGGACCAACTTTTATCGGAAAAAAATTCTTATTTTGACCTGTAGAATCCGCCTCTGAAATATTCGGGAACACTTTTTCAACACCCTGTATAAGTGTATAAGGATCCTCTCAAATAGAGTTCATTCAATGTAATCAAATAGAGCTATCTGAAGCCGAATCCAAAGCAAACGCAACACTCTAATTTCGGACACAAGTCTTGAATGCACAATCACATCCACGATTAAAAGAAGTGACACGTTTTTTCAACCACGTATAGTTAAAATTGACAGATTAATAAGCATTCAAACTCTCCATAAACGCGATTTTCGCGGGTTTTCATCAATCGTGTTATGTTTAAAAGAAAGAAAATAAAAGGACTAATTCAATAATAGCCAGAATAAAAAAGATGTAATAAAGATAAAGGTTATGGAAAAATTAATAGAAGAAATCATACGTTTGTTTTTCATCGGCATAGTTGCCACTTTTGATTAAATTTCAATAGCCCCCCTTAATCAAAAGTCCTAATTTTTCTCGTAGACTTTTAAACTGGACGAATGTAAGACCCTTTGTTAGGATATCTGCAAGCTGCTGATTTGAAGGAACGTATTCGATGAGGGCCTTCTTACTTGACACTAACTCACGAATGTAATGGTGCTTAATGTCTATGTGCTTGCTTCTTTTGTGCATAGTTGGAAATTTTGCTAAACATATACAAGATTGATTATCTTCTTTGAGCAACACTGTGTTATTACAGATTCCTAGATCACCGAGAAGTTGATTTAGCCTGACACCCTAGCAGGCACCCTCGCACAGGGCTATGTATTCTGCTTCCGTAGAGGACAATGCCACTGTGGCTTGTTTTCTTGTTCTCCAGGAGACGCAATTTCCAAGAGCGAAAAAAGTGTAGCCGAAAGTTGAGTGACGATCATGATCGTCACCTCCCCAGTCTGTATCTGTGTAGCCAACTAAAGGTGTTACATTCGGATGATTTTTGTAGACAAGTTCTAAATCTTCCGTTTCCTTGAGATAGCGGAGTATTCGCTTTAAATACATCCAATGATCTTCTGATGGCTTGCTCTGAAACCTACTGAAGTAGTTCACAGCAAAGGAAATGTCGGGCCGTGTTCCGAGCATGAGATACATCAAGGATCCAATTAGTTCGCGGTAAGGCTTCTCAGTTTCTACTAAAGTTTCTTTTTGTAGAGACAAGCGGGATTCAATTGATGTCGATATGGTTTTGGCAGAGTCCATGTGAAATTTTGAGATATTTTTTTGCAAGAATTTCTTTTGAGTTATTTTTAAGGTACCAGTCTCTTCATCCCGAATAATTTGTAATCCCAGAAAATGTTTCAATTTACCCAGGTCTGTCATTTTAAATTCTGCTGACAAGATTTGTTTATATTTAGTTATCTCCTCTAGCACATTACTTGTCAAAATTAAATCGTCAACATAAACCAAAATGAATAACACAGTGGTCTGTTCAATTTTTATGTACAAGCATGAGTCATGTTTGGACTGAATACAATGCTGACTGATAAGGAAATTGTGTAGACGCTGGTTCCAGTTATGCGGTGCTTGCTTTAGACCATATATATTGCACGATTTAATTAGCAAACTAGATTTGGACAGGACTTGTTAACAAAGCCAGGTGGTTGCGTCGTATAAAGATCTTCTTCTATGTATACATTTAAAAAAGCCGTCTTTACATCCATGCACCGAAAAATAAAAAAGTGTTAAATTTACAATAGGGGTTGATAATTTTACAATCCAGTATCCTAAAAAATCGTGACAGCTATATGTATTGTTAACTTTTGAAACACTTGGATTGTAAAATTGTCAAAACGGCTGTATTGGAGAATTAACAGAAAATTCAGCTGACACTGCAATCTGGATTGCAAAGATTTCAAAACGGCAGTTATGAAATAGCAAGTCTAATTTTTTGCTGATTGTTCAATCGGGGCTGTAAGTTTTTCTTTCTAAAAATATCTAAATTATATACACAGGTAGAAGGAACTTCAATCCAAAATGAAAACTTAACAATTTTGTGGATTGTCAAATTTATGATACAGATCTTCAGAGTGACATTTTGCTTGGATTGTAAAATAG
This sequence comes from Trialeurodes vaporariorum, assembly GCA_011764245.1. Lineage (NCBI taxonomy): Eukaryota > Metazoa > Arthropoda > Insecta > Hemiptera > Aleyrodidae > Trialeurodes > Trialeurodes vaporariorum. The sequence goes on along the minus strand of VMOF01000111.1, from coordinate 44,353,309 downwards.
CCTATCTAGGATTATCTCATTTTTTTTTCCCGGATTTCCTGGGATTTGAACCTGGGTAGCCGTGATGATTGTCCAGTACTTTACCGCTAGGCTATCACAGCACATAATAATTTAGAGCGTAAAATACGCATCTTAAGGCACGACTCTTTACAGATGAGTGTAAACTGACGAAAAGGTACTTCACTTTGTCAACCAGAGAGCGCAATCAAATGATTTTGCGTTCTAAAGATAAAATTTTACAATCCAAGAATTGATGATTTTTCATTCTAAATTACACTTTTTACAATGCCAGATTCGGTTAATTTTACAATCCAAGGAATTGATGATTTTTCATTCTGAATTTCAGTTTTTATAAAGCCAGGTTTTGTTAATTTTACAATCCAAGGTTTTGTCAATTTTACAATCCAAGAAATTGATGCTTTATCATATTGGATAGCAGTTTTTACAATGCCAGGTTTTATTAATTTTACAGTCAAAGATTTTGGAAATTTTACCATTCATGATTTGCAAGATTTTTGTTTTGTAGGTATAACAAATTGTGTCAGATATAAATGGAGTTTATTAGAACATGATAACAATCGATGATGATTATTTATAGGTTATGAAAAATAATGAGAATTGTATCAGCTGATCGTGGCAGATCCAATTCTATTTACATCCCCCCTTTCTTGGAATAATTGAGGCGCTCCGGCACCCTCCTGATTCTGCTAGACCTTCTAAGCGGTTCTGGTTCATTCGCTGTACCGGCAGCCTCTGTGGTTGGTGCTGGGGTGTCTTCTATTTCGAAGCTCGGAGTTTTTCTTAAAAGGGATGAGTTTCGCCTGTAGAAACCAAATTGCGTTTCAACCAAGTAGGATCGGGGCTCTGGTAATTTCTTGACGATTTTCGCATTTTCCCATAGTTTTGTCTTGGGGTTTTGCAGGAGTATCCGCTCACCAGGCCAAAACAGCACTTCGGTTCTCGCACTCTTATCATAATGCGATTTTTGTGATTGCTGGTTATCGAGCATTTTTTGATGTGCGACTGCATGATTGATCCCCTGATTTGGGCTGAGATTGCTTGATTGCACTGGAAGTTTGGTTCGTAGTTGCCGGTTCATTAGTAGTTGACTTGGTGTAAACCCAGTGTTCGCTATGATCGCATTTCGATAGTTTAAGAGATAGAGGTGTAACTCTACTTTAGTGTCTCTGGATTTTTTAATCATTTTTTTGCTATTCCGACTGCCTTTTCTGCTAATCCGTTAGATCTTGGGTAGTATGGACTTGAAAATATGAGTTCAATGTTCCATGCGTGGGCGAAATCGTGAAATTCTTGACTATTAAATGGGGAATTATCACATACAATTTTTTTGAGGTATTCCGAAGGCGGAAAAGATTCTTTTCAGTTTTTCAATAATTTGAGCCAAATTTGGATTTGACAGCGATTCAATTTCAAGCCATCTAGAGTAGTAATCCATGAGAATTAGATAAAAGGAACCGTTTTCTTTTGCTAGATCTAGCCCAATTTTCGCGAATGGGACAGTGGGAATTTCGTGACTTAATAAGGGATGCCTAATTTGGGTTCGACTGTACTTATTGCAGGTCGAACAAGTTGCAATAAAATTGTACAACTCAGATGATAACTTAGGCCAATAGAAATTTTGTTCCGTCGTAGGCAAGGTTTTGTCAAAACTTAGATGGGTTTCATGAAGGAGGTGCAAGAGAGGGATGCGCAACGCTGTGGGCACTATTAGACGATTGTCCATGTAAACCAAGCCATTTGAAACAGTTATGTTGTTTTTAAGCGCGAAATAAGTGTGAAGGTCTCCTGAAAAAGTATTTTTCTTAGGCCAGCCTAATTTATACCATTCGCTTAATTTAGATAGCGTTGTATCCTCGGCCTCTTATATTCCACTTCCTTAAGCGGCGACAAACTCAAGGTCTCTATTGTGTGTACAACATCCGTCAAATAGGCAGTATCGTGATTACTCTTTAAGGAGCAATTGCGGGAAAGAAAATCGGCAATGACTAATTTCGGACCGGGGACGTAATGTAACGTCAGATCATAAGGGAGTAATTTAAGACGCAACCTGCGTAACCGATTATTCTTGATTTTGTCAAATGGTTTGTTCAATATGTAAACTAATGGTTTATGATCGTTAAAAACCGAAATCTTGAGTCCGTAGATCAAATTATGGAATTTTTCCATGGCAAAGCAGACTGAGAGGAGCTCTTTCTCGATTTGAGCGTAATTCTGTTCCGTTTCGGTGAGACATCTTGACGCGTAATAGATGGGGTTACGATCTTGCATGAGACAGCTGCCGAGGGCATTTTGGGACGCATCACATTGAACGGATACATCTTTTGTAGGGTCAAATAAAGTTAAAGTAGCCGCTTTGCTGATTATATCTTTCAAGGATTGAAAATTAGCTGAGTGCTGGTCAGTCCAAAGCCAATTATTATCTTGTAATTTTAATAAGGTTCGAAAGGGTTGCAATTTTTCGGATAAATGAGGCACAAATTTCGACAAATAATTAACCATTCCCAACGCTTGTTGCAACTCCTTTTTATTGCAGGGATCCTTTAAAGTTTCAATTGCTTTTACACGATCTGGATTTGGTTTACAATAGCCCTCACAAATGACATTACCAAAAAAGTTTACCTCGCGGGCAAAGTACTGTAGTTTAGTAGGGTTAAATTTAACACCGTATTCTCTAGCCCTTTGGAGAACCATTTGAACCACTCGAAAAAGGTCTTCTTCAGTTTGACCTGAAGACAAAATGTCATCAAAATAGACTTCCACCCCTGGGATGTCACCGAAGTATTGGCTGGTTTTCTTTTGAAAGATCTCAGGAATGGATGTGATTCCGAAAGGGGCGCGTAAAAACTTATAACATCCAAAGGGGGTGCTAACGGTACATAAATCACTTGTGGTAGCGTCTAACTTTAAATGATAGTAACGATCTTTGAGGTCAAATACGCAATAAAATTTCATTTTAGACAGGGATGTCATTATTTCCTCAAATTTTGGGATTTCATAATAGTCACGAATGATTACTTTATTCAACTCTGTTGGGTCTATGCAGATTCGAAGAGTTTTATTAGGTTTTTCGATAACGACCAAGTTGCTGACCCAGCCGGTTGGTTGTTCGACTTTTTCAATGATGCCATTTTTTCGAGGGTATCTAATGATTGCTTTAGTCGGTCCTTTATTTGTAATGGTACCCTGCGTGGTGGATTGATTTTAGGCTCAGATCCTTCCTTAACCTTGAAAGTTGTAAGGCCAGGAAAGCACCCTAACCCGTTGAAAACATCTGCGTTAGTCTCTAAAAATTCTTCTTTGCTAGGCGGTCTAAAAGTCCCTGGTGGATTATTACATATTTCGTCGCATTTTTTAATTAAGTTAAGCTTTTTACACGTAGGAAGGCCCAGAATAGGGGTGCAGTCCAACGAAAGGACAATGAAAGTATCAGTTATTGACGAGCGTTGGGTGCGAATAGTTGCTTGAACAGTACCCAGAGGAGTCAATTCATGGCCACCGTACGTGATCAATTTTACGTTAGTCGGACAAATTTTCTGGAGCCCACACTTTTTCGCTGCATGGTGTGACAGAATATTGGCGCTTGCACCACTGTCAAGCTTGAAAGTGATCGACTGATCATTAACGAAGAGATTTGTAAACCATTGATCATTTGTGTCGTGATACTTACTATACACTGTATCAATGCTAAAATTAAGGGAGTCGACCGTATCTTCAGTGTTAAGTTCCACCATATTAGCGCATTCGGCACGCAGTTCGTCAGAGCTTTTAGGGGCTGGTTTGAGCCGTTTTCTGCATACGGTTGCAAAATGATTGGCAACACCGCAAAAACTGCAGGTGGCTCCAATAGCCGGACATTGCTGATTCGGATAGTGGACAAATCCACAATAGAAACATTTGTTTTTGTTTGGTTGTCTGAACTGATTTTTGGTGGGTGGGTTTGGTTTGGAACTACGAGAAGGAGAGGGTGGAAAGGAAGGGTTATACTTAGCGGTAGTGGTTGCATGAACGTCTTCTCGGAGGCAGGACGAGTTGGAGTTAAGGACCTGTAGGTTGTGTTCGGATGCTTCAGCTGCTTTGCATAGTGAGACTACTTTTTCTAAGGTCAAATCCTCACGGAGTAAGCGTTCTCGTAGAGACAGGGAAGAGATGCCAAGGATAATTTGAGACTTCAGAATTTTTGACTCGAGGGATTGAAAGTCGCAAGGTTTTATGAGAGTCCGCAAATCAGTGTAGAAACGTTCAAAAGGCTCTGCTGAAAATTGCTTTCGCGATTGAAAGGTATACATAGCCATGGTCTCATTTGTTTTTGGCAGGCACTGTTCCTCTATAGCATCGAAAATTGACTCGATTGACTCTAAGGCAGTGAAGGGATTGGTTGCGGCGTAGGCCTTTCGTGCATCGGGCCCCAATTGATTTTTGAGCCGCGCAACTTGCACTGTTCTGGTTTTAGTATCAGTTTCCGTGGCAGTTAAATAATTTAACGCTTCCTCTTTAAAAAGAGTAAAGTTGAAGGTTACATTACCAGATGTGAGGTTTAATGGATCGGGCTTATTGAAATCCATGATGAAACCAAAAGAATGTTTGCTCGTGATAAGGCTGGTGGTGAACTGTCAAGTTACCAGAATATTTGTTGTATTTCCATCGTCCGCAGCGCCATGTTTTGTAGGTATAACAAATTGTGTCAGATATAAATGGAGTTTATTAGAACATGATAACAATCGGTGATGATCATTTATAGGTTATGAAAAATTAATGAGAATTGTATCAGCTGATCGTGGCAGATCCAATTCTATTTACAATTTTCCATTTGTGCAGTTAGAATTGCAAAAATTTAGAATGTGACTATAACAACGAGTGAAGAATGTAATTTCAGCAACATTTTTTAAGAAAACTAACAATCCAACATGATAAAACAACAAAATCTCTGGCCAGCTAACTTAGCACCTAAGTGTTTAGCATTTCCAACAAAATAAAATTGTTCGTTTATCTACGCACGCGCTTAATTTTCCCAGACAAAATAAATGTAAATTTTACAAACAATGTTTTGTTGTTCCAGCAATTCCCTTTTTTTCAGTGTGCTGTGTAAATAGAAGTTTCTATGGTTCGCTACAGAGAGGAGGACTCGAATTGTTCCTAATTTGACTACTGGTGAGAAGACTTCTTCGTAATCCAAGCCACGAATTTGGCTATAACCCTTCGCTACTAGTCTGGCCTTGTACCTCGTTATATTTCCATTTTCATCTGTTTTCAGCGTGAATACCCATTTGTTTCCAACGAGATGCTTGCCTTGAGGAAGTTGAGTAAGAGTCCATGTATTGTTTTCCTTCATTGATTCTAATTCGTCTTTCATTTCCGCTGCCCACTTTTCTTTTTCGGGAGTTTGCATCGCTTCTTCATATGTTCTTGGGATTACAACTTCACTGACCGATTCAAGGGCTGACAAAGCCAAAACAGC
>VMOF01000111.1:44331800-44347333 GCA_011764245.1 Trialeurodes vaporariorum | reverse complement strand
AAAGTTTAAGAAAAAGGATTCTAGATTTTTTCCGTCCTGAAGTTTTAAGGTTAACATTTATTTACGGAGAAAGGTTTGAGAAAGGACGCCTTTTCGTTCAAATTTTGAAAGCAATGTTTGAAAAATATCATATGAGGTCTCTTTGTCTTTGACATATTCTAATAGCGAATCACTTAAACACTGAACAAGCAAAGACTTGCACTCACGATCTTTCTGTTGGAGCAATTTTCTGAGTTCGACTGCTGACGAAGATGTTTTTGCTTGTAATGTCGCGAGTCCATCTGTTATAAAATCATACAGGCCTTTTTCTTCTAAAATTAATTGTATCCGGAATTTCCAGTTCGAAAAGTTGGTTCCTTCAAAAACTGGTAGTTTATACTTGGTGTCACTCATGGCAAAAAAAAAAATACGTTACTATCAATCACTTTAAATGGACAAAAAAGTACACTCACTTTTAAAGGGGACAAAAAAGACTTTCATTCACAGCACAAGGGCTGGGCCCATAACCATTGTTATATTTAAAAGAAAGAAAATAAAAGGACTAATTCAATAATAGCCAGAATAAAAAATATGTAATAAAGATAAAGGTTATGAAAAAAATTAATAGAAGAAATCGTATGTTTGTTTTTCATTGGCATAGTTGCCACTTTTGATTAAATTTCAATAAATCGGCGCTCAGAATTTTCTTTGGACCAAACCCCCGTCATTTTGTAAGTTTCAAGGTCAAAAAGCGTTAATTTGCCGAGAGCAGACAATGGTACATATAGAGTAGACTAAATCCAGGTTACCAATTCATTTGACTCTTAGAAGCCTGACAATCTTTTCGCATGCGAAAGCTTACACGGAAAAAAAACTACGGTGAAAATAACCATGAGGATACTTAATTTTGGCACCTGCTAGATGTTATGGTAATGTTAACCAGAAGTATACTATGTTTTGACTAGGTACTAGGTGATGTCACCTGATTGCATGTCGAATTTACTCAACGTATCGGTAAATGTATACCATACTTCTGGTCAAGTTTACCATAACATCTAGCAGGTGCCAAAATCAGGTATCCGTATGGTTTAATAGACAGTCTCATTAAGATCTTGGTTGACAATGGTGTTTTGGCCCAAGGATACGCAGATGATGTGGTTGTCCTTGTGGTTGGAAAGGACCTTAACACTATATCGGATCTCATGCAGAGAGCCTTAAATATAGTGGATACATGGTGCCTTGAAAGAGAGCTAAGAGTAAATCCTGATAAGACGAAGCTAGTTCTCTTCACTAGGAAATTGAAGATCGGAGATTTTAAATGTCCTTGTCTTCAAGGAACTAGACTCCAACTCCATCCCTGGGTCAAGTATCTAAGAGTAATTCTGGACTCGAAACTAAGATGGAGAGAGCATTTGGATGTGCGTATAAGGAAAGCATGTGCAGTTTTCTGGGCATGTAGGAGAGCTTACGGACACAACTGGGGACTTGGACCGAAAGTCCTATTTTGGATCTATGTCTCTATAGTGCGCCCTAGCCTCACCTTTGCGTCATCAGTGTGGTGGACAGGACTAGAGACGGCCAAATCTCAGGCCGAACTAGGACGTCTACAACGTATAGCCTGCCTCGCGATCTCAGGAGCTCTGAAAAGTGCCCCTACAGTTGCACTCGAGGCTGTCCTCGGACTTCCACCTCTGCATCTAGTGGTGAAGGCTGAAGCGGCAACGACAGCATATCGCCTGGCAAGCTGGGGCCTTTGGTCTGAAAGGTCCTTCGGCCATTCGAAGATTCTAAACCAACTGCAGGGGATGGTCCCATCTAGCTTGGTGAGGACTGACTACATGCAACCGGTCTATGACTTCGAAGGTCGTTTCTCAACAGTTATTCCTGAAAGGAAGGACTGGAACACTACTGTCCCCAATTTGCTCAAGGATGGTCTAGTATGGTATACGGATGGGTCCAAGACGAACACGGGAACAGGAGCGGGGGTGTACGTGAGAAGGCCTAATGTTAGGCTATCATTCTCGCTGGGACACTCTGCAACTGTGTTTCAGGCTGAGGTCTTTGCTATTTTGGCCTGTGCACAGAAGAGCCCTGAAATGAACCTTAGGAAAAGGAACATCTTCATTTGTTCTGACAGCCGTGCGGCTCTAAGGGCCCTTAAGGGACCTAGATTCGCATCCGAACTAGTCTGGGAATGTAGGTTTCAGGACATTTCGCCAACGACTTTTTGTCCGCGCGCATGTTTCGTCCAACTGTTTATGTCCATGCGTTTTTTCGGCAGCAAAATTTTGGTCCACCTAGTAAATAATGTCCAAAGTTTATTGGTCCAAATAAAAACCCCAACATCATACAGGAAATATACACTACTTGCAAGGTCCTTGGAAGTGGAGGCCGATTTTTATTTTGTTGTCGGTTAATGTAACGACGAAGAGTTCCATCTGATGGAAGTGCTTCTAAGACTGCGTCATCCTCATTTTCTGTATGTTGGCGTATTATAGCTGACGGTTGTTCATTCGGCCGCTCCCTAGCGTTTATTTTTATGTTATTCACGACACGAGCTACTCCCGCTTCAGTGAAGTCCGAATCATGCAGGTGGCTGTAAGTATTGTCGATGAGCACATCAACATGTGGAACTGTTGATGTTGTGGTCAACATGACGTGACATGCGTTTCGTAGTCGGCATCGCCAATAAATTTTTGTTCCGGCTTTATTCTGAGAATGTTTATTATAACTATAACCTTTGTAATGTAAAATTTGTTTACCTCTTGATGACGTTGTAAAAGTGGGACGCATTTTTAAGGAACAATACTTCGAGAAACCCTTCTTTAAAACTTTTTTGACATTTTACACAAATTTTGGCAACAGAAAATTTGGAAAAAATAAGAAAAAAATAGAATGACATCGGTAAGGTTAAGAATTACTCCACACGAAAATGAATTTACCATAGCAGCACCTTCATCTACCGCCCACTTTCTTATTTTCAATGTTGCCATAACTTCTTTTTCTTACAGTATAATTTTTTCATACATGTTCTTAACTGTTGTCAAAAATTTAAAACGGTCAGCAAAATCAAACATATAGACCAAAATTAAACGCATGGACCAAAATTAAACGCATGGACCTTTTTGTTCTTGCCTTCCTACATGCGTGGACGTAAAACGCCTTGACGAATTTGCATCCGGACGAAAAGTCGTTGACGAAATGTCCTATAACCGGAATGTAGGCAGGAGCTTAATGCTCTGGCCCTATCAAACAGGGTTACCCTTGTTTGGGTCCCAGGACATAGTGGAGTGGATGGGAACGAAAAGGCGGACGGTCTGGCCCGCAAGGGATCTCAGACGAGACCCATGGGACCGGAACCCTTCTTTGGAGTTCCCAAAGCTCTTGTCACCTCTGAAATCAGTAGCTGTCTTAAACAACAGCACCTAAAATACTGGAAGGAGGAAGCAGGGGAGATGAGGGTTTCACGATCATTTTTAGTGGGGCCTTTGGATCCTCAGAAAACTGGGACTCTGCAATTCAGTAGGGACCAGCTCCGGGCAGTGACCAGATTCATAACCGGACACTGTACCCTCAATCGTCACCTGAGCATCATGGGACTCTCTGAGGACCCGTGGTGTAGATGGTGCGGTGAAGAGGAGGAAACTCCTCTTCACATTTTGTGTGACTGTGAAGCTTTTAGCAGTAGCAGATATTTACTCTGGGGCTGGGATCGACTGGACCCAGAGGATTTAAAGAGCTTAACGATGAGAGACCTTTTGTGCTACATTATGAAGACAGGGTTACTCCGTTTGCTCTAAATTAGGAGGAGGCACAATGGGCCTACTTAAAGACCTGAGTGCCGACTTGGCTCCATCACATGGGGACACCTCCAGCCTCAATTCAATTCAATGCAAAATCCGTATGGTTATTTTCACTAATCTTTTTTTCCGTGTACCATGGGTCTGGGAGATCCGCTTACATTATTCAGAATAGTTGTCCGTAATTTTTTTTTTATTTTTTTAACATTTCTGACGAACATTTTGCTCCACATTATTAGCAGATATGACAAAAACGCATACAAAAACGCATGCAAAAAAGCTTGCCCCAGGTATTCCAGACCCATGTCAAGCACCATCTAGTGTTCATCAGAAAGCGCATTAAAAGCAAGGATTAAATGAGTAGGAGGATATCGATTACATAATTGTCATAAATTTGTCCGTTATAAAATCTCACACCGGAAAATTCAACCAGAAAATAAATTGCTTGTATAAAAATTTTGGTGAAATATCATAATGGTAATAAGTGCCTTCAATTTAACTGGGAGACAAAATTGTTACTTTTTATTCAACATCTTCATTGGAAGATGTTGAATAAAAAATAATAATGAGCAAGGAAGATAAAATTATTAAAAAATAAGAAAATATCATAGCTCGTTTAAGAATTGTAGGCGCACCTAGACCGTAATCTTTGGCGAATTTTTAAGTGCCATTCCTTTAGATCTTCAAATCTTTATGGCACAGAAAATTATACTGAAAAATAATAATACTAATGATTTGGGGAAAAACAAGATTGAATCGTAAGCTCAAGTTCATAATGATCCAGGCGCACAGAATGGAAAATATTGAAAAGGATGAAATAGGTACTCAACTATAGTTTAGGGAAATTAATCGTTCACATTTACGCTCATCTCTTTTGTTTAAAAAACAAAGTATAAAAAAGTAGGAAATTATTCAAGTCCATAAGTGGTCAAATCGATTCTTGGATAAGAGAAGTTTGAAAAGAGTTAAGTGGTAAATCAAAGATTGACACATGTTGCGATCATGTTGACAGCTCAGCAACAAGAAGCCGATATTACCCGATCTGAAGATTTTATGAATACTCGGAATATGAGCATCAAGGCCTTCGGTCGAGGAAAAATACAGGAAAGTAAAGAGCTGTAAACTGCCGTAGGAAAGAGCGGATTACCTTTTTTGTATTTATTGTGAGGTATGATGCCAGCAAAAAACGCCTGGCGGCGTGCTACGGAGCACGGGCAGGGCATATCAGGGAATATCATCGCGTTCGTTTGAATGGCCAACTCCTCCTCTTCACCCCACAAACGAGCCCGGAATAATTTGTACCTCATCTAATGATAACGCATCTCAAAAACTTGCTTTCGTCCCGATTCATGCTCTACAGGTACAGTGATATTAGGCACGAAAAGTCCTTTGACTCTCTTCTGCCTCTCTCTCTCTCTCTCTGACAAATACAATGGATGATATAATCGCCTTCAATTCAACAGTTATGCTTTTCCATGTACACCCACTTCTTGAGACGACAACAGCTATTGACAAATCAGTTTCCATCGAAAAAAAAATTCAAAAGGAGAGGAGAGGGGGAAAATGGTGGAAAAGGGGGAAAAGGGGGAAAGGGAGGTAGGCTTTCCGTGATTAATAGACGAATGGCTATGCAATGTGATTCCTTGTCTTTGCGCCTTGCAGCTTGCTGTAAGGGGTGAATTTAGGGGAGGCACCGTAGCGTAGTGGGCCAACCCTCCTCCCCAGAAAATCCGATAAAATAAATTATTTAGGTGTAAAGTCCTAGTGCAGGTGAAAACAACTAAGTTTAGGAAATGCCCTCCTCCTTGCTTATTGCCTCTACCACAAGTGTGTTGTCTAGCTAGCTCTGTGCGTAATCACTCAATTTACACAGGATTAAGGTTCTGTACACACATCAATACTCACAACCCAAAAACGGCCATGGAAGTCTTCCTCTTTTCCCCCCTTTTCCTTCTCTCCTCTCATTTTGAATTAGTTTCGATGGAAACTGATTTGTCAATAGCTGTTGTCGTCTCAAGAAGTGGGTGTACATGGAAAAGCATAACCGTCGAATTAAGGGCGGTTATATCATCCATTGTATTCGTCTGAGAGAGAGGGAGAAGAGAGCCAAAGGACTTTTCGTTCCTGATATCACTGTAAGTACCTGTAGAGCATGAATCGGATCGAAAGCGAGTTTTTAAGATGCGATATCATCAGATGAGATACAAAAATATTCCGAGGTCGTTTTTGGGGTGAAGAAGGAGTTGGCCTTTCAAACGAACGAGATGATATGCTCTGACTTTCTGTTCACCGTAGCACACCACCAGGCGTTTTTTGCTGGGATATCTTCTGTGTTCTTTACTGATAGTAAGTCATTGATTCTATGTAAGAACCCATAGTACTCGTACGTAAAAATGAATCGATTCGCGAGTGCTCGCGGTGTTAATGAGGATAAAAGCGGTGCAAAAGTGAGTAACTATGGAGTTATTTTATTGAAAAGAATAGTTAATAATATGTCTAACATATTAATGAAGTGAGAATTTGGCGGTAAGAAGAAATCGGTTGAGAAATAGCGTATTTGAGCATTCATGGTGACTAAGTTTTTGAATCAGTCGAAGTTGTAAAGCAGAGGGCACCGTGACCCTAGTGGCTCGCTTCGCCGTCGACTCGCGTAACTTGTAAAGGGGGGGGGCGGAGGGCTGCCGCTAAAGAGCGGTACGAAACAACGTTGCCATACCCACTCAAAGTGGAGTGGGTTTCATACCCACTTAAAAAACTCGGCCAATTAGTATTTACTATCCTTGTTTACTGCTTCACTTTCCAACCAAGGGAGGGTGACAAATATTTTTTGTGTTCCTGATTAATTGATCGGGTGCCTTTAATTACGAAAACAAAAGGACGTAAGTTTAGGGAAATATGATGTTAAGTTGCACAACCTGATCTGTTTTGTCAGCTTTTCAATTGCAGTACTTACTGCCTGTCATTTCACTTTCACTCTTTCTCGTTGTTTATACCTAACGCTGCATTGCTATCAATCGAATGAAAAGAGAAGTGGGATTCACCATAATGAAGTTATTTTTGTATTTAAAGTCACCGGATCTTTCAATGAGTTATAATAATTCTTTTTTACGTCTTGAATTTTGGCAACGGAATTTTTTTTTCTTTTTGGTCATTTTTTAAGGCGAAGAAAGAAGTTGTTGCAACTTGTCTTAGGTTATGTTGTCTAAGCCTTTGTGAGAGGTATGTGAGATTCTCCACAGTTGTAACTCTTGATTTACAGAATAAGTAATAAACGTGGCATACCCACTAAGAAAACTCCGCCAATTTGTCTTTGTCTTTCTTTTACTCTCTTCCTACCCCTAAGATCAAGTAACTAATTTCTCTAAATTGTGCTCTTAAAGAACAACAGGTAAGCATTCTGACTACCATTCGACCATCTAATCTTGTCATCATCAGCCAAAATGAATTTCTTATCTTTTTGGACGATGGTTGTGTAATGACCTGCTCCTATTTCTTTACCATGATGGAAAACCGCAGCGTGTAAACGATACTGATCATCATGTAGTTCAGAGACGTCGCGCGTCGTGGGAAGAGAATTCAATTTAAAAGTCTCGTTTCTTCTCAGTGTATTTCTCATTTGTGACTATAACTTTAAATGGATGATGAGGAGGTCACTTGAGTTTCGGATCAGCGTGCGCTGTTCTAGGGTGTTTTGTGATGCGCAGCTACTGCATGTGCTGTCAGTGATTTTTGACCATGATGTTAAGTTTTCAAGCAGGACACTGATATTTTTCACATCATCATGGACAGACAACTGCAATAAGTTGCAGTTATTACTGTGCTCTTAGATGTCATGGCACGTAGTACAGCGAATTTCACTGATTTATGCGACTCTGTTGAAATCCTGTAAGGTTTGATTCACATTGATTAGAGCCTCAAGAAATTTCGGTGCATCTTGTTCAGAAGTTTGGAATTGAGCTCCAGCGTATGACCGAATTTCTACGATAGACAGCGAAGTCTTGTTCATTCTCGAGTATCGGAATTCTTGTATTTTCAATGCCGTGTTGTCTGGTGCGGCTACGAGGACTGCAATCAATGGACTGTAGCTCAATAAATTTTGTGACACAGAATAATCATGAACAGGTGGACACTTGCTCATTAATAGCAATCTTAGAAAGTGGGTCTTTGTCAAAATTCTTTGTGATTTTCCCTTGTCTAGGAGAAAGCAGTCTCAGAAAATCAAGGAATCTTTAGTTGTACCACGACTCGATACAGAGAGCATTCAAAACAATGGTATGTTTAGGATCTGTCCTTTTATATTAGGTACTTGCTCAAACCAATGCAAAGGCATAAAAAGCATGTAAGTTGTTATACCTCAAATAATAGATATTGAATTTTAATTCGTTCGAACCTGTTGTCTCTCTTCATTCTACTTCATAAGCTGACTGATTCCGCTCTTTTGGACGGTCGATTTATCCCTTTGGTTTACACGGCATCGCATGACAATGTGACAACTCGGAATCATTTGTTTCAAATTGAGTGACTCCAAGTGTTGTTTACTTGGACATGTAACACCGTTTAATTCAGTGTAATTATTCGATTCCTGCTCTCGCGCCTTGTTTCGTCCAAAAGAGTCGAGTCAGGATGCGGGAAGTGCAATATAATCATTTACATGAGTGAGGTAGAGTTTCCGCTTGCCTCAGAGGAGTTGCACTAAAGCAAGCTCAGAATGCAGTAAACTATCACTTTCTAAGTTATCTGTGGTGAGCTATGATTATAACCGATAACATTTTAAAATGAAGAACGCCCGATTAAATTTTAATCAATCCTTTGAATCTATTAAGAGAGGTTTTTTATAAGATACTTAGGGCTTATAATCCTAATGAAACCCTTGCAAACAGTGCCCTCAGATGAATCATTCAGATGAGAAAAAAATATGGCCATGGGTGAAGTTTAAAGGAAGCACCATCAGATGACGTAACAGCAAACATATAGAATTCTATTGCAACTCTCGAGATAGTAAAACAGGTGGTCATGAAAACAGCTATAAGACATGAAGAAAAACTAGTCGATCATCCCAGCCCCACCATTGACGTACTCCTTGATAATGAGAATCTGATCAGGATATTAAAACGTCGGAGAACGTTTGAATTGTCTTCAGGTCGCTTTCTGAAAGGATAAATGTAAAAACAAATATTTATTGAATTCATGTCTCTTTTCAACATAATTTTTTTTTGATTTTTTGTTCTTGAATTTCTTTTACTGGGATTACAAACTGGAATCAGGGATGACAGGGCCCTGACCCGAAGGCCTGCAATACAATCTAACAAAGAAAGAGTTTCACCTACTTATTGGTAATAAGAAACGGTTATATTTGTTTAATGAAAATTAAACTTTAGGTAAGTCTTCTCGATGCCAAGATACACGTACAAAACAGATCAAGTACACCTCAGACTACTATAACGGTTTGAGGGAGGTTGGGGACCAACAACCCTCGAGAGGTAAGGATACCTCAGCGTAATTTATACACTAGGGAAAAAACGTGAAAAACCTCGTTTGATTTATAAGAAGAGCCCTTGGCAAAACTTTAGCTGTTACCTGACTGAACCGGCCACCGTTCTGCGTGGCATCGTCGTGATCGCGATTCAGACGGTAAACAATGAACGCCATGATGTCTTGAAGTAAAAACAACTGCGTGTTCTCAGGGCTGAAGCTTAGTATTTAACCCTTTAAGGGGCAAATTAAGGAAAATAATTTTTTTCCAAATTTTTTTGCATTTCTAGGTTCCTTAGGGTGAAAATAGACCCCAAAAAAATTTTCATACAATTCCATATACTAGTATAGGAGAAAACAGGTGGCTAGTGTAACTATCCACTGCCCCACAAAGGGCTAGAAAATTTTGTTACCATATTTTTTCGAAAATCAGGTTTAAATTAATTTTAAAGGGCCAAACAATGACAACTATAAGTCAGAATCAATCAAACAAACAATTATTTATGAGAAAAAATTGTAATAACAGTCAGGAAACTTATTTGAGCATGGTTTAGTCTTAAAAATAACGCGTAAATGGCACTTTTTGACCTATGATCGACTAAAATTAACTTTTTAGACACCTTGAGGAGCACAAAAAAATCTCAAAAAATCATAAAATTGTTATCTACACTATAGAGAACAAAATTGCCCAGTAAAGTTTACCCCAAAAAATTGTAACTTCAGAAGTTAATTCGAATTTAGTGTGTGGCAGAGCAACATTTTTGCTTCGAGCTGAGCTAAACAGTGATTATTGGCTATGTTGCAACAGAAGATGTGACTTTTTTCTTTTTTCAAGTTGTTTTCTAGACTATAAAGATAATATAAATAGAATAAAAACATTACATTCTTTATGAAAGTACCGAAAAAAATCCAAAATATGCTGTAAAACGGCAAAACGCTGTAAACAATGCTGTAAACGACGATGTTGCTTCAATGAATCTCCGAGGCCTATTATTGGCTGAATGCAAGAATTTAGAATGTGAATAAGTAGTTCAAGTTATAATAAGCCTCTGAACGTCTTATCTGAGCCCTAAAATTCCTTCTAAAAGGCGACAAATTTGGAAATAGACAATGCATCACTGTTTGACCCCTTCAGGGGCAGTGGCTAGTGGTACTAGCCACCTTATTCTAACGCTTGTAATTATATTACAAAATCAGCAAATTTTACTCACTAGTACTTCAAAATGTTCAAAATACTTTCAAAATTCATAATCTGCCTCAAAAATTTGCCTAAACCTTCCAGAAAAAAAAATATTACTACATTAGCGGGAGCCGGTCTGTCTTGGAGGGAAAATCTCAAAATGTCAACATTTACCTGGTCTAAAAATAATGTTTACCTCTGTGCTACCATGTGGAAAATATTTTTCCCCCATTTTAGAACATCTTACCAACCAAAAAAAGTGGCTAGTTACAATAGCCACTGTCTCATAAGCTCAGGAAAAAATAAATAAAAGGTGGCTAGTGGCACTAGCCACTGCCCCTCAAAGGGTTAAATTGTCAATTGAGCAAACAGCAGGTACTTTAACGGTTAGGAGAAAAACTTGCAAGCAAGAAAAACCTAGAATACAAAAAAATTAGATATGGGCCAGGAGAAAAACAAATGTAATGTAATGTAATGTTGGCGACATTTGAAAAACCTGGCAGTGTCTTTATTGGCTTGTAATTGCAGGGAAAGTCCGGTGGTCGACATAAAACCCTGCGGGGTGGCCCACACCTGGCGCAAGAAGAGGGTGTAAAGGCCCACCTCCAGTCAGGTATGGGGCCGCGTTGGATGAAATGGTTGCATCTCCCTCTTCCGTCCCTAATATATTTTTTCCTGAGAAAATTTGCTTATAACTTGCGCTCGGCTGGCGCATTGACGTGGTGTTAGGTTTTAAGCAATGTTATCATGTCCTCCTCTCCTCTTCCAGCATGGGGTCAGATCTCGCCAAGTGGTGACGTAAGTCGTGCTATGACGGCATGCGTTGGGGCTAACTATACGTAGCCGGAGCTTGCATTGCGAAACCAAAACGTATCATGGCTTTTCTTCTGTAGGCCGGCATAGCCCACTCCCGGGCAGAATTGATACGGCGTCCACCGATAACAGCCGAAACAAGTTCGAATTGAGTGACAAAAGCCCGAGAACTAATAACGTTCCAATCACAAACGTTGATAACTGCCTTGCGGCGTTAGCTGTGCACAAAAAAGTGCTAAAAAATCGCACGATTTTAGTTTTTAATTCATGATATCTCGAGATACGCAATATATATCGGCGAGAAAACTTCACAGAGGGAAGCACTGACGATTTGGCGGTTAACTAGGGTAAACTCGAAAGGATATGAGCACTGCAACTTGGTTTTTAACGGAGTTGACGCGGGAGCGGTCGGCAATGCGACCATCCCACGCCAAGTGAACAACGCAACTCCCAACATAAATTAGAAGTAAGCAATCGGCAACTACGTTGTCAATTGTGTTAAGTTATTTAAATTAATGGACGGAATACTGTCAAATATTCGCCTCTATTGAGAATAGGTGCAGGGTTGAGTGAGTGCAATGCACAAAAAATATTAAAAAAAACAAAAACAAAAAAAAACAAGCGGTTATTTCAAACCCATTCGTTTTAGAATACATTGTTAAAGCCCCCCGTCTACCTTGAGGGGGGCACCCCGATTTTTGGGTAGGGGGGAAGAAGGACTACAAACACACGAAAAATAATTCGAAATAATGAATATTGGCCAAAATTACAACTTTTATCTCTACTCGTTCAAAAGTTAGACTAATATAAGGCACGGGAGGGGGGGGTGAACTCCCCCTAAAAGTTGTCATCCAATAAATGAAGATTATTAATCTAAACGGCAACTTTTTATCTCAACTCGATCAAAAGTTAGACGGAGATGGGGCACGGTGGGGGGGATAGAACTATAAAATAGAATGTTGGTCAAAACAGCAACTTTTTATCTCAAGACGTTCAAAAGTAAGACGGGGGTGGGGCACGGAGGAATGGGGGGAGGGTGTTGGACTCCCCCAAAATAACTGTCATCCAAAATTATGAAGATTAATCCAAACAGCAATTTTACATCTCAACTCGTTCAAAAGTTCGGCGCGGGGGGGGGGGGGAGCACACCCACTTTTGGGAGGGGGGAGCGGGGCTAGGACTATAAAATGAAACCTCCGGAATAATGAATATTGGTCAAAATTGCAACTTTTTATCTCAACTCGGTCAAAAGTTAGACGGTGGTGCCTCAACTCGGTCAAAAGTTAGACGGTGGTGCGGTACCGGCAAATTGGGGGGGGGGAGGAGGGACTCCCCCAAAAAAATATCATCCAAAGTTATGAAGAGTAATCCAAACAGCAATTTTACATCTCAACTCGTTCAAAAGTTAGACGGTGGTGCGGCACGGGCAAATTGGAGAGGGGGGGGATGGACTCCCCCAAAAAAAATATCACCCAAAATAATGAAGATGAATCCAAACAGCAACTTTATATCTCAACTCGTTCAAAAGTTTGGCGCGGGGGGGGCACGCCCGTTTTTTGGGAAGGAGGAGTGGGGCTAGGACTATAAAATGAAACCTCCGGAATAATGAATATTGGTCAAAACTGCAACTTTTTATCTCAACTCGGTCAAAAGTTAGACGGTGGTGCGGTACCGGCAAATTGGGGGGGGGAGAGGGAGGGACTCCTCCAAAAAATATCATCCAAAGTTATGAAGAGTAATCCAAACAGCAATTTTACATCTCAACTCGTTTAAAAGTTAGGTGAAAAGTTTGGCGAGGGGGGAAAGGAAATAAAAAAACTCGGGAATAATGAATATTCGTCAAAAGGAATCGAACTGTCAAGCAAAAGAGAAACCTAGAAAGAGAAAGAGAATTAGAATGAAAGAGAATGAAGGGGAGGTAGCATGCACGAACGGTCGAAGCGACGGCGAAACCAAATTCAGCGAAGCGCGAAACGTTTTATAGACGCAAAGCAATAAAATTCGCTCAGTAACGACTCACTCTTGCAACTCGTACGCTGAGCTGGGAAAAGTGTGCAAATGCCTACTGTAACGTACGAACTCCGGCATAGTCGGCCTATACGAGATCATAAGAATCAACGAAAAGTAGATGGCGGCATATCGAATATAACACATTGTCTTTAACAATGTAAAAAAAGCTGGAACTCTCTGTACTCACTCGTACAACAAATCACTGAACTTAATCCGTCTGGCTGTTCCAGATCAGTGACTCGATTTGTGGTGTGTTTGTGTGAGTACAGTTGAAAAAACAGCAAACTACATTTTGCTGCTATTCTAAGTAAATAAGCACGGTTAAATACGCAGAGCTCTTTCCGGGTATTTCAGAGTACACTGACCACAGTAAATGATCCAAGAGATAGTTTTTTCTAGAGATATCAACGATTGAGATGAAAATTGCAACCGTCTGTAGAATCTCACTTGCTCAAACGTATCATGGAATGTTGGAGTCATGGTGAGATTTCAACGCACGGATGATCACAATTCAGGCAAATTTCACAGATCATTTAAAGTCGATTAGATAACAAGTCTTAGTCAGCCATCATCGACTCGTTAGAATTGATTTTTAAGAAACGCTTGAATAGCTCACTTGCGGACCGAAACATAACTTCCAACTAGCATGATGAGGACACGACAGTTTCCCCATCCGATCGAGTTGAAGAATTAAGTTAACTAAGCACAACTTTACGTCACATTCACAGTGATTCACAGTAACTACCATTATTCTTCTAAAAAAATGCATTTGAAAAAAAAAATCAGTAATAGAATGTAAAAGCGGGTTTACACCAACACACGAGCACACAGCCCTCAGAATTTCATGCCCTATAATTGGTGTAACTCAACTCAAACCGTTATTTTAATGAGAACAGATTAATTCACAGTTTTCAAACTAAATTGATCTCAAATCTATGCTCATCATAAATGTTCGTATGATTGAATGCTTTCCTTATTTCTGAGTGGTTTTTTTGTTAGTTTTCATTTTTTTATTTTTTTATTTTTTTATTTTTTTTGTGCGTCAGAAGTACATCATCTCGATATGTTGCAAGATGCCCGTGAGTCAATAATGTCTCTTATAAACTGCAAATAAAAAAATTAGGGAGTTGAAAGTAATTGAATAATTTATGGGGGGGGGGGAAGGTAGATCTTTTCGGACGAGGGATTTTCGGCAAACTTGTTTTTATTACATCGAAGCTCACTCCCTGTGAGAGTATCTGAGGTTCAAAGTAATTGAATAATTTATGGGGGGGGAAGGTAGATCTTTTCGGACGAGGGATTTTCGGCAAACTTGTTTTTATTACATCGAAGCTCACTCCCTGTGAGAGTATCTGAGGTTCAAAGAAAAGAATCGTAAGTTGGAAAGTGTGAAAGTGTTGCAAAATATCTGAAGTTTGTTTGATGCACTATGTGTATTAGACTTTCTTGGATGACCGCGATGACCTTTGATGATCCTCCGGATAGCGTATTCTCTGAAGGTCAACAGCGAACGCTCATCTCGTAACAGGGGCACCTATTCACAATGGAATCTTACAGGGCTGAGATACTTTACATTTAGCATCAGGTTTCCGCTATGGGCAGGTTTCTCGGACGGAGAAAAAAACGTGAAAAAAATGTAATAAACAGCAGCTTCTTATTTTTGTATCCTTTTGCTTTAATAAAACGTCACAAAACTTTGAAACTTCAAAACTTTCAAATATGATGCGACAGTTTTCGACTACTTGATCTATACCTCAAATGCTATACAATCGGCCCTAAAACCTCAACTCACAACTTCTATTCTGTATAGATTGGAAATCAAAATGGCAGATCCCTTTACCTCGTCACAAGGTTTAACATTTTTCCCTTTTCCTCCTAAATTTTTCTTCGTAGTCCCAAAAAAAAAAAAAAAAAAAAAAAAAAAAAAAAAAAAACTTTTCTAATTTAACAGCGTTAGACAGACTTCGCTACGAGCTGATTAATTTTACGTTCTCACTCTAATGAAATTAGAAAAACTGAGAAAATATTACCATGGCACAGAGATTTTCAAGGTATTTTGTTTCGATAGTTGGCCTCTCACGAAAAATTCAATCATGATAAATGCAAGATAATTGCCTCTCATCATGCCTAATACTATCCTCGAGAACATGTACAGGGTGGTGCGAGTTGATCTTCCGTGCAGTGCAGACGTGTGTTGGTGCTCTGTGAAAATTCGTTTTAAACATTTCGCGAAAATAACAACATGATTGTGTAATAAGTGCGAGGATGAACTTTGATCG
>VMOF01000111.1:44289592-44331300 GCA_011764245.1 Trialeurodes vaporariorum | reverse complement strand
TCATAAAAAGCGACAACAACTAATGACCAAATACAAAAGCATGTGGTGGCTCTTCAAACCAAAGAGTGGAGTGTCTCTAGCTAACAAATTAATGCTATACGAAATGATCTTGAAGCCGATCTGGACTTAAAGATCGCAATTGTGGGGATGTGCCTTCAGAAGTGCTATTAGTAGGATTCAGACGGCCCAAAATAAAATCCTTCGAGAAATCACTGGGGTAAAATGGAATGATTACATCAGCAATGATGTGATACGCCAGGTGCTCGGTGTCTCCTCGGTGGAAGATACAAATAAAACGATAACTAAAAGTTACTTCCGTCGGTTGTCTGTCTGTCCACCCTAACGAGAAAGCTTACAATTTGTTAGGCAAATATGAGAGCAGTGTGAGACGTCTCAAAAGACGAAAGCCATTTGACAACGTCGCGCAATGCCTTGATAAAATATAATTGAATTCCCTTGTTTCTGCCAAAATTATCTCTCCTCTTCTCTCTTTGGTCCTTAAAGTTTTGGAGGTCTGCTTCTCCCATTCAAAACAATGTGATGTCTGTTTACCCCTTGTCTTGTAATTTAACTCACTTTATCTCTTTTAGTGTCACTTATTATTTCTTATTTATTTATTTATAGTCTATTTATTCATTCATTCATTCACTCTCTCACTCTCTCACTCACTCACTCACTCACTCACTCACTCACTCACTCACTCACTCACTCACTCACTCACTCACTCACTCACTCACTCACTCACTCACTCCTCACTCACTCACTCACTCACTCACTCACTCACTCACTCACTCACTCACTCACTCACTCACTCACTCACTCACTCACTCACTCACTCACTCACTCACTCACTCACTCACTCACTCACTCACTCACTCACTCACTCACTCACTCACCCACTCACCCACTCACCCACTCACCCACTCACCCACTCACCCACTCACCCACTCACCCACTCACCCACTCACCCACTCACCCACTCACCCACTCACCCACTCACCCACTCACCCACTCACCCACTCACCCACTCACCCACTCACCCACTCACCCACTCACCCACTCACCCACTCACCCACTCACCCACTCACCCACTCACCCACTCACCCACTCACCCACTCACCCACTCACCCACTCACCCACTCACCCACTCACCCACTCACTCACTCACTCACTCATTCATTCATTCATTCATTCATTCATTTATTTATTGATCTATTCATAGATTTTTTTTTTAATTTTTAATTTTTCAATATTTTCATTTCTATTGCTTCCACTTTCCTTTTCTTCTTATTCTCTTAATTTTTATTTTCTTTCTCAAGGGTGTCAAACTCGATAAAATAATGTCATTATACTAACTAAAGTATCGTTTTTTTATATATACAACCATATACAGGGTGTCCCAGACCACCCGTGTAGGTACTTTTTCTCAAAAACGGCTGGGAGTAGAGAGCTGAAACAAAAAAGTCAGATAGGGAATTGACCCCAAAGAATTCAATGAAAATATTTTCATTGACATTTTTACTCCAGTAACTTTTCCCAGAAAACCTTAATTTTTGGGGTTATGGGCCCTTTTGGGGGGAAATTTTCATTCGGCCACTGTGACCACACTATTCAATATTTTCCAAAAAACTGAAATCCATCTGAAAGAAGAGATGAAGACCTTTAGATTGATGCGCCGCATAATACCTAAAAGTAAAAAATTAAGGCCCCCAGGTAGATTCCAAAATTTGGGGGTCTTTGGGCCCCCCCACGTAAAAAAAGTCAAAAAGCAAGGTATGGCTTGTGATACATCGATCGAAAGCCCTCAAAGAGTAGAATCAGATGACGCAATCCAAAATCGTCTACAATCATTACTTTCAAAATGGCGGCCATTTGAAAATTATGGGTGTTCAAAGGTAAGTCCTGGGAAAGGAGTCCAAAGATGCACGATACATAGATTAAAAGGCCTTAAAAAAAGAAACGAATGGCGCAAACCGCAAATCAATCCGCCTCTTCAATCAAAAGTTATGACCGATTGAAATTTAAGCAGCCTTAAATAGGCCTTATTGAGCCCTTTAAGTTTCAATCGGTCATACCTTCTGATTGAAGAGGCGGATTGATTTGCGGTTTGCGCCATCCGTTTCCTTTTTTAAGGCCTTTTAATCTATGTATCGTGCATCTTTGGACTCCTTTCCCAGGACTTACCTTTGAACACCCAAAATTTTCAAATGGCCGCCATTTTGAAAGTAATGATTGTAGACGATTTTGGATTGCGTCACTTGATTTTACTCTTTGAGGGCTTTCGATCGATGTATCACAAGCCATACCTTGCTTTTTGACTTTTTTACGTGGAGGGGCCCAAAGACCCCCAAATTTTGGAATCTACTTGGGGGCCTTAATTTTTCACTTTTAGGTATTATTTGGCACATCAATCGAAAGGTCTTTATCTCTTCTTTCAGATGGATTTCAGTTTTTCGGAAAATATTGAATAGTGTGGTCACAGTGGCCGAATGAAAATTTCCCCCCAAAAGGGCCCATAACCCCAAAAATTGGGGTTTTCTGGGAAAAATTACTGGAGTAAAAATGTCGGCAATGAGTTGCTCTTTTAGAATCTGAACTTATTTTTGTACCTTTTATAGGCTTTTTCCCGCCAAAAATGGAAAAATGTGTTTCGAACCCCCCCCAAAATCCCTCTGGGGGGCCTCAGGGGGCTTTGAAAATATTTTCATTGAATTCTTTGGGGTCAATTCCCTATCTGACTTTTTTGTTTCAGCTCTCTACTCCCAGCCGTTTTTGAGAAAAAGTACCTACACGGGTGGTCTGGGACACCCTGTATAATTATATGTATCTATACTAAACGCATGTTTCTGCCACAGAAACGTGCTTGCAGCAGTTAGGGTAATATATGTAGTTCCCTAGTAACAAAATGTTAGAATAAGTATTTAGAATAAGCAATTAGTTAAAAGAATATGGATTAATTTGTTTAAGACAAAGTAGCCATCAATAAAAAAGTTAAAAGAAAAAAAAAAAAAAATCCGTAACGAAATTATATTATCAGTGCCAAATACTTTTGAGGACGCAGTAAAGATTGCACTCGACATGGAAGCAACCAGGGAGGCAGTAATTGTTCTCAAGCCCTCTGGGTCAGAAGCAGTTCATTCGTTATATGGAAGCCGTCCTAAATTGAAGAAACAAGGATGGACTCGTTCCAAATCAAGATCTAGATCCAGATCCTTCTCAAATAATCGTTGTTTTTCCAACAAAGGTAACACTTCAAATTCTCGTTTTTACATAAATGATTCTAAGAATTCCAGTTCTTGTAAATGTTGTGGTGGAAATCATCCTATTGCCAATGGGTCTGTTGCACACTTTGGCTACACCGTTTTAAAGTATCAATTCTTATGTAAAAAGCCGAGAAAATAACAATAGCAGCATCAGAAAACACTAAAATTCAGTATTAAACTCACAAATTTCGAAAAACAGTAGACACTATTCACCCCTGTATCTTTCCACCACGTGCACGATATTTCGCGAAATTAGCGCGGCACATTCAAATAACTACGGCCGACTGTCATCACAGCTGACTTCATAATCAAATAAACAGTAAACACTGACGGTGTCTGTTCGAATTATTACGTTTCAATAACCTCATATCCTCACAAAAGATTGAGAAAGGTACGGAAACCGACCTTTGTGTCCAAAACTTATCGAAAAGAAACAATAACACACAGGAGTTCCAAGGATTATGATTGAAGTTGGAATCATATTTGGAACTCCCGTGTTGCTGTTTCATTTTGACAAGACTTCGACACAAATATCGGTTTTCGTACCTTGCACAATCTTTTGTGAGGAATTGAGGATATTGAAACGTAAGAAATTTGAACAGACGCCATCAGTGTTTACTGTTTCTTTGTTTATGAAGTCAGCTGTGATGACAGTCGGCCGTGGTTATTTGAATGTGCCGCGCTAATTTCGCGAAATATCGTGCACGTGGTGGCAGGGCCGTAGCTACACCTCTGGGGGCCCCGGGGCAAGATGCATTTCGGGGGCCCCCCGAAAACTGGGGAAGGTGATTGGGGGGTGGGGGGAGCCCCCTCTAAAGTAGGGTCGGGGGGTTCTCCCCTCAGAAAGTGTTGCAAATTTAATCACACACAGGTGCACTTTGGAGCAATTTTTGGACACGAAAAAAGAATAAATATCAAACTTGTTCATACCGTAAGTTGAGCGAAAATTTAGGCTACAAGCATAAAGCACCCATTTCCTTTCCATCAATAGCCAAAGTAAGAAAACTTTAGCTCTTTTTAACTTTTATAACCATAAATAGAAATAGGTATGTGGTCTTGTGGATATTATTATTTTTCTGTTTTCTTACTGCTTGCTCTTAAAAAACAGCCCACCCAAAGATCGTGGCAAGGAAGCATTTAAAAAGTGGTGCAGCTTGAAATTATTTTGGGGTAGGGAGGGGGGGGGGGGGGGTGGTTAAGTGATGCTCCCACTTTTTCACACTCATATACCGGGGGTCCACCCCCGAAAAAATTTGAAATTTGATCTCTCAAAACAAAGACTTAATGGGTTTTCTGAGTTTAATTTGAGAGTGAACCAAGAAAAAATTTTTTGGGTGGAAATAAACTTTTTGCCAAGTTTGATTTAGAAAGACATTTTCCTGATAGAAGTTTCCAAAAAATTCTGATATAAGCTAACATGGGAACTGGGACCCCTGTGCCCTAGCCCTATATGCCAATGCCAGTTACGTAGATATAAAGTCCCTGCAGATCTCACATTGCGGTGGGCCCCCAAACCCTCTGGGGCCCCTGCTCCCAAAGAAAAAAAATTACATAAGCGAATACGAAAGGCGTTATTAACTTCACTGTTTTTAAAGAGAGGGGCCCTGAAATTATCAAGCACACAGCTGAACTGAATCGCAATAGAAACCGATGTGGACAATGGGGTTTTTTAAGGATTTAAGTGAATCGGAGCGACAGTATTTACAAACACTGCAAAAAAAGAGAAGTCCGTTGGGGGCCCCAGAGGCTCGGGGCCCCGGAGCAATGCCCCGCTTGCCCTATGGTAGCTACGGCCCTGCGTGGTGGAAAGATACAGGGGTGAATAGTGTCTAATGTTTTTCGCAATTTGTGAGTTTAATACTGAATTTTAGTGTTTTCTGATGCTGCCATTGTTATTTTCTCGGTTTTTTACATACGAATTGATACTTTAAAACGCTGTAGCCAAAGTATGCAACAGACCCATTGCAATTATTTAGGTCCTTGTGCTTCTTGCGGCGAACCGCATCTGCATCAACAGTGCAAATTTCGAGATGCAACATGCCGTTTGTGTAACTTAACTGGTCACGTAGCTAAAGTTTGTAAAAAATAAAATCACAAAACAAATTCTAGGAGATCCAAAGTAAATTAAATTGATTCTGACACTGATGTTGAACCTATAGAATCGAAAACGAATCACATAGGAACGGAGTTCCTCCGAACATATTCTGTAAATTCTATTCCGTCATCGAAAGCGAAACCTGTTCCCCTTGAAATTCTGATCAATGATAAACCCTTTCACATGGAACTAGACACGGGATCCGCGTGCTCTGTTATTAACTTAGAAACCAAATCAAAATTAATTCCGGAAGAAAAATTATTCCCATCCGAACGTAAGTTCACAAGTTTCACAAAAACAGCCTTTAAAAGTTTAGGTTATGCTAAAGCCCTTGTAACTTATAAGAATATAACCAAATCGCTCAACTTATATGAAGTCGATTTCCCTAGCGACTCTATTCTTGGTAGAGAATGAATTCGAGAGTTCACTGATCTTCTTTCATTTGATGAATTCTTTAACATTATCAACTGCAGGACAACTCTTCTGTACCCGATGACAAATTTAAAAAGAGATTGAATACACTATTAGATAAATACTCTGATCTGTTTAGCGATACGGCTGGAAAGCTAGTCGGTCCACCCATTCAGTTGCATCTTAAAAACGATGAGAAACCTATTTTCGCTCGAGCCAGACCCATTCCATTTAGTCTGAAATAGCAATACGCTGAACAAATTGAAAAAAAAAAACTAACTTCTGAATTTTATGAGAAGGTTATTCATTCTGGATGGGCCAGTCCAACCCATGTGGTGATGAAAGGATCCAAAATAAGAATCTTTGGGGATTACAAATCAACATTAAATCCGCAGCTCGTAAAAGACGAGTATCCTATCCCAAAGGTGGATGAATTATTCAATAAATTAGCTAATGCCAAAATATTCTGTAAATTAGACATTGTAGATGCTTTCATGAATCTTACTTGTAGCAATGAAACCAGTGAACTCATGATGCTGAATACTCCGACACACGGATTAATTCGTCCTTGCCGTGCACACTGCACAGTACGGAATATCAGGTATACCAGCTCTGTGGCAAAGGCGTATTGATGAAGTCCTTATTAATCAGGATAATGTAATCAAATTCTATGATGACATTTTGGTTTTTGCAGATTCCATCGAAACATTATTCATCGCTCTCGAGAAGGTATTTGAAAGACTTCTTAAATCGGGTCTCAAGCTTAATCGATCCAAATGTAAATTTTTTCTTCGCTCCATTGAATTTGTTAGCCATTTCATAGATGCAAAAGGCCTACATAAATTGACTTCTCATGTAGATGCTATCCTTAATGCCCTAAAACCTGCTAATGACGACGAACTTCACATGTTCCTTGGCAAATTTACGTATTATCACTCGTTTAATCAAAATTTGTCGGAGAAAACATTTCCTTTACGACAAATGTTAATTACTTCTCCATTTAAATGGTCGAAAGAAGGATTAAATGCATATGAAATATTAAAAACAGATCTTATTTCGGATCAAGTCTTGGAGCCTTACAACCCTGAACTCCCACTCATGCTTGCAGTTGATGCTGGACCTAACGCTTTAGATGCAGTATTAAGTCATATTATGCCCGATGAAAAAGAAAGGTCAATCGCGTATGCTAGTAAATCTTTAACTACAACTGAAAAAGCTTATCTGCAAATTGATAAGGAAGCATTAGCTATAGTGTGGGGAATGAAAAAGTTCTTTCAATACGTGTATGGAAGAAAAATTAACATCTGTACTGATGATAAAGCAGTGTCTCATATATTCGCTCCAGATGCGTTACTTCCTAAATGTACACTCTCGAGAAGTGCAAATTACGCTTCTAATTTATCAAACTTCAATTATGAAATTCAACTCAAAACCTCTAAATCCAACGCCAATGCAGACTATCTTTCTAGAATTGTCATACCGGAAGGGAAGATTCTTTGGAAATTCATCAAATTCAAGATGGTTTTGACTCTTTCATTGATAATAAAATTTAATTGTTACCTGTAAAGGCAGATGACATTGCCAAAGCTACCCAAGAAGATATAGAATTAGAACCCATCTTAACCGCCTTACTTGCAGGCAAACATTTATCATCGCTTACTCCTAAAAGTCGCAAACAAGACTATACTCATTCCGGTGGATGTTTACTGTTAGGCCATTGAGTGGCGATTCCTTCCATGCTTCAGCAAAAACTTCTACATGAACTCCATCTTGGCCACATTGGCGTGACAAAGATGAAAGGAATCGCGCGCTCCACCCTTTATTGGCCGAAGATAGATGCAGACATAGAACAAGTAACGAAAAAATGCGAAGCTTGTTTGTACAATGCAAAAATGTCTGCCAATTTAATTCACATTACTGGGAGTATCCTCAAGAACCTTGGAACCGTCTTCACTTAGATTATGCAGGACCAATCCACAATAAATATTTGTTATTAATTGCAGACGCCTCTTCGAAATGGGTTCAAGCAGCAGTCACATCAAGAATGACTTCGGAAGCTACGTGCCATCATCTTGCTCAAACGTTTGCACTTTTTGGTATACCTAATACGATTGTCTCTGACAATGGACGTCAGTTTACCTTACATTATTTCAAGCAGTTTTTACGAATGTAAGGAGTCCGGCTTCACAAAACAATAGCACCGTATCATACCAAATACTGATTTAGTTCGTAAGTTTGAATAGCACAATTATGTGTTTGATTAAGCACCTTATTTAATTCTTGTTAATACGAGGGGAGAATTGTTATGTACCGAACATCGGTTACTTTCTGTTAAGGTTGGCAACGTTAGTTGTAAGACAAGGAAATTAGCCCTTGTCAGGTGAACACACTGATTTTGTAATTATCATTAATAAACCGTGAATAAGTCTAGACTAACGTATCTCCACTCTCTTGATTTTATCCATCCATGTATCCTTTTAATTTATCAAGCTATACTTAAAATTATAGACATAACAGGTTCAATAAATCTAAAAATTCTGTAGAAACCACATTTTGCCAACTGTGCTAAAGAGGGGCAGCTTTTACTTAGCATTACAGGGCAGCTTTTACTTAGCATTACAGTGCAGCTTTTAATAGTAGAGTAGTTCCCATTTTTAATAATGTCATTCAACACAAGAGGGGTGGAAATCGCCAGTGGCGTTATTTAAGAGGGGAGGGCAGGGTGGGAAATCCCCCCTCCCCCCAAGGATTCGAAGTCAGGCTCAAAAACAGGAACGAAGTATAATGATGAGAGAAAAAAAAGGGTCATCAGATTTTTGCTACCCCCAAGCCGGCTCTATGGCTCTAAAATTAAATTGATGAGCAAAAAAAAAAAGAAGGTCATCATGCTTGAGGGGGGGGGGGCAAGGTCAAGGGCTTGGCCGAGCCGAACTCGAAATGACGCCCCTGGAAATGGCCTCTTTTTTTTTTTTTAGTTCCTTTTTGCTGACTATGTATAACCAACGGTATCGTAAAGTCTGCGTCTGCCCCTGATAGACTTAAACCCGTTTCAAGTGCTAATGGCAACTTAAGTTTTATTTCTTTTTCTCTTTATTCATTCCCAAAGATCGCACAACAAGTGACCCTACACAGTGTAACATCGCGGTGAGTCTTACTGCTCAGTGCAAACTTTAATTCCACCTTGGGGGTAACACCTTTATACCCGGTGAGACTGTTGATAGTAAACAAGGTGTCCCACACCACCCGATCACCCCTTTATTTTTCGAAAACGGCTGGTTATTCAGTCTTGAAATCGAAAAGTTGAACGGGAAATTCGTCCAATTTCCCCCCCCCCGATATTTTTAAAATCCCCAATTTCCCTCTTCGCGAGTTTTCGGAGGAAGGCTCAAAATACACAATTCAAGTTAGGTTAGGTTTGGCCCTCGAAATTAAAGGTGCATTCGATACTTATTCTAGCCGGCCGCGCTTGCAGCTGCCGAGGAGGCACTGTGGCCTGGGGAAGTGATAAAGTGCATCCCGTTTAAATCATTGTATACATGTATCCATGTCGTACCTATGTATCCTTTCTGGGGAGGGGGGAAAGGGATTCCACAAAAAAATGAAATTATAATTTTACTAAACATCGGGTTAGATCCTTGTCTGAGTGTCCAATTTCAAAACATAGTAACCTTCTATTTTCGAGTAAAACGTGGTAAAAGAATAGTCTGGAACACCCTGTATTTTTTTTAATAACAATGATAGTCAAGCAAAATATTATAATGGGAGCAAGATCAACAATGCAGTTAAAACTTCTGACACTTTTAACTAATTTACCGATTGATAATGGTGCTGTGAGTGTACCGAAACGTCTCGGAAGTTTTCATTTCATTGTTGGTCTAGTTCCCATTCTAATCTTTTGTTTGTCTGTGATGTTTTTTGGCCATTTAATTCGTAATTGTTTTAAATAAAATGATTTAAAAATAACTATACCAACCTTGGTTTGAGTGGTGGTTTATTAGGAAATGTAAGTTTCTTCGGTTGTAAAAAAACAAGGAAGATGTATCGATACATACCTGCAGACATACGATGGTTGAAACACAACAAATTAGATTATTTTGCTCAAATAATCCATGCATTAGAACATCAGTATAGAGCTCGCCTCTTTAACAACTAACGAATAATCGTTTTGAAATGAAGCATAGCAAGGTTGAACGAGATATTTGTTTTTGTTATTTAATTTGTCTGCCCCAGTAAGTGCACTACTGCATGGTCGTAAGTTCATCTCAATTCGTTCAAGAATTACCGAGATAAAGCCTTTGGAAAAATAAGAACAAAATTCTAACGATGGTGTAGGGAAGTTTCATGTCTCATCTTCTTGCGCATAGTGATTGAAGTGATACTAGAGGCTTAAAAAAAATTGGGTACCATAACCGAATGCGTGATGCCACGGCACGGGGTACAAAACTTGGCAAACATTTATAACACGAAATTACTTATTCAAACGGGGGAATACACTGGAAGTACTGAACCTTTAGGATTTTCTTTAGTACTAAACGGAGTGTGGTAGAGTAGAGACCATTGATAACCTCTCATCATTATATCTACCATCAATAGTGAAATATTTATTAATCCACGAGACCCCTTAAGATGTTCTGATGGAATTTCTGAAATGACACTAGTCCTGTAAACAAGTGAAAGGGTCAAAGGGATCAAGATTCAAGCGTAGTGGATGGGTTCCAGTTTGTTTCCTAGTGGAACACAAGAAACACGATCGGTGGCCCCTGGTCTACTCGTCAGAGTGCTTAGATTGATCCGTTTCGTTTTAATGTAAACGTCAAAACAACCGCGATAGCTAACCGTTGGAAAACCAGGAAAGTATTCCATTATGGTGCCTTGTTTTTCCTAAATATTTAATGTTTTGGAACTTTCACCTAAAAATCTTAGCTAACCCTTAACCCCACATGTAGGTCTGCGAGACTCCCATGAAAACTTTCTGTTGATGTACCGGGAAAACAAAGGGAGGTAGGGGCCTGGGTATTTTTCTATCCTTATCTATAGTATTGGAGAGCACGCACACCAAGTGGCAATACTGGTGCGTGCTTGGAAGCGCGAAAAAAAATTCTGTTTCATGCGATAGGGAGTCTGAGAGACTCCTAGTCCGAGTTATTGTAAGTTTTAAACCTGAGTCAATTTGCCTAATACTGAGGTTGTGATGACTCATTCTGCAGAATAATTTTCTGGGCAGCTTCCAAATAGGGAAGCAATAAAGCAAGAAATAAAAAAATAACGTGTAACACAACAAATTCTCTAATCAATTACCACGCGCTAAAATAGTACTGAGCTGCAAAATCAAACCACTGCAAAATTGATGCGCCACGCCGATAGAGACTTTAGGGCCCCTGTACTCCCTTTACTCAACCAAAAATCCCATACAAAAATTTTTAAGACACAGGTTTGCAGTTTTCAAACAGAACCTAGTGAAAAATTGAGGAAACAATTTGCCTTTCAGCAAAAATAATAGTGGGAAGCTCACAGACCTATTGTTGGACTGAGAAGTTTTGCCTCGTCCGGGGTTACGGACTAAAGATGTTTTAATTCCGAATTTCGCACTGAAAATTTTTGTGTTTTAAAAGGACTTCAAATGTTGACTATCAAGACCCTTATATACTTGAATGTCCAAAATTTCTTTTATTTGATCCACCCTACCGTGAGAGATTTTAAAAGTAACAGGGCAACAGGAGATGCAGATATCACTCAAAACCATAACAAAAGGTCCCCCGAATTGATAGAGGTTTTCTGGAGGTCTTCTCTAGTATTATAGGAGGGAAAGAGGGTCTTCCCCGGGAAAAATTGGAAGAGAAAGTATTCATAGGGTTTTCCCTAGTATTTATTGCACGGTGAGTCCGTGCTAAGAAGATAACCATACCTTGCTAAATATGTTTATCCTACTATTTTCAACGACTCCTAAACGTTCCTTCGTTTTAAAATGTACCTTCTCGATGTTAAAGAGATCATACAACATACAACAAAGAAAAACGCGTCATTCAGACCAAAGTGAGCCTTTAGATCTATGTTTTGGCAATCGCATGTTACGCGTTATGTGGGCAAAAATGGAATAATCGTGGGTAATTGTTTCATGACTTAAACCTCCAAAATATCATGGCATTTGTGAAATTTAAAGAGGATACCCACAGTGACAACCCTCCGCGTGTCAAAAATTCTGATCTGAAATTAAAAATGATCACTCGTTTCCAAAAATTACGAAACAAAATTAGGTTGAGAGAAAATATTTGGAACAAACCCATTCCTGGTTTCGGATCAGGTGAAACATATTCAACTAAAGTGTTATTTCTTGATGAACTTTTGGTGCCGTAAGTATTTGTTACCATCCAGTGTAACCATTCATAAGTATTGAAATCATCAAGAGTTGGATTAGCCAAACCTAAAAAGTCCAGACAAATTTCCGCGATCAATTTTGATTTTACGAGGGTGGACAAAGAGATAAGTAGCTGTCTTTCCCTATTTCCTTTGCCCATCACTCTTGACTACCTGCAAACGCACAGCAGTTGTCAGACAGGAGCTTTCCATATGGATGTGCCATTTAATGGCCTACGTTGGCCAACTTCTTTATTCAGAATAGACGATTGGAAGTACATTTCCCGTTGCAAAAACAATGAATATAATTAGTGTAGATGCTTTAGAATAGGTATAGTTGAAGCTAATGATAAAAATAAGGTTGGTTCTTTTTATTTATATTACGCATCACATACCTACCTCACTCATGGGTAGAATTCACGATTTGAATAGCTTTGAAAATTACTCTCAAAATATCCAGACGACAGATATGGAATGGCAAGGTTTGCCATCCTGGGCTTAGCAGATGAGGGACTCAAAAAAATATAGTGTTTGTAGCTTCACCTCAGTAAAATGTTTCGATCTTAGGCAACAATAAGGATTTAGAGAGGCAACAGCGAGTCAAAGCGGCTTTTGAGATAGTCAACATCGATTACGGCTTTTGACTTTCATCATGTTCCAGTATACCAGTATACGATAAACTATCTTTGAGCAATGTCAGTGTTAGTGGGAGGGATGACTGATGAGGTTTGAAAAGGCCCCTCAAACTGAAATATGGAAAAAAGAGGTCAGAGTGTCCTTCAAATAGGTCTCCAAGGTTTTTACCTAAAAATAGAGCACACACGTGGGGATGCTTTTATGGCTGGATCATGTTGGATAAACAAGATTGTTTCGAGGATAACAGAGCGACTCCGTGAGCAGTACCGTGGAGTTTTGCAGATTGGATTACACATTCGGAGGCTTACGGATCCATAATCTACAAATATTGTCTCTATTCGAAGAAACAGGCGCTATCAAATCATATTTACTCGAAACCTTTTAAAAGTCAGGAAAGTTTTGGATAAATCAGGATTCGTGGAAGAATTGTTTACCGGAACTTTGAGGGCAGGATGAGAGGCACTTATTCTGTATTTATCATGAATAATTTAGCCATGAAAGGCTGACTTTTGAAACAAATCAATTTAAAATCTCTGACACCTAGCAATATTTTGCAAATGTTTAATTTTGTTACCTAGTAGAAAGTGAAAACACGTGCTTTACTGCTATGAATAATTTTTTCGACTGCTTCTCCAATAAGCCTCAAGAAAATAAGCAAATGAAAATAATGATTGGGTGAGGGGAGGGGTTACAGATGCTCCCAGAGTTTTCTGTTGACAAGGGTATCAGGATGTCATATTCACCTCAAGTCTTCTCCTGGAGGGCAGATATACAAATTGTACAACTCTACAGGCATTGTTTCTCCTGATCAAACATATGATGTACCTAAACAAAATATTTAAATTTTTACTCCTAACATTGTTTAGGCAGCTAAAAGTTGTCAGTAAGTAGGAAATTCCTCAATTTAATTTTTCAGAGATTAGATATTTGTGTTTGAGCCTTGACTGCGTTCCACCTGTATGGTGGGTTTCATCCTCCCCCTTTTGAGGCAGTACAGATAAAAAGTTGCTATCTTCACTATTACAATGATGACGATTAGCTCAAACCACCATTTTTTCTTTCTCAGCCCGCTCAAAAGTTATAGAGGGAGGAAAACACTCCTGTTAAACCCTGTATTTATGAATATTGAATACGTGATTTATCTAAGGATGCAAGTCTTACGGGGATTTCCATTTATCTTAAGGTCCTAGGGGAGAGAGGAGGGTAAATTTTTTGAAACAACTTGAAAAGGAACATGGAAGCACTATGACCAGAAAAGACTAATGTTCGCGCCGCCTAAAGTCTGCGCTAGCGTTTGAATTTGCCGCCGTATCGAAAGCTCCGCCCGCGATCAGAGATCAGAGGCCGAGGTTTGCCGACCCCGACCGAATCGCCCCGCACCCCGCGCCAAGTACCCCGTCCAGCTGATCCGCGATGAGCTGACCGGTGCCCGCGACCCGGCACTTGTGGGTCTGATTTTGTGTGTGCTGCGGCTTCGAATTGATCTCTCTCTCTCGCTCTGCCTACGCATCCTCAATTGCATGATGGTTTTCGGACTCAAGGGTTTTTGGGTAAGAGTTTTCTAGTCTAACCGCCCCCTTCCTTCTCCCCGTTAGTTTTTAGTTAGTCTGCCTTTCTTTCTAGCTTTTCGCCCTTTTTGCTTCGCCGAGCCGCCATGTGGCTCGGCATGCCCTAAACCTTAATAATACCTCGAGTGACGTGACGTCAGGACGTAAATTAGCGAATCGCGATGTAGCCCAGGATTTTCAGGTGAGTCAGAAATAAGCAGCAATGCTCTCGTGTGTTTGTCCCCAATTTATAACGTGATGGAAGCCGGGCCCCTGATTGTCGATTCTGTTAGATCGCGTGGGCGATAGAGTGCTGGATCAATTATTGGGGTCCCAGCGATCCCTATATTACAATCCACTACAAAGACCCCGGACTGAACAACTAATCAAGATCCCTTCCAAATCTGTATGACGCAATCAGCTAGAGACGTAAATTTCAATATCGGTTCAGGGAGCTGATCGGGGACTTCATAGTTAACCATATCGATAAAACTGAAAACAAGTGACACGATTGGGTGAGAGATCGATTCAGGGTGGATCTTTTTCGAAAATCATTGTCCAGAATTGCTCGATAAGTAAAGGTTGCACCGTAGACACCTTTACATAACGAGTGACTGAACAATGGTTTTCAAAAGACTTCCGCCCCACATCGGTCTCCCACCCAATCGTGTCACTTGTATTCAGTTTTATCGATCTCTTCAACTATGAAGTCCCCGATCAGCTCGCAGAAGCCACTTCAAACCCTCAAATGCAAGTCCATCATTTGGAATTCACACGTTCTTGTAGTTGCTCCAGCCTCTAAGTGACGGAATGTGGAGAAAATTAATGGTTGGAAAGTGATGAAGTCCCAGAAAAAAGGACTTTATGACTCACCGGATTAAATAGATAGTCGATTATAGTTAATAAATGCTGGTTCGGAGTACTGTTGAAGCCCTCTAGACCAAGACTAGGAAAGCGGCATCAAAATTGAACCGACTCAAAAGGAAAGCTCTTCACTACATGTCCACACTTTTTAAATTTATATTTTAAATTTTTAGCCGTTCAAAAGTTCAGGTATTGCCTCACGTTTCATACACTCTGGAAACACATCGCAACAGCATGTAACTCAAATACCTATCATTAGGATACTGTAGAAGCTTCGTGCAGGCCCTTCCCACTTTAGCAGTGCTGGTTGATGTTTCAAATCTCTAGGGAAGAAGACGCGAGAGAATTCTATTTCCGTATCTTTTGTATACTGCACCTGGACAAATTGAATACATTGACAGTGTATTAGGCAAATTCAAATGGGTACACTTAATATAACAACAGTTTTTCAATTACTGAGAAATTAAAGAAGGGTATCTTTATAAATTTTGATGAACGCAAGATCCACTCAATATGTTTTACATTCTTGGAAACAATTATTCGTTTTCCCTCACTATCTCGTGTTATTCTTAAGGTAGAAAAATATCTGTCACTCACACTAGAGCATATGATTCTAAGTGTCTCTGTGCAAGACGTTGCGGTCACCTTATCCTTTGTCTTATTTCTATCGTCAGCTGCGCAGTGAATAATAACGCTGGATTTTTAAATGGGAATTCTTTATTCAAGCATACTTTTTGAAAAGTTTTAAATATTTTATTTCGCTATTTTTCACCTATGCTACAAAAAAACATAAAAGTAAAAAAACTCACTTCGCTTTTTTCATAAATGGATGGAGGTAGGTATCCATAATCAGGAAGACATGTGGCTTGTACATAACTTAGAGGGACCCATTTTCTGGGATCTGTCTT
Source organism: Trialeurodes vaporariorum (assembly GCA_011764245.1). Lineage (NCBI taxonomy): Eukaryota > Metazoa > Arthropoda > Insecta > Hemiptera > Aleyrodidae > Trialeurodes > Trialeurodes vaporariorum. The sequence goes on along the minus strand of VMOF01000111.1, from coordinate 44,315,222 downwards.
TATCAAGCCTCCTAGAGCAACAGCGACATGGAAGAGGGGGAACACCCGAACACACTCTGAGATTGAACTTTTCTTGTGAAAGCCTTATTCTTTTAGTGTTGCATCTTGACCATGTATTGAACTTGCCAAAGGAAAAACATATTTGTTGTATTGTTTTATCTTTGGTGCATAAATAATGATCCTGGATATTTTCAGATGTTTTCTTTAAGCAGTTTACTAGATACGAACTTACAATTTGGCGCTGTCTTTTATAGTAAAATTAGGAAAAATGGAGGAGAATCATTTTGTTCCCGCCGTTTAAGCATATCACCTGACTACATTCCATATGAAATATAATAAACAATGATGTTGCACTTTTTTTCTATGTAAAATACCATAACCTGACAATGGCAGCATCGGAAAACACCAAAATTCATGAATAAGCTCACAAATTGCGAAAAACACTTCACACTATTCACCCCTGTATCTTTCCGCTACGTGCACGATATTTCGTGAGATGAGCGCTGCACATTCAAATAACCATGGCCAACAGTCATCACAGCTGACTTCATAAATAAATAAACAGCAAACATTGACGGCGTCTGTTCGACAATTACGTCTCAATATCCAAAATTCCTCTCAATAGGTTATGAAAGGTACGGAAACCGAAATTGGTGTCGAAAAATTATCGATATGAAACAATAACAAACAGGAGTTCCAATTATGATTCAAACTTCAATCATCATTTTTAGAACTCCTGTGCGTTATCGTTTCATTTCGATAGTTTTTCGACACAAATATCGATTTCTGTACCTTTCTCTACCTATTATGAGGAATTTTGGTTATTGAAAAGTAAGAATTCGAACAGACGCCGTCAGTGTTTAATGTATTTTTGTTTATGAAGTCAGCTGTGATGACAGTCGGCCATGATTATTTGAATGTGCAGCGCTAATCTCGCGAATAATCGTGCACTTTGATGGAAAATTACAGGGTCAAATCGTGTAAAGTTTTTTTGCAATCTGTGAGTTTATTAATAAATTGTACGTTTTCTGATGATGCCATTGTCATTTTTGCGGCTTTTTCAATAGGCATTGATACTATGAAACGCCCCACCCTACGTGTGCAACAGACCCATCAAGAACATTTCTTTCGGTAAGACTAATCAGGCAGTTTAGTAATGATTAGTCAACCTCATGATCCAACCACTATCCATCCTTGATTTTTACGACCTGGATCAATGAAGCAACAAACCTGTGATATCATGCTTTTAAAAGCAACGTTCATTCCGATGATTGTCCTTTAATGTAAAGTTTATTTAAATTAAGGTGTTCTCTGTTCCAAACTGCAGCTAATGAAAGAATCATCAAAATTAGTTGAAACTTGTATGAATATAATCTACGATGGGAGCGTCAGTGATTTACCTTGATGGTGAAATTCGGTGCCACCGGCAAGACGTCTGGGACAACACCATAAACATTCAATAACCCACGCATGTACTCGTCCAAAATAATTGGGTACTTCAGAGTTGGTCTTAGAATGTTTTTCTCGGTCTTTATAAAATTTAATGATACAATGACTGAAACCAGAATGATAACTTTGCAACTTTTAAATTTGTCTCTACTCGAAACTGGTTGCATGTCATGTCTAGTTGTGTCCGATCTAAACGACTTTACTAAAACGGTAACAAGCATATCCACTTTTTTTTCTTTTCTTTTAAAAAGAAAGGAGTGTGTTTAAAGTCATGAAAATTGATTTTTCACTAATAATATTTGGAGTCTTCTTGCGGTTGAACAGAGTTATCGGGGATGATAGAAGGCGTACGCCAAAGAGGTCTGCATGTGGCCTGTTTTTGTATTTATTTCCTAGAAAAAAGGATGAAGTTTAAGATTAAGTTTAAGTCTTTTAACCACCAACATACATATTAATGCCAATCAACATATTTTGAAACTAGAGGCACAGAATATGCTAATCAGAACGGAAACTCTAATTCATTTTCAAACATTCTTTACTTCCGATTTTATTCGGGTCCACCATGTTGGAAAGTAAGCATTTTCGGCAATCTTCGGCAACTTTTTTACCACATTTTGAGGAGTACTTAGGCTTGTTCTCAGTACTATTTTGGCATATTTAGAAGACTTTTTGACTCCATTTTGAGGACTTCTTAGCACTATTTTGAAGGTTTTTTGACATCGTTTGATACATTTTTCCCGATTTTATAGACTTTGGAAGCTTATTTTGAGTGTTATTTAGGCATATTTGAATGAATTTTGGACTGTATTTAGAGAAATTATTGGGCTTATTTGGAGTATTATTTAGTCGTCATCATTTGTTGACGTTTGGGTCTTATTAATAGGACTTCGGGCATATTTTGTGGAGTATATAGAGTTGTTTTCAGAACTATACAGACCAGCGCCGGATTTAAATTAACCCTTTCTAGGAAAATTATTCCTTGAAAGGTGTTGATCTATTAATCAACAACCGTTAATATAAATAGTAATAAAATAATAAAACCAACCCTTCAGGAATAATATCTGATTGTAATAAGAAACTCTTTTTTTAGACATGCAGAAGACAACTGGAAAACTAAAACTGTTTCCATGGATACATGGATAGATAGATTATTTGAATAAATAGGGGAACATTCTGCCCCCCTTGAGCTTTGCTCAAAGAATGAAAAACAATCAATATGAAAATTTAGGAGTGAAAAATGGAAAAAGTAGAAATAAAGTTTTTTAAGAATGTTGCACTCGAAAGGGAGAGGACACAGGTCAAAGATTGTTCTAATGTAAAGTCCGTGAGGAGTTTTAACTGTGACTACACGCAGTGAACCGGGATGAGTGTCTGTGATGCGGCCCAGCATCCAGTATGGTGGAGGGAGGAGACGATCTTTGAGTGCCGACAGTTGGGTTCTCTTGGGTATCTGTTTTCGATTGATTCCAGTGTTTTTGCCTGTTGGTTTAAGAAGTCAAGGATGTCCTTATTTTTTGGAATTTCTTTGGAAGGGAAGGTTTTTTCCCACTCAAGTAAAGTTCGGGTGTCTAACTCGGATGTTATCACTTGAATGAGCAAAGGATTCCAGGATGTTGTCTCGATGTTGAGAGAATTTAAAGATTGTATTGCTTGATTAATTGTATTAAACAGCTTCTCCAGATCCTTGTAATTCAGCTTTTCCGGTTTTCTTTGACTTTTGGGGCGGTAAAGGTTGAGAGTGGCTTCGCAGTGATGCTTTATAATGAATTTAGAATTTTCAAATTCTTTCGTTAAAATTTGCAACGCCATAGTATTTCTTGTCGATGAAATCTACATTCTTGATGAGTTCTGCGGCCTTGTCTGTCAAAGAACTTTCTAAGTAATGGAACTTCAGTATTAACGGAATACTGTCATTTTCATTGACCAGTGAATGAAAGATTTGGAAAAAAACTTGGCCAATTTTCATGTTTGCCAGCAAATGTGGGTAATTTTGGGAGCTGTAAGTGATTTGTCTTGGAATGTTGTTCGATCTGAGAACTGGCGTATGGCAGCACTTCTGATGAGGCTGAAGTGGGTTTCATCGTCTTTTTAGCAGTACCAATCACTTCATAATACATATTCTCAAAGGTTTCCAACTCATTTTCGTCTAAAATGTTTTTATTCAATTTTTGAATTGCATGGAAGACGGTGTAAAATTGTGAGAATAAATTTTGAGAATCATTATATCGAGCTTCTACAGCTTCGGCAAGTGATGACGTATCTAAATATTTCTTGAAGCGGAACAGCTGACGGGTTAGACGGTCCTTTGTTTCTAATAGCTCGTTCATTTCTGCCGATGTTTGGTGACTTTGATGAGAGGTTTCTGGTGGTTTTGTTGAATGGTGAGCGCGAGTCGTCATTCTCGACTTTGGCTTCATTTTAGTCTGAAACGTCGTTATCAAAGAAACATATGTTTTCAATTCACTAATTTACAATTATTGAGGTTTTTTCTCTCTCTCTCTCTCTCTCTCTCTTTTTTTTTTTTTTTTTTTTTTGTCTCTTGTTTTCTCTTTTGGGCATGACAGATTGCTTTAGTAGGGTGCGACCACTTACTGCAAGTCTTACAATTTTCAATAATGCTTGGTGAGGGCGCTACCACTGTTTAAATACCAAGGCTTACATAAAATCTGATAGCTTGCGGGAGGGGCGACCTCACACTACAAGTCTGATCACAGATACCATGCTTATTAATTTAAGCAATTGCCATTCCTGATAAGGGTTGCTTACATGCAGGAACTAAGGCTGTTATTAATTTTTGTTATTTTGCCCTGTAATGAGTGAATTGACAACATAATGCAGTAAAGTTTCCTATTTATCTTTGATATGGAGGCGATAGCTCTCTTCATATCAAAAGTAGAAGCAAGGAGGCAAATGCACTCTGCAAGCTTATGTAAGAATGGAGGCGAATGCACTCTTCATGTATTGTATATATTTTCACTTTTTTATTTTAGTGAATTTGAGGTTATCTTCGTGGAGCAACGTTGAGGTTATGAATTCTTCACAACTTCTGTATTTTATTCCTTTTTCTTTTTGTAATCACGTCGAGGTCACCATTTGTTGATCTTTTAATCAACAACCGTTAATATAAATAGTAATAAAATAATAAAACCAACCCTTCAGGAATAATATCTGATTGTAATAAGAAACTCTTTTTTTAGACATGCAGAAGACAACTGGAAAACTGAAACTGTTTCCATGGATACATGGATAGATAGATTATTTGAATAAATAGGGGAACAATAGGTATTCCACCCAACCACCCACCCACCCCTTACTTTTTTGTATCAAAGTAAAAAGTTCTTTTTTGGGGGGGGCGGGGGGTTGAATAAGGGTTTCATAACCATCCTCTGGAGAAAAGGGATGCTTTGACATACCACCCCCCTCCCCTTGAGCCCAGAAGGTTTTATGGTTTTCACACAATAATTATTACAAGTCGATATAAGTGAGTACGTCCTTTTTTTTTTTTAAAAAAAAAAAAAAATTGTATCCTTCTCCAGCAAGCTTTAAACCAGTGTTCAGAGAATGGAAGACAAGCACTCAGCAAATTTGCCATTCTCACAAGGATAATTTAACGATGCGAAAAAAGCAACTTTATAAGAGAGAGGTCCGACGTGCGGAAGAAAATTAGCTCAAAAAGTCAAATATTTGGGGCTTTATTAAAGGGCTCGGTGGAAAAACTTCCGAAACACTTGTCTCATTGTTTTTTTGACACAATCAATTTACCTTATAAGCAAAACACAAACTAGGAGGATTCAGTGTGACAGGACATTAAATGTTCTTCGCACCATCAAGACAAAGAATTTGAACCAATACATTGGGAAAGACCATAGTTTATTGATAAAAATAGTCATGTTATAACCAAGTCATTTCAACTTCTTTGATGAGAAGTAAAGAAAATATGTCCGCAAGCAAGATGCATCAATTAAAGATGCAATGTTCTCCACTGTTGGTCACAGTAAATGGTAAAATGTGTTTGTCTGAATTTTTCTTAAAGTAGTTTTATGACTTCAAATAGACCTAATATCACAACATTTAGAGAAGGGTGAGAATGTAGTAATAATCGATCATTTCAGGACACGTTTTGACAATCATTAATTTTTAAATATCTCACTGTCATTTGTGGCAGGGTTCTGTTTCGGTGTTATTTCCCATCACTTGTCCGTGGTTTTAATGCTGGGTTTGAAATTAATCGATGGTCGTATTGCGATGCCAAAACTGCAGGAGACAAAATGTGACTGCCTCGGGATCTCCTAAAGAATACTTTTCAGCGAATTTATTCGTCGAAAATTTCTCTCTCCGAGGCTCTTCCCGGCTGAAATGAAAATTATTTAGTGGAGACATCAACAGCTGAATAAATTCAACAAAAAACTTTCTCTTAGTACTGTATTTTTTTATTGAATGTAAGAGAAGATGAAAAATACACTACTGGCTGTTGAAAAAATTCAGAGCTATACCAAAATAGCACCAGCACTGACTAAACGCCTACAAATTCTTGGCTTGAGATTTGCGGGAGTGAGAACGGAGGGAAGTAAAATTTGAAGGAGTGGGAATGGACAGAAAGAGAAAAAGCAGTATTGCGCTCAATAGGTGTGAATAGGTCAATAGGTCTGAATAGGTCAATAGGTTGTTTTTCGTCTTCTATAAATTGAAGTTCAAAATTCTAGACGTACCATGCAGCAAAATGTGTCTCATTCCGTTTATTCTCACTCGGTCTTTTTCCCTCTTGTCAAATCTTGCTCCCTTCTGCTCAGATTCCGGCGATCCTTAACCCTTCTTTTCTTGGAAGAAGTAAGCGCTTCAACTACAAGTCCAAGAAAAAATAGATTCCACCAGGAATAAATTGAAAGGAAAAGTTCAGCGGCATCAAAACAAGCAGATAACTTGAAAGAATCCGTAATTCAAGTCAATTTAGGGTTACGATTCATTTTTTCAATTTTCATAGCAAAAAACCCGAAAACCCCATCTTAAAATTATAGGAACTCTTTACAATGCTAGATTGTAATTCTACATTTAACGGAGTAAATGTACGACTTCAATAGTTTGAAAATCAAGAGGAATCGCTTTGCAGGAATCTGGTTGGCAACTTCTATTTGCCACTATGGGGATGAAGACCAGATCTGCGCTATGTCGTCAACTATTTCGGTCAGTGCCAAAATTATTCAACTAAAATCTACGAGGAACATCCTGAAAATAAAATTAGTTTTTAATTTACAGCTACTCGTGGACAACATAAGCAAAAACTGTTTAAACGGCGTGAAAAAGGGGAGAATATTGAGTAAAATGAGTGGTACGGGGCATCAATAGCTCATGAAACACGGTCAAGAGAAGTTGTGAAAATAGAGTCCAGTACTTTGCGGCTCTCAACCTCAATAGTAGTACCTTTGCAAATTTTTTGCGTGGCATCATTCAAATTTTTTCGCTCCAGGTTTCACATTTGTATATATTCACAAACAGCATATATGAAAAAAAAATATAGGCGTTGCAATGGGTCTGTTGCAAACTTTTGCCACAACAATTAAGAGAGTATAATCTAATGTAAAATCGCCTGCAAACTCCAATGGTGGCATCAGAAAGTCATAAAATGCAATAATGAACTCACAAGAGGCGTTTATTGAAATCCAAGATGGCAGAGAAATATCGAGCACTTTGTATGCTTACACCACGAACATACAAGGATGGCCAACTTTGACGACCTCACTGAAGGTAGAGGTTATGTGTTTGTTTACGTTGTGATTGGTTGTGATCGATATTGTGAGGTTGGCTGTCCTTGGATGTTCGTGTTGCATGCATGCAAATTGCTCGATATTTCTCCGCCATCTTGGATTTCATTAAACGCCTCTTGTGAGTTTATTATTGCATTTTATGACGTTCTGATGCCACCATTGGACTTTTCAGGCGATTTTACATTAGATTCAACTCTCTTAATCGTTGTAGCAAAAGTTTGCAACAGACCCATTCCTATCGTTTCTCAATAGAAATAACATACAGTTTTGCGCTTTTCGTTTGGCTGTAGTTATGGAGAGGTAAATCACATAGAATGATATTAAACGTGGTTAAATATTTCTGTTCGGATGTCATAGAATGTGACGATACCAGAGGGAATTGAAGTTGTTATATCCCTATTTATGTTGGCACTCCTAAGACTGTAAGATAGGGGACTATAGCCCCGTCAGGTTGGCACATGAGGCCGTTCCTTGTTTAACCTAATACATTATATTTTATCTTCGATCCGAGCTCGGTGTCAATCTCCATTCTTTCGTCTCTCTCCTTATTTTCCCGATATGAATAGCAACCATATTTATTCCTATTTCACAATATAACAATTGGCGACGAGGTAAATCATAAATCGCAATGTATCGCTCAATTTTAGCTCGTAACTCGTGATTCTTTTTTCGTATCGTGTCGGTTCCGTCGGTTTCACGGTCTCGTAACCTCGTTATCATGTCTCTCAACACGTGTATCGCGTCGTATATTCAACTCGTGCCTTCATCATGATCACTTATCCTGTTCCTTTGAAACTCAATTTGGCTGCTGAACCCTTTCAATCATCAAAATCCGGCTGAAGAAATCATCTCAACATGGATGCTGCACAATTTCAACAATTTCTCGCCACATTCCAGAACTCCATACAACAAGCCTTCGCTGCTCAAACCAACGCACCGGCTCCGGTAATTCTCAACTTCGAATCATTCAACCGCTCTAGTGAGACTTTTTCTCAATATCGAGAAAGATTTGATAATTTTGCATTGCTTAAGGGTATCAGTACAAATTTGTGTCTTCTCAAACAAACCTTTCTTAACTGTGTAGGTTCCGAGATCTACGAACTAATCAAAACCACAATCGCACCGAAAACCATTGATGAAACATCTTACGCTGAAATTGTTTCTTCACTTGAAACCTTGTTAAGCCCTAAACCCAACGTACTGTTGGAGCAACATAGATTTCTCACTCGTATCCAAACTGAATCGGAATCAATCAGCGATTATGTAAGCATTAAGAAAATTTGCATCTAACTGTAATTTGATTGTTCTTGCAATAAATCTGTCTCTAATTTATTTTTAAGAGCTCAATTTATTAGAGGTCTTCGTAACTCAGCTATAAGAGAGAAACTCCTAACGGAAGAAATTGATGATTTTCCCAAGCTCGTTGATAAGACCTTGCTTATTGAATCGTCATATTTAAGTAACAAAGAAATCAAAAATTCTAACCTCGAATCTAATGGTGCTAACATTAACTTAATCTCTAAATCTTCTCGTAGATTCGCTTCATCTAGCAACTTCAACCGAAATTCTCGTGAACGCTCAAGACCTAAATCTTCTTCCTACCGCGGTGTGTCTCGTAATCGTCAACATTCCAGACATAATTCTAGTCACCGCAACCAAAGCCGATCTCGCCCAAAAATTAATTTGCATGAACTTGGCATCTCTGATCTATGCACCAAATGTGGGCACAACAACCACAAAAGGGATGAGTGCTGGTCCAAGCCTCATACGCTGAAGTGTCAAGCATGTAATCGAACGGGTCACGTTTCTAAGGTATGCATCACCACCTTGAGCCGCCAAAAGCGCAACAAAGTCCAAAACCTTAGCGAGGATGAAAATTTGTATGCTGATTTTAATTCTGGAGTTGATGATATTCTTCGACTAACAAGTAAGGTCACCGTAAACTTATTTTCTAATTATTCTAGTCATCCTGATGATGATGCTCGAAAATATTTTATAACTGTTTTTATTAATGAAACCCCTGTTAAGTTTGAAGTGGATTCTGGCTGCGGGTACACTCTCTTACCTCAATCAGAATATGTAAAACTCAACCTACCTGGCAAACTTGAGCCTTGCTTGAAACAATTTAGAACTTACGATGATGGACTTGTTATTCCGCTTGGCATTAAAACTGTTAACGTTCGTTATAACAACAAAACCATCAATCACACATTCTATGTGGTTCCTTTTAGCTTTACTGCGCTCTTAGGTAGAGCCTGGATTAGAAGCCTTCAAATTAACCTGTCTGAACTTGACTGTCCTAAAAATTCCATAAAACTGCCTGTCAAAATTAATTCAATTCAGCCCATGTCAGTTGATGAAATCTCCAAAAAATTCCCTTCTATTTTTGAGCAACGTGTAGGCAAAATTCCTGATGTACAATGCTCTCTTCATTTCAGAGAAAAAGCAAAACCTGTTTATCATAAACCTAGGGATGTTCCTTATTCCCTACGCCAATCTGTCGAAGAAGAAATAAAAGAATTGCAAAAAGATGGTATTATCACCCCTGTATCAAAAAGCGACTGGGGCTCGCCTATTGTCCCCATTCCTAAACCAGATGGAAAAACTCGCTTGTGTATAGATTACAAAATTACTGTCAACAAGCAACTCTGTGATAACCACTACCCGATTCCTAGTATCGACGATATCTTAAACAAACTCAGAAATTCTTCAGTTTTCTGCAAACTGGATTTGTTTAAGGCATACTTGCATGTAGAAATGGATGAACAAAGTAAAGCAATACAAACTATCTCTACGCATAAGGGCACCTTCTTGTTCAACAGATTGGGTCTAGGAATTAAAACTGCCGCTAGCCAATTTCACCAAATCACTGACAGAATTTGTCAATGATTAAAAGGTGTGGAATCATACTTCGATGATATCATCGTTCATGGCAAAAATTACCAAGAATGCGTTGAAAACCTACTTGCTTGCTTAAAACGCCTTGTAGAAAATGACCTTCATCTCAATAAATCGAAGTGCTTTTTCTTCAAGACTAAAATCAAGTATGTTGGATTCATCATCACAAATCAAAAAATCTTGAAAGATCCTGCCAAAATAGAAGCAATTGTAGATGCGCGTCAACCCAAATCTGCTCTAGAAGTGAAGCAATTCCTGGGTCTAATTACGTATTATTCTAGATTCATTCCTGATGTCTCATCGATAACTCACCCGATCAGACAACTTTTGAAAAGAAACGTGCCATTTCATTGGAGCACTGCCTGCTATGCTGCTTTTATTAAATTAAAATCAATCATTGCTAGTGATCTTGTCTTAACCGGGTTTGATCCAGAACTTCCTATATATTTAGCATGTGACACCAGCCCTACAGGGTTAGGCGTGGTGCTTTCACATCTCATCGATGGAGTCGAAAGACCTATTTCTTTTGCATCAAGATCTCTGACAGCTGAAGAACAAAACTATAGCCAGATCGACAGAGACGCTTTTGCCATAATGTTTGGACTAAACAAATTTTTCATGTATTTGTACGGTCGAAAATTTACTCTTCTCATTGATAATAAGGCTTCAACCCGAATCTTCAACGAACATGCAAAACTTCCTAGAATGACTGTTTCACGTCTACTTCGTTATGCCAGTTATCTGTCCATGTTTGATTATGTGGTAGTTCATCGGCAAAGTGAATTCCATGCGAACGTTGATTTTCTTTCACGCTTCTCCATACCGGACCAAATGTCTACCGCAACTCAACCCCTTTTGGATCGTGAACTGGCTGCTTGCCAGGACATTTGCATCAATCAAATTTCAACAATCAATATCACCAGTGAATTAATTGCAAATGAAACAACCTAAGACCCGGAAACAGCAGGTATTCTCTCCAAACTCCGTCAAAACTGTGAACATGAAGACTGCCTTGAATATACTATTCGAGGCGACATTATTTTCAAAGGTAATCGTGTTTTTATCCCCACTAAACTTAGACCATTTATCCTCAAGGAACTGCATGAAACACATTTAGACATAACAAAAACGAAGCAATTAGCAAGAAAATATTGTTATTGGCCTAAAATCGATTCTGATATCGAAAAATTGATCCGCTCTTGTGAAGCTTGAATCTTGGCTCAAAAATCCCCCAACAAAGCGCCCACTTATAAATGGGAAACCCCAATAAATAATTTTGATAGAGTCCACATAGACTACGCTGGCCCTCGGCAAGGATCTCATTTCCTCATAGCTGTAGACGCAAAATCCAAATGGCCAGAAATTAAAGTGCAAAATTCAGCGCCTACCACTAAAAGCACAATTGATTTACTTCAAGAAATTTTCACTACCCATGGTTACCCTCTTTTTCTTGTCTCGGACAACGCAAAAATTTTCTCCAACCCAGAATTTGAACAGTATTGCAAAGATAGAGGCATTTTCCAACAATTTATCGCACCTGGACCCCCATCTACTAATGGACTGGCCGAAAGGTACGTCCAAATCCTCAAATCAAAATTAAATAAAATGGAAAACGATCCAGGTTCTGTTAAAGCTAAAGTAAAACGTATCTTGTTTCAATTCAGAGCAACTCCTCTGGTAAATAACCAAAGTCCAGCAAAACTGTACCTGCAGCGCAAGTTCAGAATCCGACTGGATGCAATCCGACCAGTTACACCGCCTCCGAACCCTATTCAAACTCATTCAATCCGCTCCTTTGCTGTTGATCAACGAGTGCTTGCAAGAGTTTATTCTGGTAACAAACCTGGTTGGCAACGTGGGACGGTCAAAAGGAAATTCGGACGCCTTCATTACTTTGTACACTTGGATTCTGGACATCGCTTCAAACGCTATATAGATCAACTCCGTTCTCTTCAAGATAATTCTTCTCCGCCCACTCACCCAAATGCAATCAACCCCAAGCAAGAAGCAAACCTACCAAAAAAGCAAGTAACCTTTGCAAGCAATCCAACTTCTTTTGAATATTCCAAGTGCCCTTTGCCGCTAGCAACCGACTTACCAGTACCCGCAGCCGAACGACCACTACCTGCAATTAGCAGACTTCCATCGACATCAAGAGCCAGTGCTCCAGTTGAGCCTTCTACTACTCCTCCACTGAGGAGACCATTAACTTCTGTTCACAATCCGCGTGATCCAACAACTCCTAAAAGAAAATATGTGCAGCGGAATCCCAGATCGCTCAACGCTCAATTCTCAGACAGAGCCACAAAAACTCGGAAACCTCCTAGTTACCTACAGGACTATGAAGTCAATTAGTATGTTAGTTTAACATTTCCTTGTTTTTTTTTTTTTTTTAAGTGTGGGAGAACATATCCCATAAAACCCATAAAATCTATTCTAGTCAAACATTCTCTTGTAAAATAAAAACTTGTATAATTGCTAGTGCCACCTTAATTACCTCATTTCGTAATTTTGTCTAACTTTTAAAGTTTGTTAAATAGTTTTAATAAGTGTGGGAGACTGTTATATCCCTATTTATGTTGGCACTCCTAAGACTGTAAGATATGGGACTATAGCCCCGTCAGGTTGGCACATGAGGCCGTTCCTTGTTTAACCTAATACATTATATTTTATCTTCGATCCGAGCTCGGTGTCAATCTCCATTCTTTCGTCTCTCTCCTTATTTTCCCAATATGAATAGCAACCATATTTATTCCTATTTCACAATATAACAGAAGTAATAGATACTTCAAAAACATCATATGAGGGAAGTTTCTGAAACAACCACTTATTGGTATCCTTGACTTGACTGTAGCTTTACATATTTTTTGTGATATGTGTCGTTCCACAAGAGCCAGCAAATGACTGATCTGCTTGTTAACTGAATAGACGGGTTTGTGTTTCTGCGCAATGACTTTAATCCACTAGAACCGAAAAATGTTGGAACAAAGTAGTACTCCTGCTACGAGTATGGTGAGGGCATGAGCTATCTAATGGCATGCTCGAGTTTTCACCGTCCACCTAAGTACAGTGGCCATTTTGTCCCAACGTGTAGCAGGCCACGGCCGCGAACGAACCTACACCGCAAGAAACCCAACGAGCTGTCTCATCCGTCATTCGTAAGACGGCCGAAATAAATAAAAAATACACAGCTAGACTCAGATTAAGGATATGTTAGAGGTATGTCAGAAAATTTGGTGATGACAGCTATTTGTTCCCTGGTGAAAATGTTCCATGAATTTCAATGATCTAAATTCCGTGGGGAAATTATTATTTTTCCATAAACTAAAACTTTCCATCGAGTTCCGGGGGCCGTTCATGGGATTTCTTAAAATTGCCCATGTAATTCCACGGAAAAATAATAATTACCGAAAAATGCCGGCAGAATTTCGGTCATGGAAATTCATGACGGAACACTTTTACCAGGGTTCACAAGAATATAGCTCAATTTTCGTTCACTGTGCAGTTTGTCTCACGTTCGTGACCAATATTAGATGCGCAGAGTTAGGTGATTTTGCGGTGGATTGCTTTTACCAAAAATTAACTGAAACAACCTTTACTTTGAGAAACAAATGAAAATCGAACTTCTCTGCATACGTTAGCACCTAACAAAATAACATGCTTACACAAACAAAAAGCCCCAGAACCATGCCTCAACTTTTGAAATTCAACTCATTCAAAAACACCACTTCGCAAGCAGTACGTGAACCACTTAGATAACCATTAACAAATACGAAGGAGGACACCCAAAGAAACAATAGGCTCATACAAAGGATATTCAAAAAATATCGGGACTGATGCTGTAACTTCCGAGGTTAGTTATCTATACTCTGTTCACGATAAGAAGGCGGGTGAGTATTTGTTATAAAATGAGAAATATTAAAAAGGATTTGAACGATAAATTAAAAGAGGCAGGTTATAACAGATGATGGTAGCCATGACAAGAGAGATTATTTGTAGACCCAGCTACGAAAACCCCGACTGGTAGGTTCTACAGTGCTGCTACAGGCGGCAGATTGGCTAAACTATGATACATCCTAACACGCTCTTCTTCTTTTTTTTTTTTTTTTTTTAAAAACTTTAGAAGCAACATTTTTTTTTTTTTTTTCTATCACAGACAAAATAGTGCGGTTGATTTTTTGATCATACAAATTTAACACATACAAGATTAAAAAAAATTAAAATTGATTTAAAAGAAGTAAAGTTCATTTACAACTTAGTCATACATAAAAAAATGAAATGGTTATTACCTTTCATGGTCAAAAAATTTTTCTAGGAGGAACGATGATTCGACCTCTAACCGTGCGACGAGGAGGCGGTAGATGAGATTTTGGCGTTTCGTTTAAAGTTGCATTTTGATTTGGACTGGGGTTTGCACGAAGACATAGAGTTAAAGGAAAAGAAGTAGACGATTGCGAAAATTTGGGTTTGGATGTTGTTTGAAAATTTGATCGTGGCGACTCATTCACTGGAGTAATTGACTGATTATTCAAAGAAGTTGATGGAATGGGCGACTGAATTTTTGGGCGATGTGGACACAGTGGAAGATTGGTTGGCAGACAATTTATTTCTGACGATTGACGATGAGAATCAAATGACGATTGACGGACTGGAACTGGAGTTACAAGTGGGTGATGTAGAATAGACGACGGTTTTTTCAAAATATGGAATCGATTGCGAATGTATGTTTTACCATTACTTTCCATGACGTAAGATCTTATACCAGTTTGACGGAGAATCATCCCTGGAATCCAGTGTCCTTTGGTTGCAGCTTGAAATACACAGTTTCATTATTGTTTAGAGGAGGTAGCGGCTTTGAATTACGATCATAGTAATATTTTGAGGTAGACTGGCGAAATCGTAACTGCTTTCTGTGGTTGTCATGATCAACAACTTGGGGCTTCAACAGATTCTTAGAGATTGGCAAATTACATCTCAAACGACGTGACATAAGAAATTTTGGAAGGAGCTTCCATGTCTTCTTTTGGAGTGTTTCTCGGATGTAGGAGAGCAAGATACGGATCGGTTTTAGATTCTTTACACTTTTTTAGCATGTTTTTAATAATTTTGACTGCACTTTCTGCTAACCCGTTTGCCTTCGGATAGTGAGGACTTGACTTAATGTTTTGTTTTCCCCAATTTTCACAAAAATTTTAAAATCATTACTATTATACGGTGGACCGTTATCACTGACTAATTTTTCAGGTGCTCCATGACGGCTAAAAATTTTTACAATGAGGAATGACTTTTTTTCGACTCAAGAGATTTGACAGTAGCCATTTCAATGAATTAGGAATAGTAATCAACCATAATTAAATAGTTAATATTGTCAAAAGAAAGAAAGTCTGTTCCAACTTTTTGCCATGGACGGAATGGAATTTCGTGCGATTGTAATGGCTCTTTTGGGTTATTGCGACAAAATTTTGAACAAGTTGCACTGTTATAAATAAAATGCTTGATTTGCATTGACAAAAAGGGCCCAAAAATAGCACACCACGCACCATACTTTTGGTACGTTCTACACTCATATGACTTAAATGTATTAGGTATCAGATATATTTTCTTAGAGACGGAGGAATGACTATACATGTGTTTTTGAAGACTAGATTGTTCTCGACTGCAATTTCATCTTTAACATCCCAATATGGTTTGGCAACATTTTTTACTAGCGATTTGTCCTTCGGCCATCCTTCTTGATGATACTTCATGATTATTTTTATTTCTTCATCGTTGGCAGTAGCTTCTTTAATTTTTTTCCCAAAGGGTTTTAGGTCGAACAGCTAACGATTCTGTGAGCAAGTTTACATGAATTGACAAGTCTTCATCAAGAAAATTTATCAGTTTCGGGCAACGCAGCTCTTGAAAGTGTGTCGGCGACATACATTAGTTTGCCTGGTTTGTAGACAATATCATACGAATAGGCTTGAATTTGAAGGAACATGCGTTGTAATCGTGACGGTATTGATCCTAACGGCTTTTTACTGATGGTAACAAGTGGAGAGTGATCAGTTTCAATTTTGATGTGCTGACCATAAATGTATTGCTTAAATTTACTACAGCCATAGGCTACAGCGTACATTTCTTTCTCGATTTGAGCATAGTTTTGTTCGGTGGATGTGAGAGATTTTGACGCAAACGCAATTGGTTTATTGTCTTGCAGAATAGTGGCTCCCACGGCTGACTTGGACGCATCGACACTCAGAACAATTTTCTTGTTCGGGTCATAATGTGATAAGACTGGCGCACTTGTGACTAGATGTTGTAATTGCTTGAATGATTCATCTTCTTGAGGACCCCACTTCCACTCGGTATTTTTCTTGACTAGATTTCTTAAGCTTTGAGATTTTTCTGACAGGTTCGGTAAAAAATTTGCTAAGTAATTGACTAGACCTAAAAAACGTAGAAGTTGTTTTTTATCTGTTGGAGGATCCATGCGGCAAATTGCTCGGACTCGTTCTGGATCTGGTTTTACACCTTCTCCTGAGAAAATATGACCTAAGTATTTGACAGACGTAGTACTAAAAACACATTTTTGTTGGTTAAATTTAATATTTAATTCCGTGGCTCTTTTGAGGACATTTTCAAGACGTTGATCGTGTTCTTCTTTAGTACTGGCATGAACTAGTAAATCATCCAGATAGATTTCAACTCCAGGTAGATCTCCAAAACATTCAACCATTGTTCTGTGGAACAATTCTGGTGCTGCTGATATACCAAAGGGAAGTCTTAAAAATTTGTATCTGCCAAATGGCGTATTGAAAGTTAGTAGATCAGTGCTTTCCGAATGAATAGGAATAAACCAGAAACCTGAATTTGCATCCAGCGTTGAAAAGTATTTGGAACCGTTGAGTTTTGACCGGATTTCTTCTATTGTTGGAATTGGAAAATGGGATCTGAGCAGCGACTTATTTAAATTCCTTGGATCTAGGCAAATACGAATGTGACCAGACTTACGGACGGTGATGACCATTGAACTCACCCAATCAGTAGGTTTGGTGACTTTACAGATGACTTCATCGTTGACCATTCTTTGTAGTTCCTTTTTGACTTTTCTGTGCAGGCGAAAAGGAAGACGTCTACTTGCATCGACAATTGGGATCGCATCAGGACGTAAATAAAGTTTGCATGGTTTGGAGAAACAACCTAAACCTTTAAAAAATGAGGCATACTTTTTCAACATTGCTTGACAACTATTGACAGAATTTTTTTGACTATTGGCAGAATTATTGTGACTAATTGTATTGACTCTTTTTAAACAGCTTTAAATCAATGCAAGACTTTCGTCCTAAAATCATACAACAACTTGATTTAATATAAAACGGTAATAAAAATCTTTGGTTTTTATAATAACACGTCAAATTTGGCAATACCTGTTACATCCATGTCATTGCCACAAAAAGAGGTAATTTTTTCTTTCGCAGGGTAAATTAAAGTTTCATTTAAATTAAGACGTTTAAAATGAGACAAACTCATAGCATTAATACCGGAACCAGTGTCTAATTGAGCTGCAGCAGGCTGATTATTGATACTTAAGGTGACAGACCACATATCAGAATCATTGTCAGATTTCAATTTACAAATAAAATAATCATTACTTTCTTGACTAGGGTTATTCTCGTTTGAGTAAAGATGTCTGATTGACTTATTCCTACACAATTTACTAAAATGATTCACACCTTGACAGTTGTAACAAGGCTGACCGTACGCTGGACAACGGTAGCGGTGAGTTTGACCACAATTATTGCAAGGCACATTAGACTGAGAAGTTTGGTTGGGACTATGGTGGTTTGAAGAGCTAGAACTGTTTCGCCTGGTGCGACTTCTATTTCTAGGTTGATGTCTGTTAAACGACTTTGATCTATGGCGTTGACGATTGTGTCGGTGAGACTGCGATCGGTGTCTAAAATTTCTGTGCGAAGACGAGTTGTAATTTGACGATGACCTTTTTCATTTTGAGACACAGCAAAAAATTTACCTACATCAAGACTTTCCTGCATATCAAGGACTTGTTTTTGAGTTAATTCAAGAGATTTACACAGTTGAATAACTTTGTCGAGATCTTTTTCATCTTGATGCAAAAGTTTTTCTTTAATAACGACATGTTTCCGATCTAGACCGCAAATGAGTACATCTCTGACCAGTTCTTCTCTCAAAGCACCAAATTCACAAGATAAACTAAGTTTTTCAATATTGTGACATGATCATCTATAGATTCTTGATCAAGCTGACGACGTGTTAAGAACTTATGGCGTTCTATCGTTAAATTTTTCTTTGGCAAGAAACGACTGTCAAAAAGTTGAATGAGGTTGACAAATGAAATTGTGCTGGCATCTTCATTGAAAGAGTTGAAAACAGCTAAACCTTGTGGACCAATTAAAGATAATAAAAGTGCGACCTTTCTTTCGTCATTTTCTTTGGAGAGACCACTGGCAGTCAAATACAGTTTGAATTGGCTGAGCCAACTTACCCAGTTTAAGTGGACATTTGCTATTCCTTCGATTTCCAGCTGCGACAAATTTGGTTGGAAATTGATGATTCTGTTATTGACAACATTGGCATCCACATTTCTTGATCCAGAGACATTTTCATTGGACATGATGACTAAAACTTCTTACAAAGGACGATATGACCATGTGGACGAACGACGGAAAGACAAAGGAATTCGCGAAACGACGAGGTACGTGACGAGACGCATGAGATCAAGACCGATATTTTACAAACTACACGATTTACAAACGAGAATTATACACTAAAATGACTAGACGACGACGAAATTTGACCCTACCTGACACCATGTAATAAAATGAGAAATATTAAGAAGGATTTGAACGATAAATTAAAAGAGGCAGGTTATGACAGATGATGGTAGCCATGACAAGAGAGATTATATTGTAGACCCAGCTACGACAACCCCGACTGGTAGGTTCTACAGTGCTGCCACAGGCGGCAGATTGGCTAAACTATGATACATCCTAACAGTATTCAGGTAGTAATGCACTATTTAGCAACAGTGCGACTATGCCAGCTACTCCAACCCTTCGCAGTGGCCCTTGTTCTTCCGACCTCTCTCTTGGCACGGAGGATTTCCAAGAACCGACGGACTCTAAAATCTACACACGTCCAATCAAAATTGCAAACGGTCAAAAATACGAAAAAAATGACAAAATTTTCGCCCTAAAGGGCCAAAACTCGGCAAAAATAGTCAAGTTTGGATATTGATGACTCTCAGAAATTCGTATTTTTCAGTCCGAATTAAATTCAGGATATTTCGTCGAATATAGAATTTCTGAGAGTCATCAATATCCAAACTTGACTATTTTCGCCGAGTTTTGGCCCTTTAGGGCGAACATTTCGTAATTTTTTTAGTATTTATGACCGTTTGCAGTTTTGACTCGACGTGTGTAGATTTTAGAGTCCGTCGGTTCTTGGAAATCCTCCGTGCCAAGAGAGAGGTCGGAAGAACAAGGGCCACTGCGAAGGGTTGGAGTAGCCGGCATAGTCGCACTGTTGCTAAATAGTGCATTACTACCTGAATACTCACCCGCTTTCTTATCGTGATCAGAGTATAGCTAACAATTCGATCGTAGTTTTTTTTTTTTTTTTTTTTTTTATCACCTATTTAGCTTTCAAATGAGTTGAAAATGAGCTCAAATGGTCCGAAATTGAGGAAGTTGCGACACTTCAGAGAAAGAAAAAAAGTCGTCCTCCAACGGATTTTTCAGGAATAATTTCTCCTGCATAAGTTAACCTGTACCGCTACTGTTCAGTACAGTCTTGTCACCGAAGTAGCACCATATGTTGCTAATCAACACTGTCTAGTCTTCCGACCTCAGAAAATACTTTTTATTTGACATCCTCACTACAGTTCTGGGGCCTCATTTTGTGCCCTCAGAGCTATTTTTCATTCGGATATCCTCGCTGTTCATTGCTGGAGACGTAACTTGCGCTGACTTTACGTTGACCGGAGGACTGGAGGATTTGAGGCCCCAGGGCCCAAATTTTGTATGGGACTGACGGTCCTCGCTGATTGATGACTATTGATAATTTAGCATTGAAACGCAATAGCTAAGTCCTCAACATTCATTAGTCAAGGTGACCGTTGTTAGTATCATACAAAATTTGGGCCCTGACTTGGCACTGAGGAATTATTGGCTGTTTTCTCAACTTAAGGCAGCGGTTTCATTTTGAAAAATTTGAATCTCGATCAGAAATCAAAATGGAAGATCAGAAATTGCTCTCCACTATAGCTCCGAAAAAAAATTCAATGAAAGCAATCCTAAAGAAATGGCAAAAATGAATCAAGGAGAGTATCAGATTTGAAGGAAATTACTATGGAAAAGAAAAGAACAGTACCGCGAAGTTGGAAGAAAGTGAAGACGAAGCTTAAACTTCAAAATTTTAGAAAGAAAATTGTTTTAAAAAACCCCGCGGGTGGGGTCCAATATTGCTTTACTTCTTCAAAGTGTCCTGACTTCGACACTTTTATACCAATAGAGCTCACCTTGAGCTCATTTAAAAGCTAATAAGTTGATATTTAAAATTGTAATCACTTCCCACTTGATAGCATCAGCCGCGCTTTTTTTGACCAACTTTTGTGTACAACGGATACAGGGTGTCACAAAAGTCCCCTTACCTCCCTCTTAATTGTTAAATGGTCATTTTTCTCGAAAAACGCTAAAACGCGTAGATCCTTTTTTCAGCCAAAGTTTGTTAAGCCCCATGAAATTGTTGAGGGCCCCTTTTTAGAGGGTTGCGGCCGGGGAGGGGCAATTTTCTTTTCAAATGGGAAAAGGATATTTTTACTCCTCCTCCATAGGTTATCAATAAGTCTTTGAAAGGGAGTCCTTTCCTTGTCGACCCGACCGCAACAGTGTCATTTTAAAAACAGCAAAACGAGGAGGTAAAACAAAAGAAAGTGAACAGTCAATATAAAAACTTACTCCGTATTCAGCTTTGGCTCGTGCGTATAATCTATTCGATTCGGTTGTCTGAACAAATAGTACATGTACCGATGTAAACCTGAAAAACACAAGAAAAAAATCGATTAATGAGAAGAGTCGTACCAATGAGGAGATGCGCTGAAAGCTCAAATTTTTACGAAGTAAAATTTTGAAGGAATTGGTATTTATTATTTTCACAACATTGTAAAACCATTGGGCAGATTAGTATTGCTTCCTTTCTTTAATGTTCAACAGTTATACTTATAATCTATAAAAAAATTTGATTCACATTTAACGATTACACCCTACATTTTAAACTATTCCTACCTTCTTAGTGGAAAGATCTAGACCTACGAAAAAATGAGTGAGAAATTTCGGAGCAAAATAAAACAGGGACCATTTGGTCCGTTGCACGTATTATTTTAATTCAAAATATCAATGAGCTAGTTGAGCTGAGTACTCAGGAATTCTTCAAATATTTGGTCATTGCAACACCGAAAAAAGCTGGTTTGAAAAGTCGGAAAAGAGCGATAGTTTGACACTGCCCGGTAACAACGCAACGGCGGCAAACCAACGTGACTTCAAGATGTTCGTCCACCCCTCTGTTTACATTTTTCGCGCAGGCTGCTTATGGGAAATCGTGCTAAGAGCGTGAGTTTTTGACCAACATATTTCATAAAATGTCATCTTTAAGTGAGTTTAATCATTTGTTCCGCTCGTATGAAACCTTCGAAAAACTCTATTACGCGATCAACGTTACTTCAGAAGTTTTGAGTAAAAATACGGACACTCTGAAATGTGTGGTGCCGCTATTGAGACCAGGCATGTGCTACTTTAGACATGATTAAATTTTGGTGAAAAGTGAATGTAATTCGCGGATTGAATCATGACTTAAATTCTTATTTTTTTTATCTTTGTCGTTTTATTAAGTACATAAGACTGTTCAATGATTTCAACCGTATTCATAGTTTCAGTGACTGGGAAACCTTAGTGCTTTATCAGGTAAACCTACACATGTAGAATGCATATAAACGGTGAGGTTTTGAGATCATTCTTATATTTAGTGGAGGATTTTTTTTTTTTTTCTCAGATGATGAAATCAAACATACCTCCTTGGTAAGTATGATAATGGTCTGGACAGATGAACCTTTATTCTAGTCACAGGCGTTGTCCAGACCGGTTGAAAGTACTAGTGACGTTGCACAGGAGCCACGGGCATGGGGCCGTAGGGCCCACGCTAGGGTGATTCTTATTTTTCAAAAATGAGTATTTTTTGTGCCAACGGTCGATTTTTTGTTCTTTGTGGTCTAACTCCCCCCCCCCCCCCCCCCCCCCTTTGTGGTTGTGACCCATGACAAGCATTTTGACAAAAAATTGACTCTACACTGAGAAAAATCTGAGTGGTTCCAGCGACCAAAGGCTTTAGACGACCATGCTTTAGGTGTCCTGTCCAATAACTTTGGTTTCGATACCAAAAGTAGGAGGGTGGAGCCTCTACTTGACTTTGGGCGCAGCGTCCACTCACTGTAGACAAGGTCACAATGGTTCACATGTCCGCGGTCTCTGGTGAATGCGTCCAAAGTCTTTAGTCAATAAGTAACGGCTAAATCAGTTCTCGAAAATGGCGTCGGTTAAACGTGAACGGGGTCGGAAGTCTGCCACAATTTTGATTAAACTTAATGGAAATGTCGCTAAAAATAATAATTGCGTCGATTCAAACCAAGCGCGGAGTGCCGCTTCTTCATCGTAAATCAGCCGGCACCGCACCGGCCGGTGAGAGAGGTTAGAATTTTGTTAAGCCGGTTTGTCTCTCTCGCTCTTACGTGACCCCCATGTACTGCCATCTCACTCTAATTTCAAAAATCGTATATAGAGACTTATTTTGTGAAATTTTATGCCAGAAATGAGTTTCTCGAGGCATTTTAATGCGATTTTGATAATAATATGTCGTAAAACCACAGAATACTCTAATCAGAACGGAAACTCTAGTTCATTTTGAAACATTCTTTACTTCGGGCCGCCATGTTCGAAAGTGAGTATCTTCGGCAATCTTCGGCAGATCTTCGGCAACTGGCCGAGTTGTGATTGGTTGTATAGCCTGGAAAAGCATGTCCGCCATCTTGAGAAGTGAGTAGGCACAGTTGCCAGTTTGTGCTGGTAAATTCCAAATCTTGTTTCCATTGGCTCTTATGGGAGTTTCCCTTCTGATTGTATTATTCTGTGGTAAAACTAGGCCCTGTATACGAATTTCGATACTAGAAAGAGATGGATGTACATGGGGGTCACGGGAGAGTGAGTGAGATAGTTTGGAACGCTACGCGAGTTTTATCACAACCGATTGCGACCGATGAGTGCATTGTTGTGGTTGTTGGCTAACCGTTGACTTCGCAGTTCGCACTAAAACCGTCTAAGTCACGTTCGTGTCTCAAGTGATCAACAAGTGATTTTATTTGTTTGACTTTCATTATAATTTTGATCAGTAATGTTCGTCTCGATGAAGAGAATGTGGTTTTCCTGTTCGAAAGGTTTGTGCAACCGTGAATGGTGATATGTGATAGCTTTGGTCAGAATATTAGGTACTCGAATACACATTAGCCTCGTTTATGCGAGAGATCTGAACCTGGGTTGAGTCAACCCGAGTTGAGTTTCAACCTGGGTCCAACTTGGATTTGCGCATAAACACCCGTGTATTTGAACTCGAGTTCAAAGGATTTCTTTCTTCTTCTTCACTGTGTTTGTTTACATTTTTGACGAAAATGGCGGCGATGCTTGGTGCGGTACGGACAAGTGCGATCGCAAAAGACGCGTGTTTAACCTCGCTCGGATTGGTGACATCGATGCCGCGTGAACCCGGGTTCTGAACTCCGAGGTGTTTATGCGTGAAATCTCAACCCGAGTTCACCGACTCGACTCCGGTTTGAATCGGGGTCGAGTCGAACCCGAGTTCAGCGAGATCCGAAGTGTTTATGCGAGCATCTCAACTCGGGTTCAGCTGAACTCGGGTTCTAGAACCCGGGTTGAGATGCTCGCATAAACGAGGCTATTGTGATTGGTTCCCCTTCGGTGCTTCCAAGAATACAAGTTTAATTGCAATGGTTCTTTCCTCAAATAACATCTGCGAATCAAATATTTAAAATTGCCTAGGTTTTTCACAATTTTCTGTTCCTGATTGTGTCAAATAATAACCTAGGGTTTTGAATTTTTACGCTAGCAGAAGTATGAAATCTAACCTATAATTTTCCCTTATGTTCGCATTTTCTTAAACACGTTCCACCTAAATCTGTGCCTGCATAATTTTGTGGTGAGTCATCTTTCAACTTATGGTTTCTTTGTTCTTATTGCATCTGATACCTGCTTGCTCACTTTTCATCGCATACTTATACTAAATTGCCACTCCATGTATACACATTCTGATTTCATTGGATTTTGTTCCCAGCAATCTGGCAACAGTGTATTCTTCCCATTTGATTGCCTGAGAAATAATCGATTAGTCACGGAGCTATAACTTCTTTCAGCATTGATTGGTTATCATGCATTCAAATGAGAGGAATGTGCAGTTGCCAGATAGCTGGATCCGCATAAGTCTGATTTGAATCATGTCGAGCCGAGATCAAAGTCTCGGTTTTGATTTTGACGCCTAATCCTCGATTGAAACATTTGGTTCTGTTCTCTTACCTCTTTTGTCGAAGGCAGTTCAAGGATATTGATCCTTTCAAGTTATAGTTAGCCCCCCCTCCCTCAGAGTTCTGGATGTTTATGCTCAGTCGATGACTAGATGTATCTACGCTTTGAGTTAGAGGGTGGTGGGCGCTTTAAAACTGAGGCCCCTGTTGGATGCCAACTGATTAGAAACTACCTCTTACTTTCCTTTAAATTTCTTTACAGTTTCCTAAATATTCAGGGTGTGTGCTAATGAGGCTGGAAAAAGCTTCACTGAGTGTATTTTTGACATTAACATATCATTCTGAAAGTATAGTTCCGCGAGGGTGGCTTTTCTATTTAACGCGTAGAATTTTGCACTGTTTCAACTGTATTTAAAAAGATTGTGCCCACCAACTCTTTTAAGGAGCTTTAAACTATGTTTCCCTAACAAATTTGCTGCTAATATGATGTAAAATTGTAAGTGAGTTTGGTTGGTTTGTCAATTTGGTGAGAACTATGAGTTCCGCTGTCAATATTATCGGAAGCCAAGTAGGCATAATGGAGAAATAAGACTGGAGGCCAACTTCATAACTTTAAGTAATTAAATAGAAAAATTTTAAAAGCTTGTGATAGAAAAATACAGATATTAGGGTCATTGCTGGGATTCATGTAAATCATTGGGAGTTTTGAACCACTTGATTTACTGGCAGAGCATTTTTGTTACACTGTTTCACAGAATTACAGTAAATTTTCAAGGTATGTCATCCATTCGCAGTTAGGTACTCATTCTGAATGAGTCATCCAGTCAGCCCTATCAGGCCCCGAAGATACATACACAGTTTTAAAGGGGGACTTGGTTTTGCATTTTCTTAATACTGATGTTGACATGACACAGGAAGT